>OZ010590.1:23045280-23127780 GCA_963932145.1 Acanthosepion lycidas | reverse complement strand
TGTTTTCTTGCAGTTGTTGATTAATCATTTCTTCTCGTTTTACTTCATTACGTAGCAAAAGAGAATGAAAATACTTTAGTGAAAGAGAAATACAATAAAAGAAGACGTATCAGAAATGCAGGATATCGTCATTCGTATTATATTTAAATTTCTGAAGATCCCAAGTGCTAGCCGAGCCAGAAACCGGAAGTGCGTTTCTCAGACTATAAAAACCTGTAAAGAAAATATTAAAATAAACCGGTTAAATGTAGCTAGTTCTCTAGTAAAACAATGTGTGCTATTTTCTAATATATTAGTACGCTTATCTTTATACAGATAAGTATCCAAGGAGGGGAGCTCATTAGAGCAACCATCAGGAAAACATTTATAGAAAAGATAGAGGGAAGCCATGTCACGGTAGATAGAAATTGCCCGATGCCGAGAGGTCAAGTCAAACACTTTTTAGGATTTTGTCAGGAATCACGATTTATATTACATTAGCACTAGAGCAGATATCGATGGAACATTCAATTTAAGGAAGAATAAATGCACAAAATAGATTCTAGTATATAAAAAAAAAAAAATGTCCAGCTCGACAGAGTGAACCAAATAGAAAATCTAGCAATTGATTCAATATAATCACTCCAGTCCATGTCAGGGGAAAAACTGAGAAGAAACAACCCGCTATTTGCTCTCCTGGATGCTAGAACAGGCTATGATGACGGAAAGAATATCTGATGTATAAACATCTTTTACGTTGCGATGAATATATTACATGGCTGCAGCAATAAGGCTGGTGAATAATTTCGAGTTCCTCTTGTACATCAGAAACTTTGCGATAAATTAGCGAGATTATACACGCATTTAGAAATTTCACGTGCCGCAAAATTAAATTCTATTACCACGATTAATCAAGAGAAATAGAGTTTGCGAATCCTTTTAAAAGAAAGAAAAAAAAGATACATACATGTATTCATCTCGACGGTGGCTTTTATGTGGGAGATCTCCATTGTATTGGATGTAATATTTGATCCTGTGTTTTGTAATTGTGAACATATTTAGCGATTCTAATATTCAAGGTGTAGGGGATTATTTCATACGATTATTACATTATTTTCCGCTTGGGATATCAGCACTTAAATAACATATGCCGCTGCGGCTATGCACGTGTCTTTACCCATGAGTGTAAATATGCGTTTTCTTCCTTGTAATTGGAAGTTTTAATTGTTTATCGTTTGGATCAAGGGCGATAATCCTGCATGTGCTTCCCAAGTAATTACATAGCGTTCTCGCGAGACGACGGCGAGGACATGCTAAATATTCGCCATGTTAAAATACGCTGCATCTCCCGGGGGACATTTTATATATTTACTTATTTATCATTTATTATTTCGATTTCGTTTTTACCTGAGCTTCGAGTTGTTATCTTACGGCGGAAATAGAGAAGCTAGTTGCATTTGTAACGTCATCTCCCTAGCCTGTGCAACAATCATTTTCTCCTAAATTGGCGCGCGTTCAAAATTGCATGGGGAATTGAAGTTTCAATGATGTGATTCGGTCGTTTGTGTATTTGGGTTGGTACAAGGTTTTTTTTTTTCTCTCTCTCTCTCTCTCTCTCTCTCTTCTTTTTCGTTTTCCTTCACCAGTAGCATTAAATATATGAATAGCTATATACATATATATATATACACAAGCGCAAACTGATGCACACATATAGACATGAACACGGGAATACATATACTCACATATATGTCAGATTTTATTATAGAATTTAATTTGTTGCAATATAATTGATATTAAGAAAACTATGTTGGAAAGATGCTCGGGTTAAACACACATTCTATATAAATATACAACATGAATTTCACTAGATAAAATCCTTTAATAGAACTAATATCTATTAGGTTGGTGCAAAAATAATATCGTTTTTTGACGTTAAAAAATACGTCAAAAAACGATATTATTTTTGCACCAACCTAATATATACTGTAATATATATATATATATATATATATATATATATATATATATATATATATATATATATATATATACTACCATATCTATAGATAGATTGATAGATAGAGATATAGAAACGGACTTAAATAACATATTTAGAAGGATAGATAGATAGATAGATAGATAGATAGATAGATAGATAGACAGACAGATAGATAGATAGATAGATAGACAGATAGATAGATAGATAGATAGATAGACAGACAGATAGATATATATATATATATAGATAGATAGATAGATAGATAGACAGATAGATAGATATATAGATAGATAGATAGATAGACACGATATTTTACTATAGATACCTCCAAAGATTCGGGATATCTAATGTTTAGCATGAGTTAGTAAAAATGAAAAATCTATCTTTTATTTTAGTTTTAATTTCGAGCTTATAAATTAATAAATTAAGTTTAATTTTTTCAATAAGCAAAAAAACAAAAGAAAAAAAAATGTTCCGTTCCATTCTAAAAATTATTTAAATTATCTGTAATTATTTTTTCTTACAAACGCTTTCAGCGCTATTTTTAGCCATCTCTCACCGCAGTCTAATTTTTCTTTAATAAAAGATCTTCGGTAAATAAAATATACTTTTCTGAAACTCTATTAGCTGATTTAAAGATTTTATTTAATCAGATTTTAAGCAAATATTATTTACACTAAGTTTAAAATATCACAGAAATGCTTTTTTTAACAGATCAGTAGCTGTTTATTTAACGGGTTAACGTGTTGACAGCTTGAATGACAGATAGATGTTTATCTTATTGTTTTTCTCCTATGGCTATATCTGTCAAAATGATTGAAGAAAATAGAGTGAGCGCTACTTTTATATAATTTTTTAAGTATGCAGTAATATTAAAATTTAGGAAAATGTTCTCCGTAATCGAACGTTTTATTGAATTTTAGATATTTCGGCTTTAAATTTACTAAAATTATAGCACTTATTTTTTGATAATATATAAACACCCGTATTTACAAAAAACAGCACATGTATACATTTATATATATATATATATATGAATATTAAAAATCCTTTTAAAAATATTGGTGTTTGATAATTTGTAATAAGCTTTTTTCTGTATAGGATAAGTAAATATATATTTTTACTTAATTATCATATAATCTTCCTTCTCCGAGGATTATTCGGAATTTGGATGAAAACATCATTATAATTAATCGATATAAATTATGTTGTTTTCAAATGTATTTGGCTTTAAAAACATTTGCAGCGTAAACAGAATATATACATATATATATATATATATATATATATATATATATATATATATATATATATATATATATATATATATATATAGTGCTGTTCGATAAAACGACTCACCTGATTTTTTTTAATTAAAAATTTTTTCGCGTATTGTTTTTGGGGTCAAAGTAATTTTTAATCTTACTAATATAAAGGGGCCTTCCCGACCACCTTGTAAAAAGGTTTACTCACCCTAAGGTATTCTATTGATAATTATAATTTTGGATATAAATGAGATTTAGGGAAAAACTTATTTCCTGCAACTAGTAATCAATAGAAACATAACCGAACAGCTTTAAATAAAGAATAATAAAGGTATAATTTATTTATAATAGGTAATATAGTCCGAAATATTTAATAATCTATGGGTCCTCCTTTATTTTGAATAACCTTTTCAACCCTTTTTGGCATTGACTTGATTAGGTTCTGGCAAATCTCATCTCCAAGCATTGAATTCCATTCGGATATTAAATCCGCAATAAAATCTCTTTGTTGCTCAACTGATTTCTCGAGAGTTGTACTTTATAATGCTCCGTAAGTTTTCTACGAGGTTTAGGTCAGAAGATTGGGGCGGCCATGTCGTAACACTCACCTGCTTCTCATCAAAGTATTCCTTCATCAATTTTGCTTTGTGGCAGTGAGCATTATCCTGCATAAATATGAGCTTGGTGGGGTCGATTTGCACCCTTTCAACAGAAGGGAGCAGACAAGACTCTAAAATACTCTTGTACTGTTCGCTTCTGATGGTCTTTTCAATAGGTTTTAAGAAACCAGTTCCATGAAAAGAAAAGCATCCCCAGAACATTATACTGAACGGATGCTTGACAGTACTTACTGCTAAATTCAAAGAGATTTCAAAGCTTCTTCTTCGGATTTTAGATCGCTTATCCTTTAAATTTAGCTCAACTTTCGTTTCATCGGAGAAGAGAACATTTAGTAAAAAAAATCAGGTGAGTCACTTTTATTGAACAGCACTTTATATATAAAGAGAGAAAAAAGAAAGTGATAATTTGCTTAATAAAATGGCGTGTACATCGGCCGACTGCTACTAAAAATTTTAAAATTTTGCACGTACGCGCGATGGGCTATACATTGGTTTCCCCTATATAAGACTTCCTTCATAAGACATTTCTCTCAAGCAAACTTGTATAAAACACACACGCACATGTGCTTATGCCCGCACAACATTCACACAAAGAGAAATTCGTGTGTGGGCGTGTGTTTTCGTGTGTGGGCGTTTGTTTTCCTGTGTATGTGCATGCCCGTGGGTATAGGATGGCATTATTTTTGACCGTGTCAGTTTCAATTTTTATTAGCGATTTAGTTTTATTCTCATAGAAAAGCGTTTTCTTTACACATGTCCTTAAGCATTAGTATGAAACACACGAAAAAATCACGATTATTTTTAATAGCCCTGATATACTATCAACGAAACATATATATATATATATATATATATATATATGCACACACAGAGGCACTCACACAAACACACACACACACATATATATATATATACATATATATATATATAAATATATATATATATATTTGGCGTGTGCGAGAGAGAGTTGTATTATTTATATAATATAAATTCTGAAGATTTTATTAGTATACGAAGATATACTCTACTGAAGATGTTGCAAGTTTATAAGTATGGAGAACTATTTTTAAGTCCGTTAATATCTCAATTCAAAATCATTTTTCCTGAATGCAGTTCATTTTATATTAAAACAACTGGCTAAATCAACCCGCTTCTATATAGGAACTCAGTTAATTGGTGTGTTAGACATGCATGTATTTTATATGAACACCTCACCACGCAGAGCCTTCTCCCTCTCCAGTCTCACCCTACAAGTTCAACCTATACAGCGAAGCAATTCTGAGAGAATTGGAAACGCTACGGGAATCTTTGCATTGGTGGCCTCAATCTTGACAACATAAGATACGCAGATGACACAGTACTGATAGCAGACACAGAAAAGAAATTACAATATCTCCTACAGAAGGTATCGACGGAGAGTGAGAAAAGGGACTAAGCATGACGGAATGCAGTGTCATCAGTAAAAGGATGAACCCGAAATGCGATTTACAGGTCGGGAACACTAGAATCAAGCTGACGCAGAATTATTAAATATCTAGGAAGCGTCTTGACAGTGGACAGTAAATGCGACACTGAGATCCGTAGAAGTATTGGGTTACCCAAAGATACATTACAAAAGTTCGGCACGGTACTGCGAGACAGGAGGATTTCTTTGGTAACAAAGAAAAAAATACTGAGCTGTTACGCGACATCTGTCCTTTACGGCAGCGAATATTGGATGATTTCAACAAAGATGAAAAAGAGACTCGAGTCGATAGAGTTGTGATTCTATAGAAGGATGCTAAGGATATCATGGACCAAGCGTGTGAGCAACGGTGATGTTTAGAATGATGGCAAACAAGGAGGAGGCTTATACTCAACACGAGGAAGAGGCAGCTGAAGTTTCTGGGACACATAATGAGAAAGGAGGGCTTGGAGAATCTCATACTCACAGATCGAATAGAGGGAAAGAGAGACAAGGGAAAACAACGCGTGATATACATGGCGGGCTTAAGCAAGCGGATGACAGAACGTGGTCTGGGGGAGGAAGCAGAAAGAAGGAACTTGTTGAGATCTGCAAGGGATAGAGGGAGGTGGAGAGCCATGATCGCCTACGTCCTGAAAGGACATTACACATACAAAAGAAAGAAAAATACCATACAGATAACTATACACAATCTTATAAACGTACACTTTGCACATCCACAACCCCGCACACACATAGCCTGCTGAGATTGATATTGACATAGAAAGTAAGTAGTTATATGAATTAAGGATTTATTTTCTGTGTGATAAGAAATACATGCGCAGTTAGAATGAAAATCCTCTTCGTACTTCTCAGATATAAACAAATAAAATACATTTGAATTATGTGTCCTGTATTTCAAAATCTTAAATTGATAAAAACGTTGTGAAATCTATGGTTTGCGGGATAAAAAGAAATAGTTGGTTTAAATTACAATCTCTTGCCGAACAATTGATAATTTTGCTGAAGATTCTAGATGTCAATCTTATAAGAGGATGATGAGCAGACATTATTATGAGGTTTGGGTTAGGATTCTAGCCGGTTAAATGATAGAAACATAACGAGTCCGATATTTTGTTTAGCTGACAGCCAGGACTCCACTGACTTTTTAAAGGTTCATGTGGAACTATAATTCAAGAACAAGACAATGAACACAAAATAAAGTTTATTTGTATACATCGTAATAAGTCCTTCTCCCATGATTAAGTAACAGAATTTATATATAAATAAAATAGATTTGAAAGATTCTTGTTTGATAATTTAAACTTTCTCAGCTGACGTTAACTCGATTAAAAATATTTGTAATGTGAGTGTTCATGATAAAATTAAAGAAATGGCAGAAATGTCCAATAAAGAGAATTGATAATAATTACAATAAACAATAAAAAGAAAAAGAGAAAAACAAAAACAAAACAGGGCTAAAAGTAAATATAAAGCAAGTAAAAATATGTGCAAGATAATAAGCCAAAGCAACAAATCAGATGAGAGACAAGAACAGCATCAGATGGAACCAAAAACTGGCTTATCATATTGGCTAGGAAGAAATCTTGATAATGGATTTGTGTGTTTCTGCATATAAATTGTGGATTGGAAATTAATTTGCAATCATTCCCACTTGCAATCATTCCCACTTGCAATCATTCCCACTTGCAATCATTCCCACTTGGATTATCATGTCAAGTCATTAAAGCTTTATGTATTTTGGTAAAAAGTTGAAAAAATATAAAAGGTCAATTTTTTGTATATTACGAAATATTCAGTGTTTTTTTATAGAATCTCTGTAAATATTTGGTATTGTGGTATATGTATGACTGAATGATAATAAATGAACTCATGTGGTGAATGAGTCAATGCTAATGAATGATCTCATTTGGTGAATGAGTCAATGCTAATGAATAATCTCATGTGGTGAATGAGTTAATGGTAATGAATGATTTCATGTGGGGAATGAGTTAATGGTAATGAATGATGTCATGTGGTGAATGAGTTAATGCTACTGAATGATCTCATGTGGTGAATGAGTTAATGCTACTGAATGATATCATGTGGTGAATGAGTTAATGGTAATGAATGATGTCATGTGGTGAATGAGTTAATGGTAATGAATGATGTAATGTGGTGAATGAGTTAATGCTACTGAATGATCTCATGTGGTGAATGAGTTAATGGTAATGAATGATCTCACGTGGTGAATGAGTTAATGGTAATGAATGATGTAATGTGGTGAATGAGTTAATGCTACTGAATGATCTCATGTGGTGAATGAGTTAATGCTACTGAATGATATCATGTGGGGAATGAGTCAATGCTAATGAATGATCTCATGTGGTGAATGAGTTAATGTTAATGAATGATATCATGTGGTGAATGAGATAATGGTAATGAATGATCTCATATGGTGAATGAGTTAATGCTAATGAATGATCTCATGTGGTGAATGAGTTAATGGTAATGAATGACGTAATGTGGTGAATGAGTTAATGCTACTGAATCATCTTATGTGTTGAATTGGTTAATGGAATTGAATGATGTCATGTAGTGAATGAGTTAATGCTACTGAATGATATCATGTGGGGAAGGAGTTTATGCTAATGAATGATCTCATGTGGGAAATGAGTAAATGGCAATGAATAATGTCATGTGGTGAATAAATTAATGCTTCTAGATGATCTCATGTGGGGAATGAGTTAATGCTAATGAATGATCTCATGTGGTGAATGAGTTAATGGTAATGAATGATGTCATGTGGTAATGAGTTAATGCTACTGAATGATCTCATGTGGGGAATGAGTTAATGGTAATGAATGATCTGATGTGGGGAATGAGTTAATGCTACTGAATTATCTCATGTGGTGAATGAGTTAATGCTACTGAATGATCTCATGTGGTGAATGAGTTAATGGTAATGAATGATCTCACGTGGTGAATGAGTTAATGGTAATGAATGATATCATGTGGTGAATGAGTTAATGCTACTGAATGATCTCATGTGGTGAATGAGTTAATGCTACTGAATGGTATCATGTGGGGAATGAGTCAATGCTAATGAATGATCTCATGTGGTGAATGAGTTAATGGTAATGAATGATGTCATGTGGTGAATGAGATAATGGTAATGAATGATCTCATATGGTGAATGAGTTAATGCTAATGAATGATCTCATGTGGTGAATGAGTTAATGGTAATGAATGACGTAATGTGGTGAATGAGTTAATGCTACTGAATCATCTTATGTGTTGAATTGGTTAATGGAATTGAATGATGTCATGTAGTGAATGAGTTAATGATACTGAATGATCTCATGTGGGGAAGGAGTTTATGCTAATGAATGATCTCATGTGGGAAATGAGTAAATGGCAATGAATAATGTCATGTGGTGAATAAATTAATGCTTCTGGATGATCTCATGTGGGGAATGAGTTAATGCTAATGAATGATCTCATGTGGTGAATGAGTTAATGGTAATGAATGATGTCATGTGGTAATGAGTTAATGCTACTGAATGATCTCATGTGGGGAATGAGTTAATGGTAATGAATGATCTCATGTGGGGAATGAGTTAATGCTACTGAATTATCTCATGTGGTGAATGAGTTAATGCTACTGAATGATATCATGTGGGGAAGGAGTTTATGCTAATGAATGATCTCACGTGGTGAATGAGTTAATTGTAATGAATGATGTCATGTGGTGAATGAGTTAATGCTACTGAATGATCTCATGTGGTGAATGAGTTAATGGTAATGAATGATGTCATGTGGTGAATGAGTTAATGCTACTGAATGATCTCATGTGGTGAATGGGTTAATGGTAATGAATGATGTCATGTGGTGAATGAGTTAATGCTACTGAATTATCTCATGTGGTGAATGAATTAATGCTTCTGGATGATCTCATGTGGGGAATGAGTTAATGCTAATGGATGATATCATGTGGTGAATGAGTTAATAGTAATGAATGATGCCATGTGGTGAATGAGTTAATGCTACTGAATTAGCTCATGTGGGAAATGAGTCAATGCTAATGAATGATCTCATGTGGTGAATTAGTTAATAGTAATGAATGATGTCATGTGGTGAATGAGTTAATGCTAATGAATGATCTCATGTGGTGAATGAGTTAATGGTAATGAATGATGTCATGTGGTGAATGAGTTAACGCTACTGAATGATCTCATGTGGTGAATGAGTTAATGCTAATGAATGATCTCATGTGGTGAATGAGTTAATGGTAATGAATGATGTCATGTGGTGAATGAGTCAATGCTAATGAATGATCTCATGTGGGGAATGAGTTAATACTAATGAATATCTCATGTGGTAAATGAGTTAATGCTAATGAATGATCTCATGTCGTGAAGGAGTTAATCGTAATTAATATGTGGTATATGCAGAGTTGAATAGTGATGGATTAGTTCTTGTGGTGAATGAAAAAATTGTAATGAATGAATGCGTCCTGAATCTGATAAGCTAGGATTAAGATTGTAAGTATTGACCTGCGTCTCTCCACTTCCCATTCGACTTTTTGCTACAACTATTCATATTTGTATCAATAAATACTTATTCCCACATGAATTGGAACCAACAACTTTGAAGAGGAATATTTAAAATTTCCCATAGGTTGTTAATAAAAAATAACGGATTTCAAACTTTATTCGAGATGCTGCTCTCTCTATTTTTTTTTTATAAATGAATCTATCAGCACATGAAATCAATTGACGAATGACTTCTAAACCAGTTTCATAACATGAAGCATAGATGTTGTCGATACAACATTGTCATCATTACAATCGCATTGTTTTTATTTCTTAAAGTTATTCTTAAATTAGTCGTTTGTTTTACCTCTGTTCTCTAATTATATTTAATTTTTTTCTTTTTTTTTTTTCTTAGAATTTCAGAATCATGGTCCAAAATGTGAATTTTGCAGAATCCAATAACAATCATAAAACTGTTTCCACATTGGAAAAGTGGCACGGACATGGCCGTAAGGATTTGGAGATATAAAATTCCAGTTTATACTCCCCTAGATATACTGAATTAACCTGAATATGAAGGGACATTCTTCTTTTTTTCTTCACATTGGTGAAGGGTTACAGATCTAACAATGAAGTAGCTCATCTCCATCAGGATTGTACAAAGGACGTTACTTCGCTCTAGAAATTCAGACATTTCGACTAGAATGGTGTTATAAGCACTTATATTTTATTCATATGTTGTAGAACAAATATTACATAAAATTTCAGTCCGTCGTGTATTTACTTTTGTTAAATGAGGTTGTGATGAACACTATTTTAATCTCTATCTATAAAAAGCAGGATGTCTCTGTGTCTGTGTAACGAATGCACGGCCGCAATTTTCGACGGATTTGCACCAAAATTTACATGCACATGCTCCAAGTTAATGGGAAGGCCAAGACTGACTTTGCATTTCCCAACTCCCATCGATAGTAGAAATAATCGATTTTTTCATGCTTCTACGACAGTTTTCATGGAGTTTGTGGCCATTTTCTACTGGCCAGAGTTAGAATCTATAACTGGCTGCCAGGAATACGCAGGAAGATTCTGTTGGCTAGCTTGAGAGCCAACAGCTGACTGACACGAATATTAACTAGCATGCAAAAAAATCGATAGCTGCATTCGTCACAAATGGGAAAAAATTAAATCTGCATGGCACTTTACTCCAATTGGCTCATTCGCTTGCTTAAACTCAACGTTGATTCTGATTCCGCAGAACTGGGTCTGGGTGTGAAAAAGTATTTGTTGTTAACATTCTTTTTTCATTCGGTTTTTCTAGTTACGAGTCCTTTTTTTAAAGCTGATCGTATGTGTTCATTTTGTTTAGTTCTTTTTCCGTAACAGATTTAATGTTTAGTATTGAGCTTAGAAAAAATTCGCAGTGTGAGATAGGCAAGAAGTAAGGCATGTAGCAATATTAGCATGGCAAAGGGCACTCCTTTAAAGACAACGGAGGGCAAAAATATTTTAAGTCAAGTGATAGCGATTGCTGTATGAGTCGTACGATTTTTGAATCTGGCACGGCAAGGCCGGGTCATGCTGCTAGTAGATAGTAAAAAAGAAATATTCATAGCATATGAAATGAATTAATATAGGCATGCAATGCATGTTACGCCACAAACTTTTCGATTTCTACAATAGAACTTATGATATAAAATGAAAACCAGTTCTAAAGATATATCAGTAAATTAAAAAAAAATGATTAAAAAGTCAAGAGAAAAGAATACGTTTTATCTTGTTTTTATTCTGATTGAGACCAAATAATCAGCCTTGAGCATTTTGTTTAAGAGGACCTGCGCTTAAGCCATAGGTTACGATGGCTTGTGACTTCGTGCTAAAACATGCGTGGTGTGCTTTCTGGTCATGAGACCTAGGCACGAATATCACCATTGGTGCTTTATTATCGTGCTGCCTTCTTAATAATGTCGTCTTGTTAGGAGATCGCTTGTCCATGTTGGGAAGTAATTTAAAACAAAGGATGAATGTTAAAACTTTTGATTTATATTAAGTATGCAGAAGGATATTTACCTATGTTTCATGGACTACGCAAAGGCCTTCGAGAAAGTGCACTATAATGATCTGATGTAACTGCTCAGCAAGCTTGATATATTCGGGAAATATATCAGAATATTCAAGAACTTATACTGGTAGCAAACACCATGCATACGCATAGGTAACGATTTCAGTAAATACAGAAAAATACAAAGAGGTGTAAGGTAAGGATGTGTCTTCTCACCGGACCTATTCAACCTATACAGTGAGGCAATCCTGAGAGAATTGGAAAGCCTACAGGGATTTAACATCAGTGGCCAAAATCTTAACAACGTAAGATACGCAGATGATACAATACTGACAGCAGACGGAAATGAAATTACAAAATCACCTACAGAAGGTAGCGAGGGAGATTTAGAAGAAGGGAGTAAGTATAAACTACAAGAAAACAGAGTGTATGGTCGACAGTAAGAGGATGAGCCCTAAATGCGATCTGAAGGTGGGGAACACTAGAATCAAGAAACTGCGGAAGTTTAAATATCTGGGAAGCGTCTTGACAGAGGAGAGTAAGTGCTACACTGATATCTGTAGCCGTATCGGGCTGACCAAGGACACATTCTAAAAGTTCGGCATAGTACTGCGAGAGAGGAGGATATCCTCGGGAACAAAATATAAAATACTGAGCCGTTACGCGATATCCGTCCTTCTTTACGGCAGCGAATGTTGGCCGATTTCCTCAAAGAAGAAGAAACTTGAGACGACAGAGATGTATGTGGTTCTAGAGAAGGATGCTAAGGATAAAATGGAACGAGTGTGGGAGAAACGATGAGATCTTAGAGATATTGCAAACAAGGAGAAAGCTTATACTTAACACCAGAAAGAGGTAGTTGAATTTTCTGGGATACATAATGAGGAAGAAGGCCTTGGAGAATCTCATACTCACAGGTCGAATAGTGGGAAAGAAAGACAAGGTAAAAAAGCACGTGACATACCTGGCGGACGTAAGCAAGTGGATGACAGAACGTGGTCTGTGGGAGGAAGCAGAGGGAAGGAACTTGTGAGAGCTGCAAGGGATAGAGGGAGGTGGAGAGCTATGATCGCCTACGTCCTGAAAGGACATGGCATAGAAACGGCGCCATTCGGCAATCATGTTTTGTTGTTGCCGCATAACACATATATATATATATATATATATATATATATATATATATATATATATATATATATATATAAGGTGTAACACTATAATGGTCCAAAATGTGTAAAAGCAAAATTGTTCATTTGTTAGATTAACTTTGAACCCTTGTTTGTTAGCAATTATTAAAGATATCTTACTGGAAATATTCGAGGCCTTTACAACGCTACTGGAATCTACATTGGACAATAATATGTAATTAGTATCTAAGCTCAACAGAAGCATCGTGATGAAATCGATCATAAGCGAAAATGTCATGTTCATCATTAATTAATCATAACTAAGGATCGGAAGCTCATGATGAATTGAAATTAAGTTGACATATATACATATGTACATATATATTTATATATATATATATATATATATATATATATATATATATATATATATATATATATATGTGTGTGTGTGTGTGTGTGTGTGTGTGTGTGTGTGTGTGTGTTATCCCAGAATCATTTTTCAACTTATAAAAGATGATCTTCGCCCTCTCAACCTTATAACTTTCTGTCCTTAAGGAACAATATGCCTCACAGGTTTCGGTTAGGATTTCATTTTCAAGTCTTTTTTTTTTCCCACTGCTCTTTGCATTGTCATAGCTGAAACTCCTAAAACTCTCCAATGTCTTATGGATTTTTTTCCGCTTACTAAGGCTCATTTGGGGAGACAGTGGAGATAACACAAAACTATTTTTAGCTTTTTTCGTTTTAGTCGAATACCTCAAAGAGTTTTTCAATGATTCTCACAACAAATTACCTCAAGATTGCTAAATTTCCCATCCGAAAAGTTGGAAAAATAATCTCAATTAATTTAGATATTAAACATTTTGCGGGATAGATAATTATGCTGTTACAGTAATTTGGACAATTTTGCAGTTACACCCGTTTGATATATATATATATATATATATATATATATATTATTGAATGAGATCATTTCATGCATTGAAGAAGTGTTGATTGTACGGTTATATAATATAGATAACGGATTACCTTTGAAGTGAAGAACTTGGGATTTTATAGATGGAAATAAATATACACGGGAGTCTGCCCCACAAAGCAGCTGCTCTTTTTGAAGTGTATATCCGAATGATACTTCTTTCTTCTCAATGGAATATGGAATACGAGAAGAATACAAATGGTCGGTCTTATAGGTGTATGGCGTGGCTGGTCTTCATACTAGTTAAAACACCACGAATGCACTGTTCGTCTGATTTGAATCGTGTAGAGATACAGCATGGCAGGAAGAGTCATGTTAAGTAATTACCCTATGTCCTGTATATTAAGACGCTTTTTTCCTTAAAAAAATACCCAAGAAAATCGCCCTACTTATCAGTACTGAATAATCAAGTTGCAGATTGGTGTTTGCCACCCACTCGAACGGCTGTCACAAGATAGAAACAATCACAAACCCCCGATATATAATATAAGCTAACACTTGCCATTATATATACCGTATATCTCCTTAGTATCATATAGTGTTTTTTTTTTTGTTTTTTTTATTTCGAGTAATGATGATAACCACTAGGTAACTTTCTACCGGTAGGTAAACTCTTTCGGTCACCTAGGCATACACTACTATATCTTCACAAACCCAAACATCAGCCAAATAACACAGACTGACAGTTACGTTTAATATATACACCAGTAATAACCAGTTAATTCAATGGGCCTACCGTTAAATCAACACGTACTGTCAATCCCCAGTAATATTCGTTATGCTACTTTTTTAAGCGTTTCGCCCCAAGTAAGGCGGGAAGCCACTAGGACGCAAGGGGTTACAGAAAATTTAGAGCAAGATCAGATAGGAGTGACAGAAGAAAGGATAAGGAGAAGGGTAGATGATAGATCAAGGCAACTGGAGATGTCGATTGACATTACACTTGAATACTTGGAGATTATAGCTCTCAGTGAAACTGGAATACGGAAGGAAGTTCCACAGGCGAGAGGAGCGAGACATGAAGCTATTGCAGTAGAAGAGACAGTTACATTTATGAGTTTCGACAGTGAAAGGGCGAGAGCAGGATGCCAGCCTTGTAGGGCGCTTGAACTCATGAAGTCTGGGAACCAGCGAATGCAGCTCCTCGGAGCAATTACCATGAAAGTATTTGTAGAACAGACAGAGAGAGGTGACGGCACGTCTGTGAGAAAGTGACTGTAGACGAGATGCCAGAGCAGGGTTAATTATATTGCATATCCGCCTCTGGAGCCTATCAAGAACCCCGAGGCAAACAGGAGGTTCACCAGACCATATATGGCTGCAATACTCCATGCAAGGGCGAATTGTTGATTTGTAGACCTGGAGGATCGAGTCCGGGAAGAAAAATTTCCTGGCGCGGCACAGGGAGGCAACTTTCCTTCCGGTGGATGAAGCAATTGACTCAATGTATTTGTTCCATTCTGGAGATGATGCCGCCCTCATACCATCTGTGCATAGAATAACAACCATAAATAAATAATAATAGTTTCAAAGTGTGATAATTTGTTGTGACAGAAAGAAAAATGACACCGTAGAGTCGGCGTCTTGAATTTACTAGTACGGTAAGCTCTGAAATCAGGAAATATTTTTTCTCCAAAAAATAGGTACTTATGGGGTGTGTCATTGTTGTTATTTTATAACCTTCATGCGGTGGAGTAAGGGATAGCGGCTCGGATTTTAGAATCGGGACCCGATTTAGAATTCCAGTCGGATCCATTACATCCACTTACGTCTTAATACCCTTGGGAAAGTAATGAATCCTCTTCTTCTCCCCCATCTCTGGGTGAATAACCTTGGACTGCAACTGGTCTCTCGTAGAAAGAATTTGCGACCTCATGCGGGAAAAAATCTGCCTCCTCAGTTATGTATCGAAAGATAGATGAGCGCTTAAGCATGTATCACGCATGGCCCATAGCTGGCAGAGTGACATTCTAATAACCTTGGCAAATGTATGAATCCTCTCCTTAGCCCCAAGCTATAGGTAAATAACACGACAGAGCGTGTTCTATAGCCTTGGGTGGCAACTGTTCTACTGTAGAAAGAAATAGAAACCTACTGCGAGAAAAAATCTGCATCTTCAATCATGTATCGAAAGATACATGATCAGCTAAGCGTGTATCACGTATGGCACATAACTGATTGACTGACATGCTAATACACTTGGGAAATGTATGAATCATCTTCTTCGCCCCCTCCAGCTAGGGCAAATAGCAGGACAGACCGGGTTGTATAGTCTTGGATGGCAACTGGTCTACTGCAGAAAGAAATGGCAACCTACTGCGAGAAAAATCTGCATCGTCAGTCATATATCGAAAGATACATGATTGCCTAAACGTGTATCACGCATGTCACATCACTGAATGACCCGAATTCTCTTCACTGTGATGGATATAGATGTTTGTGCTTCATTGCACATAATAGTCAGTATAATAGTAACCTGGATTTTGTGCTTCTTTTCACTAAACCACTGGACTTAAGGTTACTATTAATTTAGCGATTTATATGTGCTGATATGTTCTCGGCTTCATCGAAATCACAAACTTTGATGAATTGACCAAAAATAACCATTTTCTTTTATCGTTTCCTGTTTGGGTTAATAATTTTCTCAGCTCACTGTGATAGTAGAGGTCCTGACAGAAATACCTCCCACATATAATTCAAGAAATATTTCCCACATAAAGGGAAGCATTAGTGGGAATGATGTTTTCATCTAACCAATTTCTTACCATCACGCGTAAGGTATTTCTGCGAGATATATCTGGGTGGTATTTCTGCCGCACTCTTTAGAATTTTTTTCCATTCTCTCCTTCAGATTTCTGCATGGTGTAATACATGACATTAACAGTTTCCCTATGAATGGTAACATATACGCTTTAGAAGCGAAAAAGTTCGCTTAGAAGAATTAGAGTCCAGATCGCTTGTTACGTTCCTTGAGTTGCTACCAACTGCAAAAATTTGTACTTTCCCGCTTCTGTGCACGCATGCGCAGATCGATCGGTACGTTGATGCAAGAGAATGCATGTAAATTATTCGCATGACCGACGACCACTTATGAAGCCACTTGCTAAGATGCAAAGATGCAGACAAAGAGAGTGAAGTAAAACTTGTAAACGAGAGTTAACAGATGTATTTTAGAATTGAGAAAAGTTCACTGCTCCGATTCTACTTGTTAAGTGTAGCATTCGACAATCAATATTGCTAATCTACTATAATCTAAACAAAAAGCCCATAGAATAAGACTAAACATTTTACTGCGTCAGCCGCGTTATTTTTGTCCCAAGTGACTACAGAGCAATCTATTTCATTCCGTTTCGTATAGTTCAATTGCCTTTTAACCATTCTACCGCGTTTTGCGAAAACTTTTAAAGCCAATCGTTCATAGCCCGACATTCATTCTCTGTTGGTGTGCGCCGTCTACTTTCTCCATTGCGCAATAAGCAAATGGAATGTTGGTTGATGTAAAAGTCGAAATGAAATCCCGCAGAGACCTGAGCGGAAAACGAATTTTGTATAACTCTGGGAAAATGGTTGAAGAATAAAAAGTGTTTTTTTTTTTTTTTTGTTTTATTTTTATTTTATTTATTTATTTTTTGTTTTCTTTGCTTGATTTGTTTTCATGACGATATTTCAATTTACAAAAGAAAAACAATATCAAGTGAAACAAGTAAATCAAATAGTTTATAGAAATATGCGCTTTGATGATAAAAAATTAATGTAAAATATAAAACAGTGAACTGAAAATAACAAAACGCCCACATTTTTAGGTAGAGTTATGCCAGAAATCTCCCTGCGTATGTCGAATTTCTAAAAGTAAATATGATTTAGGAATCTCTGTAGATGTTTGTATATATGCATACGCATAAATATAGACGTATATGTTTTTACTTTATGCAATAGATTTATTATTTACATGTCCGTATATACGTCCACACTTAACCCATATATATATATATATATATATATATATATATATATATATATATATATATATATATATATATATATATATATGATTGTTATTATATTATTTCTAAATTTGTAAAAAAATTTGCAAAATATTTGTAAATTTGTTGATTTGTAAAATTCATATATATATATATATATATATATATATATATATATGCATACATATATATATATACATATATATAAATATTTATATATATATGCATACATATATATATATATATATGTGTGTGTGTGTGTGTCTGCGCGCGCGCAGTTATGCAGAAAATAGAAAAGAACACGTCCGGTGCATAATCCGGAGTTCCTTGGTATTTGTGTTTTTGATTTTTAAGAAGACAGTGCTCCATACAGAGGTAGAGCCTCTGAAGTATCATTCGGATATACACTTCAAAAAAAGCAGCTGCTTTGTGGGACAGACTCCCGTGTATATTTATTTCCATCTTTAAAATCCCAAGTTCTTCACTTCAAGGGTAATCTGTTATCTATATTATATAACCGTACAATCAACACTTCTTCAATGCATGAAATGGTTCCTTCGCTACATAAGAGTTATCATGTTTCCAAAACGAGAGGCAAAACCATTCAAATAATTATTAAATTAATTATTATTATTCCTAAAATTTCGTTTGAAGATGAAACGGGACTAAACACCTCAATTCAACTTAATTTTAATAATTATTTAAGGATTTTTGTTTGTTTTTTCCAAATATTTTTCTTCATTTTGTCGGATTTATATCCATTTATATTTGCTTACATATATATATATATATATTTATATATATATATGTGTGTGTGTGTGTGTGCGTGTGTGCGGGTTTCTGTCTGTGTTTAGGCAGCAATCCTACATTTATACATGTTTCTTTAAAGACGGCAGACAAGATACTAAGATTAACCTTTTTATTTATTTTTTCTTGTCTTAGAAAATGTGTTTTCTTTTTGGGACAGAGTTTGCAGAAACTGTCCAAACTATACGCCTATCCAAACGCTTTACGCTGCACCTATCTGATCACGCTTCTATTTGAATTCATTTAAACACATATAAAAACTAACCAGACTCCATCCAAAATACACCAGTACAAAATCAAAACATAATAACCTCTTCCACATGTAAAAAATATGAAAAATATTCAAAGCCTTCATAATAAAAGAGAAAAAAAAGCCGACACTTAATAATATTAACTATGAACACGGCCACAATGTGCTGTGTTTGAAAGATAAAACATCTCTATAACAATAAAAACATGCACATAACCCACACAGCCAATTAAACTGAGGAAAAATAAAATCATTCTTGGTAATGGCTAAAAGCGCTCGGAATTATAGAACATTTGGACAGTTTCTTCACAGTCTGTGTCCCAGAAAGAAAACACTTTTTGTAACACAAGAAAAAATAAATAAAAAGTTTAATCGTAGTACCTTGTCTGTCGTTTTTAATGAAAGATACGGTTTTGTTTTGTCTTTATACGGACACACAACGCATTCTTTTTAATCCGTTGTTTAAACGCTCACGTTCATATTTTTTATGAGTTTTATACGTGACCTTCAGGGGTTATCGGCTTTTGTTTACGTGTTTGTTCGTATCATAATTTTTCATATTGTAATTTTTTTTCCAATAGTAATTTTTTTCTTCCAAATTAGATTTTTTTCAATTTTTTTTTAATATACCGTAATTTTCCATGTATAATACGCATTTAAAACCATTTAAAATGTGTATTATACACATCTACAAAAAAAAAAAAAACCTTTTAAAAATACCGTAAAGATGAATAAGAATAATCATAAAACTAAATTAGAATAATATTATTCTATGTTTAAGACCATTTTTTTTAAAAAATAAGGATAGTCAACGCTGGCGGTAATGAAATTGGAGAGGTACAGTTTATAGGGTTTCATTACCAAACAAGTAGTGCGTATTATGCATGAATAGAACTTTCATCACAATTTTATGTGTGCGTATTATGAATGGAGGCGGGAATTACGGTATATGGTTTGTTTTGAAGTTGTTTTTATACATACATACATACATACATACATACACACACACACACACATATATATATATATATATATATATATATATATATATATATATATATATATATATATAAAATTCGAAAATACGATTTTAAGTAGGTCCCAAAGAGCGTCGTCAGTGATGTTTTGATTTGGTTCATCAGGGAGTTTCGGGTCTTTCAACATCATACTCCCCATCACCAAATCGACCCAATCAGAGGAGACTAAACCCTGATTCACCATTCCAGTTAAACGCTAACAGCCACTCTGGCCTTTTTAAAGAATAAGAGGAAGAAAGACCACATATTCCGCACATTCGATTGGATGTTTGTAACAACCAATCCACTGCGCGAACTATCTTTTTAATGGTCCGCGGTAGGGACTGGCTTCTTTTCTTATTTCGGTGGATTGCAGTTTCGATGAATAACTGAGGAGGTAATCTTAATGTTGCTAAATCTTACCCTATTTCATTAAGTATTGTAAGGTTTAATTATATGCCGTTTTTATTTTATTTGTAATTTTTTCTTTTCTTTTGGCAGGGTTACTTAAACTCAACCCTATTATCACATTTTATCGTTTAGCCTGTTTCTTAACATTATTCCTTGTTAACTTTAAATAGAATTATTCGCAAAATTAAGTTAATAATTGTCCATAAACATGCCGTATATATATATATATTTCCCGCACATACAAAAATTAAATTAAAAATAAAATAGAATAAAAGTACAATAAGCACTATAATATTCCTTAACATTGATTTAAACTATATACAAATTTGAAGTCGTTAAATATAATAGACGACGAAATGATCTTCGAGTAAATCAAGTATTAGCGAAGCTTCATATTATATTTATATATATATATATGTATCGCTTAAAACTGATGACAATTAAACTAATAAAATAAAAATGATATACAAACAATATATGGCGATGATCGAGAGAAAAAACTCTATAAATACACTATATACGCGTTATGAATCCGATTTAAGATATACAAAATGCGAAATGTTCGTATAAATGTAAGATTAAAAAAAAGTTGACAAAAGATCTTACGTTCGAGAAAAAATATAGACAAATGGTCTTACGCTCGAATAAAAAAAAATGTATGAGAATAATGGACAAAAAATCTTAGGAGATGTGTCGCGCCGAAACCACTAAAAGGGTAAATAGTAACTTAAAAAGTACCCCGTATAACATAGGTTTAACATAAAAACATCATATTTACAAATAACACAATTTACTTGACGAGATATATTCTTTGGCTGTACTTGTACAAATCAATTCGTATATTTACTCACAGACAAAAAAAAAAAAAAATAATAAAAATGTTTATAATATTGCCATGTTGCAATTATATTAATAATATTTACAGATTTACCCGGCTTCATAATTATTTGTTACATTGATGTCCAAGAGCTCTCACGCTTAATCCATAACCATTTTGCTGTCCTTTCTTCTGTATTAATTATGGTCTGGATCGCCTTTCTTTTGTTAGCACCTACTACGCCAATATCAGTTAGAGCTTTGCATAGGGACCTTGCAGCAAAACCCCTCACACCCACCTCAATTGGCAAACAGCTTGATTTCCACCCGTTGTTTTTGCAACTCGCTAATAGTTCGTCATATTTTAACATCTTCCGTTCGTTGGCTTCTTCTGCATGCTCTTCCCAAGGCACTGTCAGTTCCCACATTATTACTTTATTGTTAGAGAAGAATACTAAATCTGGGTTTAATGATGTTTGCACGATGTGGTCAGGGAATTTTAGTCTTTTCCCTAAGTCGACCCTTAATTCCCACTCTGTTGCCAGTGACAGAGCATTTGCTATGTTCTTGTGCTTTTTTTTTTTGGTGGGGGGGTTCTTATCAGCTCTATGAAACTCTATAGCTCTTTTATCTTGGTTTAAAGTATTGGTGCTGATGGCCGTACTAACTCTCTTTGCTATCTCTTTTAAGATTTCATCATGCCTCCATCTATACTGGCCTTCCGTTAGTGCTGTCTTACAGCTACTTAGAATATGTTTTAGAGTTCCTGGACGCGAACACAAGTGGCATAGTGGTGATTCTGTTTCATACCATAGATGGAGGTTGGTAGGACTGGGGAGGGTGTTGTATACAGATTGAATCAGGAACTTTATGTTGATATCATTGCTCCATATATCCGACCATTTGATTTTCCTATAAATCATGGATTCCGAATTGGTCCACACAGCTTGTTGCCTTTGTCCTACCATCTTTGCCACCTTTTTCTCCTCCTCGCCCTTGCGTACTTCTTCTTTTATTAAAAGGTTCTTTTCTTTACCTTTGGCTCTGTCCACCCCAATGGTAGGAAAGAACCCTAGGTCAGCTCGTCCAGTAGCTACGGCGCCTAATATGGACTTTTCGCGGAGCCTTTCTTTAGCGACACGCAATGCGTCCTCCGCTTTCCATTTTCTTCCTGAGTAGACTTCAATGTCTGCTCCAGCCACATTTGTGTCTTTGGATAACTCATACTGCGTTATTACTCTAATTTTGGTGACTTTGTATTCCTCTACTAGACTTCTGAAAGGAAGTTGCAGAGCATTTGTGTTGCCGTATAGAGCAACACTGGTCAAACTCTTCGGTAGGCCTAACCATCTTCGTAATCGTGTGTTAATTCTTTTTTCTAATTGTTCTATATGAGATGTTGTAAATTCGTAAATAGACAATGGCCATAAGATTTTAGGAAGAATGGCATGCTGATAAATCCAAGCTTTAAATCGACCTGGCAAGCAGGATTTGTCAACTCTCTTTAACCAAGTTTCTAGTTTGTGTTTTGATTCTTGGATTGCTGTTGCGTCTTTTAGAGAGTGATCTATACGTTTTCCAAGGCTTTTTACGGGCTTTTCCTTAATTGTTGGTAAGTTCCCCCCGGATAGTCTGAATCGCTCCTTACCTAATATTTTACCTTTCCTTAAAAAGAGTGACCTTGTTTTCGCGGGGTTTAAACTTATTCGGGCCCATGTGATCTGTTTTCAATCATCTCTAGCAGCCATCTCGCGCCAATAACGGATGTAGTAGTTATCGTCATATCATCCATATAGGCTCATAGGAGGTTGCATTAATCCTGAGCAAGTGACCGGCCCTTTACATTCTGTTCCTTTCGCTTTAATTAACTTGTTCCTGGCTAGACAGAAGAGGGTCGCTGAGATTGTACATCCAGTTATGATGCCTTTCTCCAATCAATGCCATGCCGACGCTGTATTTCCTGATAACGTTCTCATTTGGAAGTTATTATAGTAATCAGCGATTAATTCAGTAATTTTACTTGGTACATAATGGCGATGGAGAGCTTCTTCCACTAGTTTATGTCCCATTGATCCGTAGGCGTTTTTAAGATCTAACTACACGATTGCTATATCGCCCCTATTTGCCTTCGCTTCTTTTAACAGTTGAGATATGACCCATATATGCTACATACATGCCGGTATTCCTGGTACTCCACCAGAGGTATCTATGTACTTATTGTTAAGAAGGAAATCTCCCAAGCGTCATTTTAAGATGCTAAAAAATATTTTACCCTCCGTGATCAACAGGGAGATGAATCTAAATTGGTCTATCCTTCTGGATTCCTCCTCTTTAGGGATCAAAATAACTTCTCCATTGTCCAGTTATTTTTCCTCTCCCCCAAATAACTTTTAGTAACTTCCATAACATCCGACAGAGTTTTGGACAACGTTTGTAAACTACGTAGGGCACTCCCTTTGGACCTGGTGTGGAGGCCGTTCTGGCTGCTTTAATGGCTGCGTTAATTTCCATCCAAGTTGGTTCTTTCGAGTCAAAAAGCGTTAATAGTGCATTAGGGATTATCAGGGACGTGTTTTCTACAAGTCCTAGCTGTCTGTTTGGATCACTCAGAGTTTCTTGTGGGAAAGCATTGATTTCCCTAGCGATACTCTTCAACTGACTACTACGATTTTCCCCTAACAGCTTCTTTGTGAAATTGAATGGATTTGAGAGAAATGCCATCCGTTTCTTCGCCCTTTCTTTCCTCCTTCGTCTATGCCATTCTGCTCTGAGTACAGACTTTATTTTTAAACGAATTAGATCTCGAAGCTCCCGTAAGGGTTGTCTCTCGAGGGTTTCGCGAATTTATATTGTTTCCGAAGAGATTTTAGCTCCGACCTAAATTGTTTAATCTTTAATTCCCTCCTATTTTCTTTGCTAATAACCTTCTTTTCCTTCCGCTCCTCATATCCAAATTTCCCTGATGCATAACTAGTGATGATTTTTGATATTGTCACTAGTCGTTTATCCACAGAACCTCTTTGGTTATTTCAAGGAGCTCGCCGATGTCCACGTCGAAATCGTGCCATGCGTGTTTGTTACTGGCTGGTGACCATTTTATCTTTCTTCGAAATGGAGTATCAGGATCTGCTTGAAACTTTGCTTGGTGGGGGGAGACTGTGTCTCACCAAGAAAAATATATATGACTGTGAAATAGCTCGAACCAAAACCGGATGGAGCAAAAAGACAAGACTATATAGGAGGGAAGGGTGAAAAGCCTTTATTTCATTGGCTGTTGTTGACTGACGTATGTCAATAAGAACGGTCGGACTCCTAGCCATATCTGACTTTTTCCCCCCAATGTGAAGGTGTGAAACTCAGGTCTATCAATGAGTGGCCTGACCCTTTTAGAATCAGGTCGGGATTGCTCTTTGAGCCGATATATTGCAAAACCCGAAATCCGCGATGCAGACAGTGCATCACTGAAGACCATCCTTGATGCATCTGAAATATATTATTCAATATATATATATATATATATATATATATATATATATATATATATATATATATATAAGTCAACACTTAGATATGCAATCGTCAGGCCTCATATTCTGTTATTTTTCTCGGCTATTTATATATATACGGGTTAGTGGTGCATTGTGGGTATTCTATTACGGCGGTTATTTTACCGGAAGTCGTTTGTTTATTTATTTGGGTCAAATTATATTGCTTGTTTTTATTTTTTATTTTTTTATTTTTTTTGCTTCTTATTTTATTTATTTATTTATTAACGTAGTAAAAATTTGTTTATATCACAAATATAATAAAAAAATAAAAACAAGCAATATAATTTGATCAAAATAAATAAACAAACGACTTCCGGTAAAATAACCGCCATAATAGAATAGCATATGTGGCCTGACGATTGCATATATCATGAAACAGACTGTCGCCTCTAAGTGTTCACTTTTATATTCACACGCTCTCTCTCTGATATTGAGCACTTCATTCCATAAATATAGCACACCTTAAGACTATATTTCTTTATATATATATATATGTGTGTGTGTGTGTGTGTGTGTGTGTGTGTGTGTGGAATGACGATTGCGTTCTATCATGAAATAGAATTTCTCCACTCGGTCAGCCATAAATATAGCAAGGACTTCAAACTACATTGTCTAATAACTTTCTATGATTATAAGTCAAATGACGTACTTATTTTGTATAAGTTTTGATGTATAAACAATAGACTTTGTTGATTAAATAATGTATCGCTTGCATAACTAAAGTCGAATAAAGTTATCATTCATCTCATCATTCATAGAGAAGATAAACAAAGATCTTTGAATACCAGCAATTATCACACGCTCAATTAATTAAACAACGGAATTTAAAAAAATATATATTTCTTTCTCGTTGTCCGTATCTAAAAGACACGCAAGTATTAGATTCAAGGAAAATTTCCCAGCACTGTTTTCGTATACTTTTGACGAAATAATGAAGAATGTTCGAAGTATTACTCTATCGTCATTGTTTGCTTGCGTGACATTTAAGAATTGTTTGCATCAATCACTTATCTCATTTAGTTTAGCAAAAATCTTGGTTGAATATAATTTTTAAAATTTTTATCCTTCATGAGAAAAGTAAATGCAGCGAAGGCTACACAAAATGCTCCTGATGCTTATGTTAATGAATCAGTAGGTGCAAGCACGTTTCGTGAATGGACATTTTGTGTTCAAATAGAGTGGATAATTATGGAAAACTTTAAACCACAACATGAACTTTTAAAGGAGAATAGAATTTTCAGAAGCAGGTGATCATTTTTTTTTTTAAATATACATTGGCATTTACCATTTTTTTTTAATTCCTTCGTAACAGTACCAGTTATATATACGCAGTCATCAAAAATAAATAATCAACGTTAAAATAATAACAAATCAATCTTAAAAAATTAAAAATAATAACAAATTTTTATCTATCATAATTTTACACAGACCCCACCACACGTATATACGTGCATGCGAGGAAATATTATTCAGCTAAAGAATAAATAGAAAAATGTTCTGATTGCTGACATGTATACATTCACGAGACATTCTCGCTACACTTCCGATTTTTGAATTTCAACATACAAATGCGTATGTATAGAGAACACATCACACATAGACATACATATGTCAAATCCCATATTGTCCACAGATGTTTATGTGTGTATGAACCCCGGCGGAATGAACGAGTGTGTACGTACCTCAACGGGTGTATGGACATGCATCTATGTTTGCGTTAGCATGAGTGACATCACGACAACGATCCCCCCACTTCCATAATAATACCAAATATATATATATATATATATATATATATATATATATATATATATATATATATATATATATATATATATATATATATATATCCTTTACTATCACGTGTTCTACTTCTTTCATATGGGATCGCCTGTGTTTGCACTCTGGCTATCTATGTTCAAACTACAGTGTCGGCAAGGACGCTTAATTCCTATATAACAGTAAGCAATATGTTAGTAATATTCATATTTTATTTACTTTCACCTTTTTCCAGAAATCAATTTTTAGTGCTCCGCTCACATACCAATATACTGACTTTTATTTGTCGACGAGAATCAGATAAGATATTCTGGTTTAAACGGCGTAATCCTATTGAACCTAAAATCAGCAGTAGACCTTTTTCATTCTTTTCCTCATTTATAATTTTTTCAGATTTTTTTTTAATTTTATTTTACTAATAAAATTTAGGTGCAAATATAGTATATCTATTGACGCATTAGCGACCTATCGTAAATGACTATGTACTCAAACAAACCACTTAAGACCCACAACAATTAATTCCTCAACCTACAGTGTTATTTTAACCTAAACAGTGGGTATTTATCTAATTTATATAATTCCATTGCAAAATAAACAAGCTAACGTCAGACAACATAATCTCAATTGAAGATGGAGTAGTGTCCTTTTTAAAATTTAGTGTTAGGGTTTGGGTTAGGGTAGGGTTTGGTTTAGGGTTTTTAACATATTTCATACTTCAAACAGTTGGTAAATATCTTATAGTAGAAAATGTATAGTAGATATCATACTATACTAGGATATTGATGGTAAATATCATACTATAGTAGAAAATGACTAGTAGATTTCAGACCATAGTATAAAAGGAATAGATTTCATAACATAGTATAAAAAAATAGTAGATATCATCACCTTAAAATATCCCTGCGTTGATGTTTATTTCCCCAGACTTATAGACACAAATTATATGATTAAGTTGATGTGTTGTTTTCTGTATTGACATATTTGATGAAATGGATGATGACGTGTGATATCGTGTATATATTTAAAGACATTAAGATGCAGGAATGAGGTACACTATCGAATGCCTTTTGGTACTATATCCAGTTATTAGATATTTTACTATGCATTGAAGCAGTTTTCCAAGATCATCCTATTAATTAGTAATTGGTCTTTACATCCTTTGCACATGTTTTGTTCAAGAGATAGGATAGCATTTTTTTCTAAGAAGGAATATATCTGTTTTGTCAGAATCGATGTCAATAGTAAGTAGTGGGAAAATTAATTGCTAATTGGTTTGTAGTTTTTTTTGTGCTACTTGTGTCGCCATTTTTGAGTTTAAGAAAAAGTAATTCCTTTGCTTACACATGAAGGGATTTTACTAAGACTATTTCTTGAAGTTCTTTGGCTAGTGATTTTTTGTGTGCTGTATTTAGATAATAGAGCCAAAATTTAGGAATTTTATCTATTCCTGGAGATTCTCATTTATGTGTTTTTTTTCCTCTTCGGTGATTCCTCCCATGTTGGTTTTGTATTATTTTTCATCCATTCTATCTATTGCGCAATCCCATCTGCTTCTTTGATAAATTCTTTAGGGGAAGCACATATTATTCCCAGAACTGTATAATCATTTTTTTTCGTTGTGGCGGAACGTGGGGTGGTGCGGTGCGTCGCTTCAATTTTTGGTTTGCCTATTTCTCTGTAAAATGTTTTCGCATCAGTTTGAAAGATTTAGTTCTGTCTGTAGAATCTTTATCTTTTTTTCATAGCGGTTGCATCTTTGAGATTTCAGTTATTTGTATTATTTTTTTTATTTCGCTGATAGGACTTCCTTTTCATTCCTAATTTGTTCTTTATTTTTATTTTCTGACTTTTCTAGTCCTTATATTAGTTTCCATTTCCATTTCAGCGAATATTGATAATTCATTTCTAAATTGTACAATGTCTTTCTCATTATTTACATTATTCGGACTATTGTCTTCATCTTTTTCGCCATACTTATTACAACGTTTCGGTCGTTGTACGCTCCGACCTTCTTCAGGTGGTTGGAATGTGGAACTGAACCATTCACTGTGCTATGTGTCCTCAAGGACATATGGCACAGTGGATAAAGGCGTTGGTTAGATCCAGTGACAGGACCCAAAGTGTGAGTTTAATACCCACTTAAGGCAGTGGAGACCATTCAGAGGGAAGTTAACAAGAGATAACTGACATCCATTAAACATGGCACGTGGAACTAGAACAGTCTACCCCAGTGAGCGAAATAAAGGGTTCAGTTCGACATTCCAACCGCCTGAAGAAGGCCGGAGCGTACAACGGCCGAAACGTTGTAACATATATAGCGGCAACAAAGATGAAGACAATAGTTCGAATAATGTAAATAATGTACATAATACCTCATCTCAGAAATATAGACAGTTCTTTCGCTATTTTGATTTTCCATAATAGAAATTTATATCTGTGAGATTGCCTTGTTTTTACATTGATGTTTATTTTTCTGTTTCCTGCTACTGCTTATGCAAATATTGCTTCGTTGGGACTTGTATATGGGTCTACTTCATTCAGAATTAAACTGCTGCATTGAAGAGTTTAATAGATATTAGGTTTTGCTTTGTTGGTTTTAATTTGGGGATTTTTTCTTGTTTCTCCATTTCAATATTTTTTTGTCTGACTTATATGTCTCATGACATTTTCCTTGGATTCTAGTATAACATACTTGTTTTCCGTAAAATAATTCTGTTAAATGTGTTTTGGAATCGTTTTATTGCAGACTTGTCCCTTTTATGTTCTGGGGATTAACTTATTTTGGTTGTAGTTCTTTTTAATTCTTTAATTTCAGTATCTGTCAATCGCTTATTTTTCGTTATATACCTTTTTACATTGGCTACTCTATTTTTATCAATGTACTTTCTAATTGCTTGTCCAACCATTTCTCGCCAAATATTATGTGTTTCGCAAGTGATGCTTTTATGAGGTTTGTGCAACGCTTCATAGACTGCTGTCATAACGATTTTCTACTCCTCATGAGACCATTTTACCTTCTCTTTCTTTAAATGATTGGTTGTGGATCTAGTTGAAGAATTCGCAGGGCGATCACGTGGATTATCCTGGTTTTGAGAACCTGAAGATTTATTATTTGTACCGGACCTTTGCTATGCCAGATTTTTCGAGCTCAGGTAGCTTTCCTCCTGAGGGAAGGGCTCCCTCTTTATCAAATGGAAAAATCATACTGGACGTTTTCGTTTGACTTTTAGTTTTCATATTGTTCCCACGAGTGACACCCGGGTCCAAAAGTCCATCCAAATTCTCCCGGCACATTGGGTTACGATTTTTACAATCACAGTTTCGAAGGGTTATACATACATACATACATACATATATACATACATACATACACATACACGTTTCATTAAATAATATAGACAAGTGTTGTATATTTATTTTATGTATATTTTTTTCGTAACATCTGATAAGTTTAATAACATTTTCGTTGAACGAAGAAAGAAATTGACAATAGTGATCCATATTTTTTTAATACAATCTAAGCTTTCGGCTTACATAAGCCATTATCAAAGATGTCAATATATATTAAACAATATACGGAGAAGATAATAATGATAGTCTGTCAATGTTTACATAGATGATTTCATTTAAACATTGACAGAATATCATCACTGTCTTGTCCGTATATTGCTTAATATGTTGTAATTGACATCTTTGATGCCGAAAGCTTAGATTGTATTAAAAAAATATGGATCAATATTGTGAATTTCTTTCTTCGTTCCACGATAATGTTATTAAACTTATCAGATGTTACGAAAAAAATTTACATAAAATAAATAGACAACACTTGTCTATATTATTTAATGAAACGTGTATGAATGAAAAGATGCTGCCTAAATACACACACAATATATATATATATGTATGTATGTATGTATGCACATGCACACCGACAAATATATAATATACCTAGTTAAAAATACGGTAGTTTTCGCTGGAAATGTGAAAAAAAATTAAAATATAGATAAAAAATAAAAGTAAAATATGAATAATAATAAAAAATAAATAAATGATAAACTAAAGTTAAATAAACGCAAAGCGATTTAAAATAATATTCAAGAAAAGACAAAAGTAATATATTAGGTTTCCTGGATTGTATCCTGTAGAACCGTGTCCAAACTATGGTCCTTAGGCCCTATAGGAGAAATTTCATTTAATTTATAACACTTTTCTTAGTGTATGGGATGTTCCTATTAGGACATTTTCTGGGGAACTTATATGTTGATGTTATCTGAGGCAGATTGTAAAATTATTCATTTCACTTCTCAGGAAACACAGATCTCCGATTATTATGGATACATTTCAATCTTTATTCTCCAAATTCTGTTAATATCGATCTCCAGATCTTTTTATTTGGCCAATTTCTCGATAATTTTCGAGGAAATTTTTCTCTCACATGGTATTGCTATGCCAATAAACATACCCTTCCTGAATTTCTTGTCTTTTATGAAAATATGAAGTCAGTTGGATTTTGCTTCCTTGTCAGTTTAAATTGGCATATTTACATCGTTATTTAGGAGAACTGTGTTTGGTTGGTGGTCATACCATCTCTCAGTAGTTTCGATTTTGAGCACTATGCATATCTCGCAATGCACCTTGTTATGTCGGTGGGTATATTCATTTTTTTGCTAATTCGGTGCATCCTGAGACAATATGGTCGACATTTTCATCATATTTTCCACAGACCCTGCATTTCGGGTTAGATACATCCTTGATTATGTGCCAGTGATAGGATCTGATTTTGAGGCTTTTGGTCCTGTGCTTCAATTAGGCCTTCTGTTTCAGCTTCCAACCTGGTGCTCCGCAACGAGCGATGTGTTTTCTGTTGGTCCACCCTCTACTTCTGTCCTTCGTTTTAGGTTCGCCCAGGTATTTGTAATTTCATTTGGCCAAGCTGTTTTGCTTTCTCTTTTATTCTTTGGACGTAAATTGAAATAAATCCGGTTTTTGTTTTTAGGGTTTAATGTATATTAAGCCGTTTCTTGCAGAGTGCAGCTTCTTTCTTGATGTAGTAGGCTTGGTGCTTTACTCTTTGTAGGAGATGGCCATTGTTTTCTGTGAGGTATGTTTCCAATTTTTTTTTTGTATTTTTAGAGTTCAATTTGGATTAGTCCGATGCCTCTTAAAGCTCTTGGTACATACCGTCTATCAACATTTGATTTCGGGTTGTGCACCCTCACTTGCAGAATAATTTTTCTGGTCTTAGCGTCCAATTTTGTAATGTCATTAAACTTCCATTCAATAATGTTGAAGCTGTATGTTACTATGTGTATAGCTAAGGTGTTGACAGTTTCCATTTTTCTGGCCTCATTTAGTTCGTTTGTTTATATCAAACGCACTCTCCTATAATATGCTTTTCTCATGTTTTTCTTCATAAATGAATGTTGTATTCCGTCTTCTTCATTAATTCCTAAAGTATTTGCATTTACCATCTTGGTATAGTTCATCAATCTTATTGATATCAATGTCTAAATCTGTAGTTTTCGTTACTTTACAGCCTCTGAAATTGGCTTTTGCACATTTGTCGATTCTGAACTCAATTCTAATGATTTGCTGAAGGTTTTGACAATGATGAGTAAGATTTTTTATCCTGATGGTTGTCATATTTAGCAAACGTTTTAAAACCATCAATATAGAATAAGTGATTTAGTTTGCCATTCTCTGACTTGTATCCCTGGCTACTGTTTTTCAGTGGCGCTAATGCAAGACAGAAGAGTAGTGATAACAATGAATCTTCTTGCAAGATCTCGCTTTTCATGTACATTAGTCTCGATGTAAATCACCCGTGTGTTTGTTTTAGGTTTACTGTGCTCTTCTACTTTTTTATGCTCTTCGTCATGAATGTGACCGCTATCGGACATACTACACATATATTTAGGCCCTTCTCTTATTCATGAATGTGATACACTGTCGAATATTTTTTGTACTCGATCCATGTTATCGATAAATCTATTTTCGTTGTTTTCACTTCTTCCAATATTGTTTTAATAATTAGTTGATCCTTGCACACGTAACATCATCTTTTACATCCATTCTGTTCTGTTGGCTGTAAATAGTTTGTTTTTTCCTCAAGGAAGTTGTATGTCCACTTGGTTATGACCGAAGGCAGAGTCTTGGGCATTGTTGGTAGGCATGTGATGGGCCTATATTTCTTCATGTTCTACGTCTCTTCTGTTTTGGCGAGTAGTTATGTGACTCGTCCAATTTTGGAGGGATTTATGATTATATCATTCTATGTCCGTGCAAGGTTTTGGCAGGTGATACATAGCATTTTTATCTAAAATTTGGAAATTCGGTCTATAGTTGGCGGTTTCCAATTTTTGATTTTCCAGATGGCGCCGGTTGTTTTGATAATATTGATGACCGTCCATATTATTATTATTATTATTATTATTATTACTTCCTGTGATTGCTGTTGTATCCACTAATTACTTTTGTATTTAAACAAAACTAAGATCACACACACTTTACATAGATAAAGGTCTTTGTGAGCTGTACTTGTTAGTACATTTTTTTTATTCCTTTAAGTTATGGGATACGAGGAATACATTCATTGGGTCTATTGGCACCTATTCCAATCAATCCGAAGGCTCCAACTATTACTGGAATTACTGAGTCTTCATGTGTCATATTTTCCACTTCAAGATACTTGAATTTTGATGCCAATTTGTATTTTCATATGATTGTTGTTGTTTCTTTTACTATTACTATTATTATGACTAATATTTATATTGCTGTTATTGTTGTCAACTTCATTTTTATTTTTATTATTATTATTATAATTATTATTATTATTAGTAGTAGTAGTAGTAGTAGTATTGTTCTATACGTTAAATTTCAGTTATATGACTACATAATTTAGAGGATCCCTAAGCATGACCCTACCTCTATATAGAAGCCGATTGTAGAAAATTTATTATGGGAAGATTGTAATTAGTATAGAATAATTAAAATTTTAAGATTCATTTTTATTATTCAAACAAATATAATCAATGTTATTTAAAATTCTACAACTGCTCACTTGCATTACATGTCGTCGTATAATTGAAAAAAAGGCCGACCTTCCGTATTGCACCTTAATTGCTTCTCGTTTGAATTTGGTAAGCTCAGTCTCCCTTACCCACTGTCCAACAGTTTTATACGCGTTTATTTTAGACGGAAGACAACCAGATCGGTAAGTAAAAAAACAAGAGAATTTTCTAAAAATTGATTCTTTTTTTTTCTACTAATTTCCTCCTTCAAACTTGCAACATCGTTCGATCTATGGTTTTGCACTCATTTTATTTCTGGCATTGATATAATTAAGCCTAAGTTGGCAGATACGTAAGACACATAATATACATAAGAGAATAAACATTTAAAAAATGAAAAAAAAAGTATTTGAATGTAAACACAGTATTAAAAAAGTAAGAAAGAAAGAAAGAAAGAAGTAAGAAAGAAGGAAAAAAGAAAGAAAGAAAGAAAGAAAAAATAAGAAAGAAAGAAAAAATAAGAAAGAAAGAAAAATTTAGAAAGGAAGAAAAATTTAGAAAGAAAGAAAGAAAGAAAGAAAGAAAGAAAAATTTAGAAAGAAAGAAAGAAAGAAAGAAAGAAAAATTTAGAAAGAAAGAAAGAAAAATTTAGAAAGAAAGAAAGAAAGAAAAATTTAGAAAGAAAGAAAGAAAAATTTAGAAAGAAAGAAAGAAAGAAAAATTTAGAAAGAAAGAAAGAAAGAAAAATTTAGAAAGAAAGAAAGAAAGAAAAATTAAGAAAGAAAGAAAGAAAAATTTAGAAAGAAAGAAAGTAAGAAAGAAAAATTAAGAAATAAAGAAAGAAAGAAAAATTTAGAAAGAAAGAAACAAGTAACTGATAAAAACTGAAGATGGAAATATAGTGAATGGGTTCAAGATCAGGAAACAAAGAGAAGTAAATCTAATTGAATAAAATATTTAAAATTTAATGAAAGATGGAAATGCAAATGAAAGTCTATAAAAATTGAAAAGTGTTATGAAAACTCAAACGAAAGAATGGATAAGTCGATTCCAAACAGGAATAAGGAATATCAACAGAAAGAAAATCATAACGAAAGAAGATCACCAATTCTTATATATTCTTCTGCCTTATTTCTTTTTTGTCATTTGTGATTAGCTGAGTGGCCATCTGCAATTCCAATGGACTGTCCATAACAATATTGACAAAAACGTGTGCTGACATTCGAGCACATAAGAGAGAAAATAACAAGAGAATAACAAACACAAAAGCTACAAAAAATATAGTACCACTAACGGTAACGGTTCCAAAAGAAAAAAAAAAGAAGTTATTAATAAAAAAGAAAAACAATGCTTACTGATCCTGAAGGACAGGTCAATATCGCTGTTGTCTATGATAATAGCCATAATTTTGTCAGAACCTACTTTTACACACAAAAAAAGCAAATGCGTAAAGAACTTCGAGATAAGGCCGTACTGTCCGTGATATTACACTTGAGTGGTCAGGCAAAAGGAATATTAGTGGGCAGCTCATGTGAGCCCAAGAGCCCAAAAGCGGGAAGGCGGAAAAGGCGGAAAAGGCGGAAGACGAAGAGGAAATATTCATAGACATACGATTATATATTTTATTATATATATATATATATATATATATATATATATATATATATATATATATATATATATCAGTTTATACATCTCCCTATCTTTCTCTATCTATTTCTATATCTCTTTAGTCAATTATCTCTGTTTTTCTCTGTGCTCTATCTATCTATCTATCTATCTATCTATCTATCTATCTATCTGTTTGTCTCTGTGCATTATCTATATATCTATCTATCTATCTATCTATCTATCTATCTATCTATCTATCTGTGTTTATCCATGGAATCTCGGCAAACTGAGTTCATATTCGTTAAATTAATACGTCTAATAATGCGGAAAGGTATGAATGCAACTTCACCTCCCAGTTATGGGTTAAATATTAGGAAATATGTAAAGAAAAACATTATTATTCCCCCAAAAATAAAAACATACTGTTCATGCCTTAAAATAGAGTATAATCTAAAATATGTTTTAAATAAGCCACAAAACGTTGAAAAGCTCTAAAAAATCAAAGCATCAAAAATTATTTCATCCTGTCTATATCTATCTATCTATCTATCTATCTATCTATCTATCTATCTATCTATCTATCTCAGTCTGTTTATAACTCATGAGTGTTTTGTACAAGTAAATTATTTATCTGGATATACTTATATGCTGGTGGTTACTGGAAAGTTCTCAGTTCGGTTAATTTTTAAATTCCCGCCCAGATGATCAATATTCGTCTCTATATTTTTAACCTCTGTTCTTATTTGCTCAGCAACGCAAATGCACGTACTCACACGCGTGCTCGCGTTCGCTATTTATAGGGAACTTCTCGCTTGTGGAATTCTCTTCCGACCTCTTGATTTGCAATAATCTTTGTTCTTCAACAATTTAAAAACCTGACCCTGTCGATATATTCTGCCATCTAAATTTCTATACTTTTATTGTTCTATCTCCTTAATAATGTTAATTTTTGTCTTTCTTTTTGCACTTGCGTCTTAGTACCGTTTTGTCTTTCTTGGGGTGAAATGATTGCAAATAAAACTAAAAAGAAACTCACATTGCAGTATATAAATTAAGACAAAAAATAACTAACTGGGTAGTAATAAAAGATTGATCAATATTAATATCGATACGTTTGATCAGATTGAGATTGATGGAAAATATTGGCTTAGATATGATAAAATGGCACAGATATGTACAGAGGTAAAAATGCATTGAATGCACACATATACATATATATATATATATGTATACACACACATAAATATATATGTATATAGATACACAGACATGCAAATATATATATATATATATATATATATATATATATATATATATATATATATATATAGAGAGAGAGAGAGAGAGAGAGAGAGATAGAAAGAAAAAATGAGAGTCGAGCAATGATTGTGAGGTCATACAAATATATACGGACATCGAATATTACGCGCTTACATCCCTAACTTGAAAGAGAATTGTCAGATTGCAATATCTACTTCAGGGGGCTATAAAAAAACATGACTTGTGTAAGTATGCAGATGGTTATCTGAGAAAGCATATCACCTTTTATTTATATCCTTGCCACCGCATCTTAATGAAACATTCCACGAGCTCGAGACGCATCTGATCCATTTTTTTTTTATTTTTCCAACATTCTGACCGAATATATGCATGTCCATTCGTATTGTCCAATCACTAATGACAGCACAGCACACAGAATATAAAGCAGTTAGGCTTATATCGCTTTAATTTATAATAATAATAATAATAATAATAATAATAATAATAATAATAATAATATTATTATTATTATTATTATTATTATTATTATTATTGCTGATCTTGATCGTTAGGAAGTTTGATTTCTGACCACGGGATTCAGTTTGGTTTGTCAGAGAGGCAACAGCTTGATAATATCGGCAATTTTTTAAAATGACTAAGAATCATCACGATGAAACGGGGAATCTCTCGTGGCGACCCCATTGCCTTGCACGCCTAACGGGACTTAAGCTCAACTCAGACCTCAAGCGGAACTCGACACATCGCTAAAGATACTGGAAATGCGGCCAGTTCCCAGTACCATTCTAGTAAATATCTGACTTCTTTAGTCCTCTACCGTAACAAGAACTAGATCAGGACGAAAAATAGGTAGGAGCTTCACTATCTTCCATCTCAACATACAATAGAGTCCAAAAGCTTCTCAGGGTCCTAGTAGGTGATGAATTATTTCCATGATGCAACCATGGTAAGTTGTAAGTCTCCCGGTACTCTATAGTTAATATCATGGAAAGTTCTCAGACATACTAGATTCCTTAGTTCCACCAGATTAAACTCAAGTTTAAGACACGCCATGCTTCACACATTGTAAAACCGAATCCCAAGATGATGCGTTCCTCGATCACTTGACCTTTTCAAGTCTAGGGTTTAGCCATTGTTTTCCCCCATATATGCTCATAAACAGTACCACTTATGTCTTACTTTGTAATCCTCTACCTCGAGTGAGTCTTGGCTTTTGTATAGGGTGAACATTATTGCAAAATAAAGTCTCACACAGGTTGAAGCAAGCCTTGTCAGTGAAATTAGATAGATGGAACCGTTTGGAAGCCGCCAATGGATGTGATCGCATGAAGTCATATGTCATTGTGACTGAGGGTTTGAGCGTACTGTCTTTGTTAAAAATATTCATAATGCCAGATTATGCTCGCAGAAACTGTCACTAATGCCCACTCACTATAGTTGCAGTATAAACAGGACTTTTGGGGCTGAGCCGGCGTCTGTAATATGGATTTGAAGATGGATGTATACTTATAGATTTATAGACTATACTACTTATAGACTCTTGCAACAAATGCCAATAAATCGAAGTATAAGGGACTCATATTTATGTGCCTACAAGTCAAGTAATATACTTATAGTCAAATATAAACATTTAACCACCCCGAAAGATGCAAACATTTAATAGCTCTTATATAAGCAGAATTTATTATCCACCACCAAAAAAGTAATTGCTTCTGACTCAAATATAAACGCCTTCGATTTTACATATAACCGTAATGGGGCACCTCGAACTGGCGTCAATGGTTAGCAAGCTTGTCTCGCTAGAACAATTACGGCTGAGTAGCGAGTTCGGTTCTCAATGGATACTTCCTACTTTCGGCGTTGTGTCACCTCTAAGCTATGCTTGGAAAATCAATATATATCCGAACTGAGGAAATGATTACAGACTCCAATGAAACATTTTAATATATATAAGCCAAAGCATAATTTTACAAAATCAGATTTCAGCCTTAAATTGTTAACAAGTGTTGATATTGAGAATCTACCAACCCAATATCCTTTGATTTTATTTTCATTTTTTCTGTTTAAACGAAACTTTGTCGAATATTTTGATCTAACCGAAACGTTGTCCAATATTCTTTGATATTTTATTGTAGAATTCTGAAGATTTCATTGCTGAATAGTTGATTACTTCCTGTTGATCTCTATCTTCATTTTAGAATTGCCATCATCAAATATTTCTTTCTTATCAATTCAAATACACTCTATGTTGATTTAACTTCTGAAGATTTTGATCGCTCGTTCAAAATTCACTTAGCTTCAAATCTGAAAACTAATCTCGACTTTCACATGGATGTTATGCATGGAACCCAATCAATTCAAAAACTAATCTGGGTCCACGTCTAAAAACCAGGGTTGTCAGAGAAAAAAAAACTAATGTATCGTGTTCAAATACTCACAAAGATCTCAAACAAATTTGGGAAAATTACAAAGAACGAATACAGGTTTCACAAGCTGAAGAAGTCGTTTAACAATGAATGCCAATTTCATTTTTGCATTGCGTTATAGAATGACAATGAAAAATGCGTTTACCATGTCAACAGAAAAGGAACAATACAATAACTACCAGAAAATGAGAAACCCTTGCCAAGACGAAAACAAGCGATCCCTTCTCAGAAGTCCTTTCTTTTTTCCCTAGGAGACTCTGACATTTTCTTCATTATAAGCTACTAGATCATGTCAGGACTGTTACTACGGAATACCACTTACTGTAAGCGTGCATGCGTCTCTGGTATAATGAATACCGACTCGGAATTGGAAATCTGTGAGCTGAGTTCCAAGTTCAGTCGGGTTCGAAATTTTCATTTAAGAGCAAACATCTTTCAGAATGGTATGAACCCAGGTCCTTTCCCCTAGCTATTGGCTAATTAGTAGGATTGTATCAGAAATCTTTATTGTCCCCCACCAAATTCAAAAAATCTAAAAATATTTGCTGTCTTTAAATACGCATGATGAGCCGTAAAAACTAATCAGTCAATCAATCAATGGCTGGATTGTCACTGTAGACGTTTATTCACGTGAAAAATACCCTGCACATAAGCTGAAAAGTGTTATCATCCAGGATGATAATACAAAGCCAGTATCCAGAAAATAAACCTAAGTAAAATAATATCGTTTATGTAGGCATATATATATATATATATATATATATATATATATATATATATATATATATTTATATATATATGGTGTGTGTGTGTGTGTGTGTGTAATGTGAGAAATTTCACACTCCCCATGCTCAAAAGAGCACTTACATATATTTCTGTAATTAACGATAACTACAACCGGCAGCAATGTCTCTGATATTAGGGCCCCAGGTATGGGTAAATAATCAAAACACGATCAAAGTATAAAAATAGATTTTTATAGTAAAAATACTAGCAATACATTTTTGAAAAAAAATATTATCAGCAATAGATTTTTAAAAATTATATTACCAGAAATATATTTTGAAAAAAAAAATTATTGAAAGCAATACATTTTGGGAATATATATATATATATATATATATATATATATATATATATATATATATATATATATATATATATATATCAATACATAAATAATCGAAACCAAGCCAAACATTTCGTTCTCGATTACTAGGACATTTCACAAGTGATGGAGAACCCAAGAAGTTTTTCAATTTTTTTCAAATAACCCAGACACATTTTTTTTTTCTTTTTAAATCTAAAATTTATTAACCCTTTGGATTGCAGCTGTAGAAGGTAATTACATTTTTAATAAATAATATATATTAAATAAATTTTACTTACATTTGATTTTATATCCTTTCTGTTATAACGTAATTTTCTTTTCGATTATCCGAATACTTCCCTAATATTATCTTAATATTATCCTAATACTTCCCTAATATTATCCTAATATTATCTTAATACTTCACTAATATTATTCTAATATTATCCTAATACTTCCTCCATATTATCTTAAAGTTATCCCAATATTTCTCTAATATTATCCTAATAATTTTCTAATATTATCCTAATACTTCCCCAAGCAGAGACATATTTTTTGTATATTTATTCTTATATTACCATTATGTTTCTAAAACTGACCTACTTACAACTGCTATGCCTGGGATCGAGTTTTTAGTTAAACTGATTCAATTATAAATTTAATGATCACAGGTTCATGTCATATTGCATAGCGCGAAACATTTTCTAATGCACATCAATGTTACAATATTAAAATTGGTATTAAATCTGGAGAGACCTTGTCTAATATCCAGGCATGAATAACAATGTTTTCTTGTCGAAATCACAATGATAATTGATTGCAAATATCAACCAAGCGTATTTCCAACTCGTATTCTAATCACGATTAATGGCATTCCTCTTTATAAACAAAATAGAAAATCTTGACCATTTTGGTGACCGAAAATGAATACATGCTAAAAACAAATGACCTCAGTTGATAAATTTTTATTCAAACGTTTGTCGGAGGTTTTAAACAATAATAATTTCCCGCCTGTCTAGCGCCTCGTATTATTGGTCACATACAAATGTCAGACTATAAGACTATCACACTGAACTAAAAACAATTATAAAATGCAAGCAAATAAAAAATGTACAAAAGGTATGAGAGGAGAGAAAATACGAAATGTTAATTTTTGGGAAGAGATACGAAGGTTCTTGAAAATTTCAGGGCCACATTCCAAAATTGCCTAAACATCAGAATTGATGTATAATGAACACTTGTTAGATCAAATGTTTTCACTTCACACCTAAGGAGATTTATTCGGAAAAAATGTGGAGATAATGAGACAAAATGAAAAAAAAGCTTCTTTAAAATGACATGTTTCAGCAAAGTGTGTGTGAACTGTGTCTTTTCCGAATGAAATTCAAAACTCTGTGTTGTGATTTTTGAGGTTAACATCTCGATGTGGAAAAGATTAATAAAAAAAAAGGTGTCAGGGAAAAGAACTCCGTATATATATATATATATATATATATATATATATATATATATATATATATATATATATATATATATATATATATATATATATTATTATTATTATTATTATTATTTTCTAGAATAAACAGGCCAGTAGTCGACATTAATACTGTTAAAAGTAAACGCAGCGTCTACTTAAATACAATTATCCACTAAAAATAAATTTAAAGATATATATATATATATATATATATATATATATATATATATATATATATATATATATATATATATATATATATATATATATATTTGACAACTTTAAGGCTCCATTTGTAATACTTTATTTCACCAGAGAATTTTATTTTCTCTGGATCTTCAGATTTCACTTTCAAAAGGTGAAACGAAAAATGAATTGAAAATTTACACTTTTGACGGGCAGTATTAAGCTTATATAAGTTGACATAGAGGGCGGTGAGGAATGGTATGAGAGACATGGTCGAGTTTAGAGAGGGGAGAGAGAGTTTTAAAATTTATTTTTATATTTCTTTTTATTATAATACTTAATATTGAGGAAAAAGTTGGTAATGATCAGACATTGACTTATTTAAGCGGTCAACTCAACGGAAATGATATGGGAAAAAAATATATATATATATATATATATATATATATATATATATATATATATATATATATATATATATATATATATATATACATGCATACATACATATGGTGAAATGTAATGTTATTCATTTGTGTTATTTCAGGCAGTTTTAAATATGTTAAGTTTCCATATTGCTCGAAACCAGAACATTGTTCTGTATGTAGTCAATCATATTCTTAAGTTTGTATTCAAATCGTTCTCGGATTCCGAGTCATTATCAATTGTCGAGTGGACATAGGGCAACATTAAATAAGAACTATCGACAAAAGTCTTCTGACCCACATATTATACAACATCGTTTCTTTAAAGTACGTGACGTTAAAAGAAAGACAAGGGAATATTAAATATGAATAAAAAATGTGGATCATATTTTGTTTGTAATAAAAGAACATCGAACTTCTGTCCCTGTCTCCATGTTTATTTCTTGAGCTTCTATAGTCACCAATCGATAGCGTCTGCATTCCATTAGACAGTTCAGCTATGACCTACCAATGTCATGCAAATTTCCTCTTTGTATTTAGTTGTTAAACATCAGGCTATCTTGTCGTATATCAAATATATAATTTATATTTGTATATAGAACGTGTTGGAAGAGAATTTTTCTCTTTTATCGATATCTGCCTCTTATACGCTTCCAAGTGGACACTCGAAGCGTGAAAATAGCGTTTGTAATACCATGAATTATTCAGAATTGGATCCTACTTTTCTTTTATATATTTATTCATTTTTGAGACATTACAGTCAATATATTCTTCAGGCTTTGTCATGTATATGAGGAAACTGACGAACGTTCAATAACGAACAGTAAATGATGTTTAAAATTTCGCCTCCTCATCAGCCGTAAGCAATTTGCCAATCTATTTTTTTTCTTTTGTTTTTGTTCTTACCAACAAATATAGGACAGCACGCATGAACAGTTACACGAACCATATGATGTCTGTCCGAAAATTAACCATCTATTTTATATTAACGAAATCTAGCCTATCAAGAAAAATGGCGCCTTAGTCCTCGTAAAAATGTTACTATTAGACATGACACATTTTTCCAAGCATTTTTTGAATCATTAAAATGTAAAAGCTCCATTTCGAGATTGCAATAAGTAGCTGTGTCTGTTTTTTTTTTAAATCGCAAAAATAGCTTTTCTAGCTTTGGGCAAACGGCTGAAGTCAATAGAAGTCAGCCTTTCAATATAACAGGTTCGACAAACCTTAACGACGTGATTTGGCAAAAACAAATAAGAAAAGAAAAAAGAAAAAAGAAAGAAAAGAAAAAGTGAAGGCTACACGCTCAGCCATTTTGTATTTAGCGCTCACAAATTAGACATACTTAGTTAATTCCCCTCATAACCTTTTTACGTTATTTTTCACCTGATAATAACATCGTTTCTTGGAGGAATAGAGAGGTTAAAGGAATATAGGCAGGACATAATTAAACAAGTTGGTTAACTAGCAATCTCCAGTTTGTGGTGGTCTATCTCAATAATGAATCTGAATAGGCAAGGCTCTTTAACACGTCTATTTTTGTATAAATACTGACGGTTTTCGCGCCTTCTGTGTTGTTATATTAAATAGTAAACAACAGTTTTCCACTCATCCATACAAGGTTCCGGTCGTCAGAGTTCTGACCATTACGGTAGCGTTTGCCATTTTGCTCTATTCTACGCATTTTTTAACACTAAGTACACCCAACAGGAGAGTGTTAAGACATTCGCAGCAAGATCCGATCCGATTTGACAGCCAGGCTCTCAGGATATTCACCATGACTTTATCATCTGCGGAGAGAACTCGTACATGTGCGACAAGCTTAGAAACTTATCAGTAGGAATATAGTGTTTAAGGCAATAAACGTGATAATCTCTATCTGTACAATTCAAAAGATGAAGATAATATGTCTAAGAAATTCGGACAATAATAGGTTGGCCAGACAGAAAGTGAGTTTTTAAAGCAACTAAAATGGAGAATAAGTTTGTATATAATACTTAAGTTGCGAATTGTATTTCACCACAAGAATGCTTTATAAAAATCATCACTCACTAACTCCAATTTTTGTAATCTTAATAAAGAAGATGATATAGTAAGACATATTAACTAGATTTGCTGAAAATAAAGACGACATAGAGAATAAGGTGTGGTATCTGGATAAAATAACATCCAAGTGAAATCTATAACAATGCCGGTAGAAAACAGCAGATCAGTTCTTGGTAGAGAATGTAATTTTTGTCTTACGACAAACTTAGAAAATAGACCTAAGTAAAATAATATCGTTTACCTAGGCATATATGTATATATATATATATATATATATATATATATATATATATATATATATATATATATATATATATATATATATGTGTGTGTGTGTGTGTGTGTGTGTGTGACCTCAGTTGATAAATTTTTATTCAAACGTTTGTCGGGAGGTTTTAAACAATAATAATTTCCCGCCTGTCTAGCGCCTCGTATTATTGGTCACATACAAATGTCAGACTATGAGACTATCACACTGAACTAAAAACAATTATAAAATGCAAGCAAATAAAAAATGTAAATAAAGGTATGAGAGGAGAGAAAATTCGAAATGTTAACTATGATGTGTGTTATTATTATTATTATTATTATTATTATTATTATTATTATTTGGCCAGTTATTTTCGAGATACAGCTATCACTGTATCCGTTTCTCATCATCAGTACATTGACCTTGCAACGGAAAGCTGGAACGTTGTTTTCTATTACATGATTAGTTAATTCAGATGTCATATAAATGCTTAAATGATGTCCATTTCATCACATCTTTGCTTATATATGGACAAAACATAATCAAGGAAAATATGAAATAGATTTGGCGTCTTATTTCTTTATTGTCTTACCACTAATAAGATTTGAAATTGTTCCATATTGAGTCGTTGTCAATTAAGAACGATATCATTCCTTGATTTAGACATTCAGTTGTTTCAGGATGGTGTTTTATAATGAATGAGAAAGGAAATACTTTAACAATGTGCTTATATGCCGCCGTGAGATCAACATAGCAGATAAACAATTTTCTGTTGGAGAGCTGTGCATTTTCTGGAGTTGTTTGATGATAAAAAAAAAATTACATTACATCACTTAGCATGAAAGCCAAATTGGGTTCTAAATTGACATTCACATAACGAACAGATCTTTATTAAAACAATGTAATGAATAGTAATTTCACCGTAATAATGCAACTCACATACTACTATATGAATATGATGATCTTGTAAGATAAAATTTTGTTCTCAATGTGAATTAATGCCTGACATACGCCATTTTTTTAGATGAGAATCTGATTCCAGATACTTCATAAAATAAAACTAAATAAAACATTTTTTAAGTCAGTGATAGGTTTGGCAATTTTCCAAAATTCAGCCCCAATGTCAAGTGATGATTTATTAAGTTTTTAATAAAGCTTCTTTATATTTTTCCTGACTTCCTCATCGTTGCCTTTGTTATACTTTACGTTTGTTAACAAAGTTTATTATAATAGGTTCTATACTGGTGTAATAGTAATGATAATGGTAATATTAACCGTTTCCTTATTAGAAAACATTTGGCATTCAAAGTTATATCAGCCAGTATCAATCTCGATTAAATTTAATAAAACATTTCTAAAAAGATTTATCAGGAAAATATATCTCTCTCAAGTGCAGTAGCTGTTATCGTGCTTTCAATTTCTAATGGGACTTTCCTTTCTAACATTTTATATCAGTTAGTGCGGAAAGACGACATGATTAATATCTACAATTCGAGTATTCATTTTAGTTGGCGCCGTTCATGAAAGTTATCAAGTAATTTTGGGGGGGAGGGGGGTTCTTGTTATTTACTACAGGTCTTTGTGATTCTCTAGTACCAGTCGACAGATTTCGAAAATGGATTGTCTTCGACCAGACTTGTTTAAAGCCATTTTTAACCATTGATCTAAGCTTTTGGTATCCAGCCGACAGTTTAAATATTCAGGAACGGGTTTGCTGCTATGCATGACATCCGTATGAAAGCCACGATCTGACGAGGTTAGTTAAGAAAATGACTCGTGTTTTTACGTGATGGTTTTAGTTCTGTAGCAATTTGTAGAGTTAGACAAAACTGCCTCGAGAGCAGCGTATTCTATGTTCTATTTTATATAAGAATAGTATACAAATTTATTTATACCAGATACATACATCGTAGGATTTGAATTGTTTAGTATTTAGTAATCACACATCTTGAATTTGTAAGATGAAATCAGTGCCTGTGTCTTTGGCGAATAAAGAAAACAGCAACCAGCGAGTAAATTCAAGTTCTCCCCGCTAATATTTCAACCTTGAGTCGTTCCTTCTTGAGTTCTGTCTCAAAATCGCACTAACAGGCAGTTCTTGCCGCCAACCGTGAACGTCACTCGAAGAACTCCCCGCACTGGGAAAAAGTAGTTGCTTTTATATTTGTCCATATACCCATAATCACTTGCGCCTTCCTGTGATCCCATAATTCATTGCGTCCATGTCCCATAATGCATTGCATCTTTATTGCATAAAAATGCAATGCAAGTCCCCCCTCAATCTTTTACGATATCTGGCCGAGGACGGATTACGGCAGAGCGGTAAGTGCTTTTTTCTCCCTTCATTTCAACTGCAGTAGCTTTACATGCTAAGCAAATACGGGCTCTTTTTTGGTGGGGACAAGGCATGCTCGTCCCAGGTTCTGTCTCATGTCTGCCTCAGTGTCATGGCTGCTTTCATTCCACTTTCTGATCATACTCTCTGTTTTAGAAAGGTTGATCTTGAGGCCAATTTCTTTGGATACAAGATAAAGCATGTCGATATTCTGTTCAAGATAATTCTTGTTCCAACAGTGAATACCTATATCTTCAGCATAGTCCCCTCTACGTCATCATATCATCAAATTTGCCTCAAAAGGGAGAACAGCCTGCTGTCGCGTATTGGTAGATTCGTTTCGAATGTGTTATGAAAATCTTAGATGATCACTGCCCATTTCTTCAGGTTTCTTTTTGTAAAAACCTTTTTATGTCTACAATTTGGTTTAAATATCAGCGAACGGTTTGACCCACATAGGGGAATCGATGGATCTTTTAGTCCCCAGTCAACCATGTGTCGCATGGTAAAAATAAATGCCGAAGCTGTTACTTCTAATAAACCAAGAATAGACGTTTCTCCAATGTAAGTTACTTAATATCATGAACAGGTCTTTGAGAAGACAGTACATGAGAGCTATACTAATGATGATATTAGTCGTTTCAATATAAGGAAACATTCAACAATCATTCACAAGCTGATACACCAGAGATATGATGAAAAGGTAAGACCTTGCAAAACAACACGAGTTCGCAACTCCACTTCCGTCATAAGTGCCTCTGCAGAAACAAGGGATCACAAAAAAAAGTATATTCGTCAATTTGCCGTGTCCCTTCAGGCCGTTGAAAATCATGACTCTCCACAATTTCCTGCTAATTGTAGCTCAAAGTAAAATTTGAAATTTTGTTTTCACTCTGGCATCCATTTCCTCAAGCTCGCTAGATATCTTATCCAGTGTTTCCCTTTATCTTCATTGCCTCTTATCTGTACTGTGAGTATCACGTTTTCTAAGAGGCCCTTTTTCCTTGTGCCCAAGGAATTTCAACTATCAGTCTCTGATGTTAATTGCAAGAGTCCTTCTGTGTTTCCAATTTCTCCAAATTATCGGCATTAATCACATGTTCGATTTATGTTATCCTCAGTATCTTTCTGTAGAACCACTTTCTTGCTTCAAGTCTGTTCATCTGTGAGAAGATTGTCCAGCATCCAATGACATATAGGAAGAATGATATTGCGTAAGAGTTCGGCATTTTTCTTTGGAACAAACTTTTCATGTTTCCTAATACATTGCTTAGCATTTGGAAACCGTCTTTCGCTATCCCATCAGGCCTTCGGATCTGTGCTGCACTGTCCTGTTAGCATACTTCCCAGAAATTTAAGTTGCGGTAATGTTTTGATTTGGGTATCTGTAATTTGCATCTTGGGCCGTCCCTTTTGCAAATCATCATGCATTTAATCTCTTACAATTAGAATTGATTTGTATTCCTATCTCCTTGCTCGGGCTTCACTAGCATCCGTAGGGGTTCTCTTAGTCTACATTGTCTGTCTCCTATTAACACTGGGTCGTCTGCATTACTTCTGTCATAATGAATCCCTGCAAGACATCTAATTATCCCAGAATCCCTCATTCTATAGGTTAAATAAGTCTGGTGAGATGACACATATTTCTCTTAAACGATTTTCAGTTTTGTATATTTACTGAGTTAATTAAATCTCTCTCATTCTCTCTCTCTCTCTCTATCTATCTATCTATCTATCTATATATATATATATATATATTATATATGATTAAATCATATATATTAATATGAATATATTGTGTTTAAAATGATATATATATATATATATATATATAATTTAAATATACATAAATATAACATAGTTTATATGTATATAGATACTTATATAATAAATAAATAAGAGTTGCTCCCTCGTATTCGATGATATTCGTCTACTAGGGCAGCTAGACAATACCTAATTCAGACGCGCGCTCAGGCACATCTGTGTTTGTTCAACACCTACAGAGCCCATCCGCAACTAAGCTGAGCAGACCTTTGTTACAGTTTTTGAGAGAGAGCATATTCTTAATACACAAACACACACGTAGAAACACACATACGCACACACACATACGCACACACACACACAAACACACAAGCACACACATATATATATATATAATTTGTATATATATTTTATATAAGCGCGGTGCTTATTGTAAAGAGATCAATATCAGTGATAGAGCTAACATATTTGTCTGAAGTCCGCAGAAGCGTGAATCACATGTTCACAAATTCATATCCATTCAACTTATATATATATTGCTGATGAAGTCGTGTACATGTACGAACTTGCGTGTGACCAATATGAATAACCTAAGCACATATGAAATTAAGATTTGTAGAAAGAATGAGAAAAGAAAAACCGAATTAAGAGCGAAGATGCAGAGATAGCGAAAAAGGCTGTACATTCGAAAGAACTCCAAGAGACATGAAGATAAACATTTGAAACGCAATGAATAAGAAGGCCAATTTTAATAAAGCTCTTAGACTTTGCGTGCAATATTCGAAAAAAGAAGTAAATAAAAGTACCAAAAAAAAAAAAGAAAGAAAGTTGAGCGTGTACATAACGAAGCTTAAGGTGATCAAGAAACAGAGACCGATTTACTGTGCAGCAGATCAAGACAGCGAAAGATTCACCATTTTGTGAAGTGAAAATAGCGTGCTAATTTGCCTCCGATCGAACAACCTCGCTTCACTATCAATATAGGAACAGTAATAAAGCAAGAAAAGGCAGGAAGGCGAAAAAAAAGCGAAGGCAACTGCGGATAAAAAAAAAAAAAGGTGGAACAGATTTACAGGAATATGAGTTTGTTTACGCTGATTCGAACACTGCGAATGGCGAATAAATATAAACAGAGTTGCAAAGAAATCAAAATAATAATAATAAAAATAAACCCATTCGCCATTATTTGGTCGTTAATGCGTTCATTGTGTTTGCGAATTGCCCGGGAGGATTCTACTTTCTGTGTTTGCCGCTTCTATAATACACGCCAGATCCCGATCTAACTGCCCAAGTAATACCTATGTATGTGAAAACGTGCAATTCGTTTAGCAGTAATACAGATAACTCTCACCCGAAAAGATATACCGATGCCTAAACACACGGATATAGATAGATAGAAATATGTAAGTATACAGATAAGAAATGCAATATATATATATATATATATATATATATATATATATATATATATATATATATATATATATAAGTGTGAGAGAGATAGACACAGAGATAGAGAGATATGAATAGAGAAAGAGCGAGAGGTGGATAGAGAGCAAGTGCGTTCCATTTGTATGTATTGGGGCGTCGACGCCATTTTTTTTCCATATATTTATAAATAATTTTCGAAGATGTATTTAATTACATTCAAATATACATAAAATCCAACAACAGATATATATATATACAATTATTTAAGTAAATGCTCTGTTTATAATGAACATTATTAATTAGGTTTGTTTACGTTAATACATGCTTCGATCTGATATCATCCTTCGAAAAAGATCATAGGGAAATTTGTTTGTTTAAAAAAATTAATTTGACGTTGCTAAATGTGTTTTCTGTGTAGCATTCAGGGTCGATTCTATTTGGAGGACATATTTTCTTCGAAATTCCTCGGACATTTAGGCCAGTAAAAGTAAATACTGTTTGTTATAATCATTTCTTATATAACAATAACGTGTAAACAGAAAATATATCAAAGTATTTGCCGAACTTAATCAATTTGATTATATATATATATATATATATATATATATATATATATATATATATATATATATATAGTTAAATCTACAGAGAAAAACAAACCTACCAAGGTTTCACCTAAGCGGATCGTCAGGAAAGCCTTGACTGACGATCCGCTTAGGTGAAACCTTGGTAGGTTTGTCTGGCTCTTTAGGTTTAACTAGGTCTGCTCTACTTAACGTATTGAGCACTTTATTTACTTCTTTTGCTTACTCGTATCGGTTAATTTTTTGGGGGGACTTTGGTCTTTGAACTTGGATCCTAGACGATTATTTTCGGCTGGCGTCCATGTTCTTTGTTCTTTCTTTTTTATACCTTTTTTTTCATTTGGTATTGGTTTGATTATATCCAAATCAAAACACCGAAGGTTTTCCGAACGAGTATCATTTCTTATACTTATAAGATTATTACTAGCATATATATATATATATATATATAAATATATATATATATATATATACGTATGTGTGTATTCTGAATTCATATCGAACATATTACGTTTGTAGTTAGAGGTAACGCAGACATATGAATGAACATTTTATCGTGACTGCCAGTTTCACATCGGCGGTTTTCACTACATTGTTGATTCTAGTATAGACACAATCTATTTATACATATAAATAATACCATTTTGTTATTGGTAAAGACAATTTCAAGGTGATATTTTAATCCAGCAAAAGCTCAATGTAAGATGCAGTGCAATATATTATAATAATTTAACAAAAGCGGTTGTAATTTATTTCATTAATATTATTACATTCATCTCTTCAAAACGAAAGATTTTATCAAACGGAATCAATCCAGAATTGATAAAGTATGAAAAGGCAAGAGAGAGAGAGAGAGAGAGAGAGAGAGAGAGAGAGAGACAACGGATGGAAAAGCGATATATTTTTAAAAAATGAAGAAAGAAATGATAAAAAATTACAAACGTAATTTATTTTGAATTAAGAAAGGAAAGAATGAGAGAGAGAGGGATAGAGAGGAGTGAATGTGTGTGCGTGTTCATAGATATATATATATATATATATATATATATATATATATATATATGAACAAACACACACACACACACACACACACACACACATATATATATATATATATATATATATATATATAAATCTTTAATGATAATAAATTTATATACAATCAGACCCTCAAAAATAGTGGTTTTAGACAAGAATTAAACTTTAACGGAGAACTTGTAAGTCAGACTAATAACAAAACTAAAAATAGAAAGAGGAAGGGAATATGGTTCAACCCACCATATTGCAAGCTCTCTAACATTGATATAGGAAGGTTTTTTCTGAAATTAATTGATAAACATTTTCACAGTTAACATCCATTACGTAAAATTTTCAATAGGAAGACTCTGAAAATTAGTTACTGGTGCGTTAGAAATATGGAGAAAATTATATCTTCCCATAATTGCAGAATACTTAGAAACTACCATAGTAATGTAACTCAATCGAGAAACCCTACCTGCAATTGTAGGAATAAAGATCATTGTCCAATCGGGGGTAAATGTAACTATGAAAATGTAATATACGAGGCAACAATCTTTCCCGAGGAAAATATAAACGAGAAAAAAAGATATATAGGTATATCCGCCGGTGATTGGAAACAGCGTCTATACAACCATAGACGCTCTTTTAGATATAGATGCCTCAGAAGTCAAACTTCCTTATCCAAACAATACTGGGATCTGGTGGATAAGGGATTAACCCCACTTTAGAAATGGAGATACCTATCAAGAGCCAGAACACCTAATAACTTCCGCGATCGGTGTGATCAAAGATAAGAATCAAGATGAACTGCTGAATCTTCGTAATGAGATATTTTCTAAATGTAGACATAAGAAACGATTCAAAACATAAACACCGTTTTGTAACATTTTGTCACTTATGTCACTTTCATCTTGGTTCAAAACATCGGGCATGATACTTTAACGGAATGACTATTATGTTTATTTTGTTGATCTCTATATAGATCATTGTGTATGTTTATGTGATGCGCTATGTATTTAATTTTTTCCTTTTTTTACCCCTAAATTGTTGAAATTTTACTTATATAGATTTTAAATTCTAATTTATATGTATGTATATGTAGGTAGGTAGGTATATGTGTGTATGCATGTATATGTGTATGTGTATGTATATATGTATGTATGTACTTAGCTGCATGTGTATGTGTGTATATATTTAGGTGTGTGTATAGGTATATGTATCTATATGTATGGTTGTATATGTATATGCATGCGTATGTGTGTCTATGTATATTCGAGTATACGTATATGGATGTAGGTATATGTATATGGATGTATATGTAGAGATATGTGTGTAAATATGTGTGTGTATGTTTTGGTACGTATGTACTCATATATATATGTATATGGGTGTATATGTACGTATATATGTATGTATGTATAGCTAGACGGATAGATACAGGGATATACTGTTTATTTCTTTAAATGGGTGTATGTAATTGTATAAAAATATAGGGTTTTAGGTATATATGTTTAAATGTACGTATGCGTATGTTCGTATGTATATATGTGGGTAAATGTGTAAGGACTGGATGCGTATGGATGTATGTGTGTATATGTAGGTATGTGTGTGTGCATTTTTATATATATATATATATATATATATATATATATATATGTATGTATTTGTGTGTGTATGTATATATGTGTATATGTGCGCATGTGTATGTATTTATGTATATGGAAAATGTGTGTATACGGGTATAGGTGGATATATGTGTATGTATATATATATATATATATACATATATATATATATGTATATATGTGTGTGTATGTGTGTGTGTGTATATATATATATATATTTGGGTATGTACATGTATATATGTATATATATATATATATATATATGTGTGTGTGTATGTATATGTGTGTGTGTGTATGTATATGTGTATATGTATATATGTAGGTGTAATTATTTGTATATTATATGCGCGGTACTTATTAGAAGGCGCTTAGTATTAGAGATAGAGCTAAGATATTGAATCAGATATATGTATATGTGTATATGTGTGTGTATGTATATGTATGTATGTATTTTTGTGGATATGTGGATATATGTGTATATGTGTACATGGGTATATATATATGTATGTAGGTACACGCCTATGTGTATGTATATACGTGTATAAGTTATTGTGTATGTGTGTATTCGCATGTGTTTTGAACATAAAAATATAGGTCCTTGCTAGATTAGATAATCAAAATTTTTATTCTTTATATGTTTATATTTGATTTATAACCTGTAGTCGATATTAATTTTGTCAAATTGTTTCAATTATATAGCGTCCCTTTCAATTTTAATTTCACCCAACCCATCTTTCTCCCCCACCACTTCTTTCCTTACCTCTCCCTCCTTCTTATTCTGATCTTTAACATTAGATCGTCCATGGTATGTGTATGTCACCACGAAATGTATCTTTAACGTATTAGACATCCGACAACATTAATTTTCCCCTTTACACGTACACCTAGTTTAAAAAAAAACTCTCTGTTAAGTTTTAATCTCGCAAATTCTCTCGTATGTTAACCCTCTCTTTAGAACTAACATTCGTCCCACACTCTCATACTTACACTCTCTCTAAAATCATTTTTATTTCCGGAGTTGTTCTTTTCCGTTTTCTTTTGGAATTTGTAGGTCTGATGAATTGGATCGTATTTACGATTCCAATGGAATAAATTATGACCATGGAATATTAGTGTTTAAGCCTTTTTATTATATATATATATATATATATATATATATATATATTTGACGAAATATAGTTTTAAGGTAGATAAGCTATATTTATTATATAAATCCTCAATATCAGAGATAGAGCATACATATAATGTCAAAATTCGTAGGAGAAAATTGTCATTAACTAAAGGCATCTCAATTCCAATTGTAAATAAAATTTGCTCTGTTTAATGAAAATAAGCATTGCGTGTTGTTTTGTGAGTCAGATTTAACCTATTTCAAACTATGTTTTGTTAATAGGACTCGCGTGGATTATTACAACGGATTGCTACCCAATATATATATATATATATATATATATATATATATATATATATATATATATATAGAGAGAGAGAGAGAGAGAGAGATAGAGAAGAGATTGCATTCAAAGGAAATCCAAATTTGCCACATTCGAATAAATATTGTAACCAACACGAAGACATATATTGATATTGTCAACTAAGAAGTGTGAAAGAATAAAACATTTCTTCACACTTCTGAGTTGATAATGCTAATATAGACCACCTTTTTGGTTGAAATAGCTATTTGATTGAGGTAAATTTGGATTTCTATTCTATGTAATTTATATGCTCTCATAATAAATACATTGAGCTCTTTTTGCGGATCAGTCTTAATATTTTATATCATTAGGATTCACTTGCATTATATACTAAAAGATTTGTACCTATATATATATATATATATATATATATATATATATATATATATATATATATATTAGGGTCACATAACACATATAACTAAATCCACACGAAAGTAAATCCACTTGAAAATTTAAAAGAATTTGCAAAGATAAAATGTGCCGAATACATTGACTATAAAGCAATACAAAGATTTTACAAACTATAATTTTAACTATTTATATATGTTATTATTTCTTATTTCACTTCATTTTTTATAATTTATTGTGTTATTCAGAATTGCTCCAACAACGATGAGGTAATATTATCATCATGACTCTCGCCAGTTCTCCTTTTCAATTAGCTTGAACCGGAAGTTACGTAAGCTGATAAATATTTCGTTTCCGATTACTTATTATTATTATTATTATTATTTTGGTATCGCACCTTGACGGGGGTCAATAAAAATGCTGTTCTTGACGCGTGTTGACAGCAAAACTCTTCAAAACTCAACGGAATTTTAGGAAAATTCTCGCAGATTAAAAGATGGCAGTTTTCCGGATGTCTACAATATTGCGTCAATTGCAGTATTCCCTAAGCGCTCTGTCTCTATTCTAGATGTTGTTCCATAACTTCTCCAACGCCATAGCCACGTTTCCATACTTTCCAATCTTCTCAGTTTCTTTGGAGTTCACTGTAGACTCATATGGAAGAGCAAAATCAATAATTTGACACTTGCTGCTTCCCTTATCTATCACAATATTGTCGGGTTTTCGTGCTTCAATAACATGATCTGTCTGGTCCGAGGAATCTCATATCTTTGTCATTTACTGCCACTGTCTCTAATATTTATTCCATGTCTCTTTCATATTGAACCAAAAATTATGGCTTACTTCACACTTAATATTATTTTTATTATCCAAAAAAAATTACTCGTAGATGAACTATAATCGCATTCTGGGTGAGAAACTATGATATATATATATATATGTCTTTATTCGTTGTTTCCACTAACGTAAACAAAATATAGCTACACCCTTGTGCAAATTAACTGAAACAAAACGAATAATTTCATTATTATTTCCTTTCTTTTCGTATTATTCCAATGAAACATGACCCAGTGCACATACTTCGTATGTCTATTTCACGAAGTCGTCTTTTGCAGATTGGCCACAGATAATCGACTGGATTTAGATCAGGAGAGTTTTGGTGCCAGTCTCTAGTACTTTGTTTTGCTCACTGGTAAGGCTTGAAATTGTGTTCCTGCAGCGTTATATTTTCCATACACTTCCTTGGAGTAACATCACCGACAATGACCGAAGGGCAACTAATCGACAGTCGAGACAGTAGTGTCTGCGCGTGATTAAAATATCTAACAATCACGGATGACGCAATATTTTTTCAAGGCCAAACTAATTTCATCATACACGCCCAAATTAGATTAATATTACTGCACACCACTGCAAGTGACCTAATAATGAAGAAAAATAGAAATCGATTACACCCTGTCACTCCAGTGGGTCAAATTTGACCGCATGGCGAAAGAAAGTAAAATAAACCTGTTGTTTCACTTAATATGAACAAGGGTGTATTAATAAAAATAAGTGGACAATGCACTTCACAGGATGTGGGCTCTGATTATTAGGACGACTTTTTTTTTTGCCTGCAGTGATGGTGCACTAAGTATTTAGCTTAATTTATCTTGAGATACTTTCTTTATCAAAACTCCAAACACAAAGAGAACAGTACCACATTTTTTCTATGTCTATCCCAAGGCCTTTATATTTGCTTAGTTTTCTAAAACCTTCACAGATAAGAGTGTGTTTCTTTGTACGCTCATGTCAATCAGTGGCTAAACATTTTCTTTTAGGTTTTTGATAATAATTACTGGGCGATTCTCTTGTATTGCTTGATTTATGTTCAAAGAAAGATCGCGGAATACATTATTTACATTATTCAGACTATTCTCTTATTCTTTCTCGCCATATTTATTACAACGTTTCGGCCGTTGTACTCTCCGGCCTTCCTCAGGTGGTTGGGATGTCGAACTGAACCATTATTTCACACACTGGGGTAGACTGTTGTAGTTCCACGTGCCAAGTTTAATGGATGTCAGTTATCAGTGACCTCTTGTTAATTTCCATCTGAAAGTTCTCCACTGCCTTAACCGGGTATTGAACCCACACTCTTTGGCTCCTGTCACTAGATCTAACTAACGCCTTTATCGACTGTGCCATAGAAATATAGACAGATCCCAGAAGACGTTAAGATCTGCTCCCTAAATTACAGATTCTGGATGAGGTTAACTCTAGCTGTTTTTTTTTTATCTCATAGGGATGACATTTCTTCAAATGTTGACTTACAGTCTTCACGGACGTTTTAGTAATTGGTTGTCAGTATTGACCCCCCCCCCCCGACATAAGGTAATCCACAGTTTAAATGTATAAACCATATAACCTTCATATTTGGGCATTTTGGTGGGCTTCTCTAAACATGATAAAAAAAGATTATTTTATTTTTTATTAGTAGATATTAAATATACATTTAGTTATATATATATTAAAATCTTATTTATTTTGTATTAATAGATAAGCTGAGGAGTTGTATTATAAAAAAAATGTATATTCTTCCTTTATATATAATCTTTATAAAATTTATATATTAAATCAATTTTATTATTAATATTTTATATTTTTAATATTTTATACTGATTAATTTATGTTAACATAATAATTGATTTAATTAATACTTAAAATAATATAATTAATATTATTTATATTCAATTATGTGTCATACGTGATACACGCTTAGGCGATCATGTATCAAGAGATGCATGATCGCCGGGGCAGTTTTTTTTCCACATTAGATTGCCATTTCTTTCTATGGTAGACCACTTGCCTTCCAAGTCTATAGAACCCCGTCTGTCCTGCTATTTACCTATAGCTGAGGGGGGGGGAAGAATATGATTCATACTTTTGCCACGTAAGTGAATGTAATGGATTCGATTCGAATTAGAACTCGGCTAACCGAGAGATATATATATATATATATATATATATATATATATATATATATATATATATATATATATAATCCTTCTTTTATATCGCATTCTTTATTTTTATTCAACTTTTACAATCCAGTAGAGTAAAATGGACGATGGCTTACATTTCTTGATCACGTTTTTTTGAGCATTTTTTTTTTTTTTTTTTTTTTCGAAATTTAATATGGCTTAGATTACTGTAGAAATTCTAAATCTCAATTGGGACAACTGCCCTGAAGTGAAATTGTTCTATGGACCACTAAAATATTATGGTGAACACCCGGTCTTCTATGTTTTGTTTTTTTTTTTTTTTTTTTTGTGTGTTTGTGTGGATCCAGTAATATTACATGGACTACTTGGGTATATATGGACCCCGGTTTAGAACTTCTGATCTACATCAACATTTTCGCTTCGGAGCCGAAACTGGCTCTATAAAGATTTTGGCTCCAGATGTCTTCTGTTTGCGTTGGGACAACTGTTTTGCTTCTTGTCACAGATTTCCTGCCGATTTCCTGGAAGTTGTATCGGTTTCAGCGCTATTTTGAAGATTCGGCTTACATTGATAATGGATAAAGACTTTTGATCTTTTTCTCCACTCTCTGTTACAAGATGAACAGTTTACCCACCACAGACAACCTTCCCCGGCTGCCATCAATATGGTTGATGCACAACTCGAGAGCGCGTCGCTGCGCCTGCTTCGTCTCACGCTGTCCGCTGGCCTTGGAAGAGGAAAAAATACATCCAATCAAAAGCTTCATCTACCGCAAGGAACGTTAGTTCTCTGTGTTGTGACAGAGATTCTTTTTCGTTTGAGTCCATCTTTCAAATCTATAAATCAACGATCCGTCCTTGCATGGAATATTGCTGTCATATATGGTCTGGTGCCCGCGCTGCACGATTCCATGTCCTCGACAAAATCCAGAGACGGATATGCAATATGATAGTTCCTAATCTGGCATCTCGTCTACAGTCACACTCTCACAGACGTACCGTTGTTTCCCTCTTTCTCTTCTACAAGTATTTTCATGGCAGCTCTCTGTCTTACCTTCGCTGGTTCCCAGAATGCATGAATTTAAGCGAGCTACTAGGTTGACATCTTAGTCTCACCTTTTAACTGTCGAAACAGATGCAACCGTCTCTTCTACTCAAACAGCTTCTGCTATCGGACTTGCCGTCTGTGAAAGTCCCATCTTCTTGCTTGCTTCCCTGATAACTATAATTTTCAAATATTCAAATATAATGTCAATCGACATCTTCTGATGACTTGATTTTGTTCCCCGTCCTTATCTGTATCTTTTCCTCAAACACGTCTCTCTTGTTCTCAACCCTCTGTAACCCCTTGTAAGTTAGCGCCATGCTTGAGTGAAAAGCTGAAAAAAAAGTACAACTGCAATATATTTATAAAGCCTCATTGTTGAAAATTTTAATGACAATTTCAGTGGCAACATGCCTATATTCCTTCTACTAATTGGCAGATATAGACAGCCGCCGTCTTCATTATGTAGGCAAATTATGTTATTAGGTTGGTGCAAAAATAATGACGTAATAATGTCATTTTTTAACGTTAAAAATACATAAAAAACGACATTATTACGTCATTATTTTTGCACCAACCTAATAAACGTGAGTTGTTTGCATTAATTCTTTTGACACCGTTTAAATTAATTATGTCAACGCTATATTTTACAACCGGGATAGCAAAAGTGCTAACGACCTCCTTTGTATTTTACTACTTAAATTCGGATTCCATTATTACTTGTAGCCGAATGATACAGTCCTTTCTGATTATCGTTTCATCTTCGAATGCTGCATTCGATTGACTTCATTCGCAACCAGATACTTATTGCTAACTTCCTGATAGAGTTCTTTTATCGCAGGATCTGAATAAAGAATTATATTCTCGATACCAATAAGCTTTCCTCCCTTGAGGCTAGCATTTGCCCATTTATCTATACCAAATTCCATACATGTATCATCGCACAAACATTTCACACACTTTGAAATCCCTTCCAATTTATCATCATTCCTTGCATAAAATTTCAAATCGTGCATATAAAATAGATGATTAATTATTTTATCTTTGATCTGATAACACATATCCTGGATTGTTTAACAATTTTGATATAGGAATTAATGTCACACTAAAAGACGAGGTAAAGAGTTTAATTCCCGTGTCTTTATTCAGGAACACACAATTAGAATACTAGTGTTATAGATCTGTCTTCCATAATTACATAATATGCTCTATGAAATTCAAAACTTTTTTTTAGATTTTGTGTACTTGATGATCCACGAGAGTAGTATATTTTCAAATCCTTTTTGTAGTTTAAACATATCACACGAATAATAATAATAATATTAAATAATAATAATAATAATAATAATAATAATAATAATAATAATAATAATTATTATTATTATTATTATTATTTTTATTTTCTTTGCTTTCTGGCGTTTACACATTTCTTTCCGGGTCCCACCCAGGGACCTAAGGTTAGAAATGGCATCATGACCCTTTTCACTGACAAAAAAAAAAAATAAAAAAATAAAATTACATAGATAGAGCCCTTCGTAAAGTGTGGGCTGTACTTGTCAGAACAATTTTTTGTATCTCCTTGAGGCATGGGCTTCCAGGGATCCCTGCAATTAGTCTGCTGCAATCTTTTCCAACCAGTCCTAGGGCTCCAACTACAACAGGGATTGTTGATGTTCCCATATGCCACATTTTCGAGACCTCTATTTCAAGGTCCTTGTATTTTGACAGCTTTTTGAATATCTTCAAAGATACATTGCAGTCAGCAGGGACTGCCATATCAATAAGGAGGCACCGTTTTTGTTTGTGGTCTTTAATAACAATATCTGGTCGGTTGGCCTTGATTGTTCTGTCAGTGTGAATTGTGTAGTCCCATAGAATTGTAACAGGTCCTATCTCCGTAACTGGGTCTGGGTGGTGTTGGTACCAGTTTCTTTCAGTTTCCTTCCCGTAGAAGTTGCAGATTTTTATTATTATTATTATTATTATTATAATTATTATTATTATTATTATTATTATTATTATTATTATTTCCTTTGATTCCTGTTGTGTACTAATTTCTTTCCGGGTCCATAAAATATACATATAGTTATATATATATTAAAATCTTATTTATTTTGTATTAATAGATAAGATTACGTCAGAAATAGCATCATGGCATTTTCCACTGAGCAATTAAAATAAAAACACACATTTTTGCATAGATGAAGCCCTTCGTAAGGTGTTGGCTCTATTCGTGAAAACATTTCCATTTCTTTAAAGCATGGGCAGCCAGAAATCCCTTTATTGAGTCTATTGGAATCATTTCCAAACAATCCGAGGGCTCCAAATACAACTAAAATTGTTGATGTTCTCATTTGCCGCATTTTTGAGATTTCGATTTCAAGCTATATGTACTTCATTAACTTTTTGAATATCTTCAAAGATACATTGCCGTCTGCATGGACTGCCATCTGAATAAGGAGGCACTCTAATAACTATATCTGGGTGATTAGCTTTGATTTTTCTGTCTGTGCGTATTGTGAAGTTTCATAAAATCTTTACAGTTCCTATCTCCGTAACCGGGTCTCAGAGGTGTTTATACAAAATTCTTTCGGTTGGTTTTCCGTAGAAATTGTATATTTTCCAATACAGATATTGGCCAAACCAATCCACCGAGTTTTATACTCAGTGGGTGCGAATACCGTGCAACCTGTTACAAGATTGTCAGTGGTTTCTGAATATTTATCACACAATCTTCAATTTGGGCTAACACAATTTTTCAGTATGTGTACTTGGTAATTTCTAGTTAGCAAGCATTGGCCCTGTGTAGCAAGGATAAAACCTTCCGTTTCAGCTTTCAACCCTGCACTACGTAACTACTGATGGGTATGAGGCTTGTCTACATCAGCTTGTTTGGTACGGGCAGAGTATTGACCGTGAAACGGTTTATCTTGCCATCGTTTCTGTATCTGGTCGGTTACATTTGCTTTTATATTCTTTTTTGAGTATTTGAAGCTTTAGTTGGTGTTTTGTACTTTACTTGCATTTCTTCACCCATCTGAATCTCCATTTTGAATTTGTTGGCTTCTTTTATTACTGAATAAAGTCGCTTACTAATTTCATGTTCTTTGGCACATATCATCATCCAGTCTTCTGTAGTTTCTAGGTATCTCTGAAGGCTAATTATTGTAGTTTTGTAAGACAGTTCTGGTTGAACTAATCCTCTTCCTCTTTCGGATGTAGGCACATAGAAATGATCAACATCAGCTTTGGGATGATGCATGTAGTGACAGGTGAGAAGCTTTCTAGTTTTGGCTTCTATTCGCTTAATGGCCGCTATGATTTACTTAAGGATGCTGAAACTATTGTACCACAGTGACAGCCAAGTTTTTATGGCTGATATACTGTCTTTTGAATTCAGCTAGGTATATACAGTATCAGGAGCACACAGCTGTAATATTCATTTCTTATCTCCTCATTCATTTGGGTATGCTGTATTCCTAGGTACTTATATTCTTCGAATTGTTCCAGTTCACTAATATTTGTGACAAAATCTAAATCTATTGAGTGTGTTTCTGTAATTCTCCGTTTCTTGAATATTATTTCTACACATTTATCTACTCCTAAATCCATACATATATCGTCACTAAGACACTGTACAGAATTGCGAAGAGCCTTGAACTAATTGTACTCTTTGGCAAAGACTCTGAGACCATCCATATAGAGTAGGTGATTGATTACTTTATTTTTTAGTTTCTAACCATAGCTATTATTGTTTAGTTCATGCGTAAGAAGGATTATAGACAGACAAAACAGAAGAGGTTCCAGTGAGTCTCCGTGAAAAAATTCCTCGTTGGATATTTAGGCGCATAGAAATGTCATGGATTCTGTTTTGATTTAGGTATAATGTGGTGTTCCACACTACTATGCTGTTTAAGCAAATTCCATATCACGAGAGAGTTTTAAGGATCCAAAAGTGTGGTACATCATCAAGTGCTTTGCAATAATCTGTCCACGCTACGAAAAAAATTCTACATATTCTCCTGCAATTTTCTAGGATCATTTTGTTTATCAGTAGTTGATCTTTGCAACCACATAAATAGTAGATATCAAGAGTTTTTTTAAGTATAGGGAAGATATGTAATTGGTCTGTATTTTTCTAGGGTAGAAGGGATGCAATTCTTTTGGTTACCAATAGCAGTTGTTTGTCAATTTCTTGAAGTTATTTGGCTATTTTTTGTGCTGTATTTAGATAATAGAGCGAAAAATATGAAATTTATCTTATTCCTGGAGAGTACCAGTTATCTGCTTTTTTCAGTACACAGTCAATATCCTCTTCTGTTCTTCCCGACCATGTTTGTTCTGGTGTATTTTTCATCCATTCTACCCCTTGCATACTCCAATCTGCTTTTTTGTTATGTTCTATAGGAGAAGCCCATATTTTCCCCCAGAACTGTATGACTTCTATTGTTAATGGGATTGTCCCTTCAGTTTTTTGTTTGCCTATTTCTCTGTAAAAGAATTTCGGATCCGTTTGAAAGATATTGTTCTGTTGTAAAATCGTGATCTTTTATCATAGCGCCTGATTCCTTGAGTCTTCATTTGTATTGCTTGCTGTATGTTTTCTTTAGATTATAGGACTTCATTTTCATTCATAATTTTGGCTTTTCTACCTTTTCTAGTCTTTCCTTTTGTTTCTCTTGCCAATTCATCGAGTGTTGATAATTCACTTCTAAGTTGTTCCATTTCATTCTCTAGTTTTCTTTTATAAGATATATCTTCATGTCTGTGAGACTCCGTTTTTTGTTTTTACTCTGATGGTAAATTTTTTAGTTCCTGCTACTGCTGATGGATATATTGCTTTGTTAAGACTTGAGTCTACTTCATCCAGAATTCATTTCAGTATCGTAGAGTTTAATAGTTTCCAGATTATGCTTAGTTCGTTGTAATGTTGGTAATTGTTCTCGTTCCGCCATATCAATATATTGTGCCCCGTGATTTGTTCCTTGTCGTAATATAATACCGTTCAATGTGTTTTGGTGGCTTGTGAGTGACAAAGATCACGCCTTTCCAACACTTCTAAACTTTTAGTATTATCTTCACTGTGATTGATCTGTATCTTAGTTTCTTCATTATGATCTGTGGTTTACGTGATCTTAATACTGTTAATGCCCATTTCTGCTCCCTTTTATGTTCTCTTAATTCCGCTATAATGGTTACAGTTCGTTTTATTTATTTAATTTCAGAATCTGTCAATATCGGTTATATCTCAAGATGTACCATTTTATATTGGCTAGTTTATTTTCGTCTAATTGCTTGCCCAACCTTTTCTTGGCAAATATACGTTTGGGGAATGATATTTTTTGAGGTTTGTGCCAAGCTTTATAGAATGCAGTCATAACTCATGACTCATGACTCATCATAAGACCATTTTACCATTTCTTTCTTTAAATGAATGGTTGTGTATATAGTTGGAGAATTCGCTGGGCTATCATTGGGATTATCACTATTGTGAGGACCTGAAGATTCATTCTTTGGGTAGTAGTTTGTTCCTCTGACAGATTATTCAACACCAGGTTGATTCCCTCCTGAGGGGCGGCTCCCTGGAATTGGCTTATTGGACGTTTTGGTTTGACTTTTAATTCTAATTTTGTTCCCACGTATGACGCACGGGTTCAAATGTCCACCCAAATTTGCCCGGCACATTGGGGAAAGGTTTTTTTACAGACAAGATTCCGAAACCTGTAAGTCATTGTTCACGACCTCATAACGCAGCAGCCATTCACTCCTCAGTACGATTTAAACCTGCGTTTGTTGTTCGGAGTTTTCCTTCTTCTAGATTGTCAAGAGACAGAGACGAGGTTATTATTCAAAAAGAAAGAAGCTGGAGAAAGACATTGGAAAAAAGAAACTATTCAAGGAAAGAAAACATTATTATTCTAGAGTATTATACTAAAATAATACATTATGTATTTGTAATTATGAAAAGAAAATAAGATGGTTGTTTTTATTTTTATTTATTTATTTTTTACAGTTATTTCTACTGCTCTTGTTATTTAGATAGTTGTTAATTCATTATAAAATATTATTGTTCTTGATACCATAATTAGTATTTTCAACGAAATTAATTGTCAAAAAATTTTAATGGAAAACGAAAAAGTTAACATTTGATTCATATATTTTATAATTTATACAAAGAATAACGTATGTGAAATTTTACATTGATGTGTAATTTACAACATTATTATTATTAATAATATTGTTTACTATTTTTTAAGATAATGAGATTAAGACGAATATCCCTGCAAAATGAAAAAAAATAAATAATAATTCCTTATTGATTAAGTTATAGAATGTAGTGATATTATTAGGTTGGTGAAAAAATAATGACGTAATAATGTCGTTTTTTGACGTCAAAAATACGTCAAAAAACGACATTATTACGTCATTATTTTTGCACCAACCTAATATTTATCGGAGTATTTTTTTTAAATACAAGACTATTGATAACTTATTTGTTTGCAGAAAATTGTATACAAACTTTATTCCTTCGTTCATTCATTTGTTCGTCCATCTGTATATTCAGTTATTTATTCACTGAACTTGTCGAAAATACTTTAACGTTACCTACAACTATTATCGTAGTTTTTCTAAGAGTTTTTTTGTGAAATATCTATAACTAATGTCGTAGGAATTTCTTAGGAATATATGAAGAATAGAGATAAGAATAATAGTTGATTAATCAATCAGTGTTATGTGATAAACAGATAAATTAAATAAACGAAATAAATAAAAATAAGTAGCGGAGGAGGAAGTGTTATCAATTAGAGATGAAGTGAAAGACAAAAGAAAAAAAAACACGAATAAGAGACTAAAAATATCAGAAGAAAAGATAGAAGGCAAAAAAGAATTTTCATTAAGCAACCAGAAAAAGAGGAAGTAAGTCAAGAGAGAGAGTCAGAAAAGGAGAAAAGAAAAATGAAAAGTGTCAATGAGGAACGCTGTAAAAGGGGGATAAGAACATTGAAGAAAGGGAATAAAAATTAGTAAGTAACGATATGATGATGAAGAAGAAGAAGAAAACGAAGTCATATTTACGTTAAAATAGTACTAAAAATAACAAATTTTAATATTTACGTTTAGTTTTTTGAAAAGTTATAATTATTATTATTATTATTATTGATTTCGATTTCTATTCTATACACATTTCCTTTCGGGTCCAAACCAGAGATCTAATGCCAGAAATGTCTTCATGATATTTTCCACATCAAACACATTTTACTTAGATAAATCCCTTCGTAATCTGATAGCGGTACTTGTGCGTACAATCTGTTGTATCTCATTTAAAGTGTGAACTACCACAATTACCTTTCAGTGTATCTATCGGTACCTGTTCCAATCAATTCGATGGCTCTAACTACAACTGAAATTATTGATGTCTTCATGAGCAACGATTTTTAGATTTCCACTTCAAAATCCTTGCATTTTGTGAGTTCTTTGAGGATCTTCAAATATACATTACAATTTGATCACGATGTCTGGGCGATTAGCTTTGATTGTTCTGTGTACGTGTGTATTGTAAAGTCCCATAAAATTCTAACAGGTCCTATCTCTGTAATCGGGTGATGTTCCTCGCAGTTTCTTGCAATTTCCTTCACGTAAAAGTTGCATATTTTCCAGTGAACATTGTGGTCGATTCTATAATGGCGACTTTTTATATTCTAGCACCGTGCAACCTGATACGAGTTTGTTCATTGGTTTTGGATATTATTCACGGAATGTACATTTTTGGCTAACACGGGTTTTCAGTATGTGTGTATGGTAATATCTAGTTATTAGCTTGGTGCAAAAATAATGTCGTTTTCTCACATATGTTACTATGTGAAAAAACGACATTATTTTTGCACCAACCTAATAGCAAGCATTATTCCTGCGCAGATTATTATTATTATTATTATTATTATTATTATTATTATAATTATTATTTTGATTTCTGGTGTGTAAACATTTCTTTCCGGGTTTCGCCCAGAGACCTAAGGTTGGAAATGGCATCATGATATTTTCCACTGACCAATTAAAAACAAAATATTTTACATAGATAAATCCCTTCGTAAGTTGTGGGCTGTACACGTGAGAACAATTGTCTTACATCTTTAAGGCATGAGCTTGCAGGAATTCATTTAATGATTCTACTGGAATATTTTCCAACCAATCCGAGGGCTCCAACTACAACAGCGATTGTTGATGTTTCCATATGTCACATTTTTGTGACATATGTCACTTTATTATTATTATTATTTTTATTTTCTTTGCTTTCTGGCGTTTACACATTTCTTTCCGGGTCCCACCAAGGGACCTAAGGTTAGAAATGGCATATTATTATTATTGTTATTATTATTATTGTTATTATTATTATTATTATTATTATTATTATTATTATTATTATTATTATCGTTTTTATTATTATTGTTGTTGTTATTATTATTATTAGTAGTAGTAGTAGTATTCGTTTTCGTTCCAGTACAATCAATCATGGGTTACTGATCGAGACAAAGATACGACATGGTGTGAAGTATATAAATCCTGTTTGCACAACATCTGATGTTAAAACATTTAGAGTTTTTAAATGTGTTTATCTGTTTACATTGACAATACACTCAGACATATGTGTTCCTGTACTATTTATTCCTTACCTTATTTGCAACCGTAGTTTTATGGTGACAAATCCTTATATCTACTGGACCTGTCAAATGCTTTAGCACATTCAATATAGGCCAAAGGTTTAACCCCACTCACTCATCTAAATATAATGACAGGTAAGTCTCATTCTTTTTTTGCTTTAATTAACTTCAACTAAGCTAGTATGCTGAAACTATATTACCCATATAGAAATAGCCTTTAATGATATTTTTTTTATCTTCAAAAGTTTAAATACTAAGCCAGTCGTCATCTCTCATCTTAAATCTCGTTTTTTTATTGTCCTCTCCCCTTAATGGTTAGTTTTTTTTCTTTTCCATATTCTCTAAGCTCAGTAACTGCTTGCGTCGTAATGGCTAAAATTATTTAAAAAAAATATATGTTTTGTAGACGGGTTTACAAAAATAAATCAACCTAAATATTATTATTATACAGCAATGGAAATTAGGTAAAAAAGAACTAAAATTTATTGAAAATATTATGCAGTAATAGATTATCATTATTATTATTATTATTATTATTATTATTAGTAGTAGTAGTAGTATTGATTTTTTTAAAAAAACTTTCAGGAAGAATAATGTTCCTCTGTCCCGAAGTGAGCTCGTAAATTTGTGCTGAAAAAGGCAAGCAACCATGTATTTTTAGGCAGTTTTTTGAAATTCAGAGAGTGATTCAAAACATTTTGGCTTACAGTATATATATTTTATCTGAGGGTACAGAGAAATGCATTGTTTATAGTCATAAATCGATAAATATGTTCTGCTAGCTTTTATATATTTGTATAAATGATAAGCACTTACACAGTAATGACTTCTTGCTTCCTATGACTGTTTATGTGTGACATTTATAACATTTTCAGCTTGTCGTGAACAGTAATATTGACATATATTCGAATGAATATACTTTTCAATTTCACTAGGGAGACCTTTGCTGATATTATTGTTCTAATATATTCCCTTGTTTTTGTTGTGTAATGGCGATGTAAGTTTTCTTTCTATTTATTCACTCTTACATGTTTTTGGTTACTCCAATCGTTTATTGTTATGCAAATGTATTTTAGATTATTAATGTCATGAAGTCTATTTTTTATAATAAAAAACAAACAAAATTTGAAACAAGGAAATACATTGGGAAAATATCATTCAATATTTCATAATTTGCGTCTGAAATTATTGATTAGTTTTCTGGCGCTCTTAGTTTATATTTATTTTAACATTTATTTATTAACAAAGAAATATAATAAAAAAAAATAACGCTTAATGTAATAGAACAATTTTGTTCAGTTGCGTTAAAATGTCTTTTTATTATTTCATTGTGTGTCAATTCTTTTACATGTATCTGAAACGAGAGATATTTCCCCATCGAAAATTTATTTATGTGTATACGTATCTACATGTCCAAATTTAGTTGGTTTTTTTTTTGGTTTTTTTTTTGAGTTGTGATGCGTTTTTGTTTTGCCTTGATATCTTAGACATGGAGCACTGTTGGTTATTTTTTTATGTAGGGCGTCTCTCCCTTTTGGTCTTTTTCTTCTCTTGTCTGAGTTTGTTCCATTTTATTTTGTTATTGCTATACTCGTTGTTAGTATTGAGTTACAAATTGGTGATTATCTCCCTTTTATTGAGATAGTCACAAGGGTCACGTGATGGGCGGTGAATGACGGCAGGAGAGAGATTGACGGGATCGGCTGTCATGTAGAGCCCAGAGGCAAGGGACGTCCTTAGGCCACAGCGTTAGGTCTTACAGAGAAGTATCCGTAACATCAGTTTTTCCTTTCTGAAAATATAATAAGTGAGGTTCCCCTTACACACTGTTGAGGTGTATGTTATAATTTCGTTGCGTGGGACAATTTTCTATATGGATATATATATATAAATTTGTGAATGACGTAGCATTATAAACCTCTCTGTAAACTATTCCGTTCTCTCAATCAAATATCGTTGTTGTTATATCATGGATATAGCACTGCTCATAACGAGAGAAGCGTATTAGGTAAAAGAAATATTTCTTTTCCACACTCCCCGATCCATTAGGACTTACATTTTCTTTCTATTTAGTGCACTTCATTTTAGTCATTTGACAGACCTTCTTTTGTCTGTATCAACACTTTGGATTGGATTGATGTACAGAGTGATTGCTTGTTTCGTTTTCTAAGGCTTTTTTACCTTTTGTCTAGTTATTTAAAGCCTGAAAATATTTTTAAATATTAAGAATTTTTTTTTTTTAAAGATGATAACGGTTTGATCATACAAGTCGTATTAATTATCACATGGATGGTGGAGATGGGGTAGATTAATATCTTTCCCAAGGGCATTTGTACATATGTGACTATAGCGAAAGCGATAGGAATTAGAACTTGGGTCCCCAAGTTAACAATTCTGAGCTATAATCCCTAAACCAGTCGCACATACAACCTGACATTTGCAAGCTGACCTCGACTATCTTACGAGAACCGCTTTTTTCAGCACAAACACACACACAACCACAGACAAATGCACGAAGAGGGGTACTCTGAAAGTAATGCATATATTTCAGCGAAAACAGCAATGCTAAAGCTAACGCAATTCTACCATTCCATACAGCAAATGTTTAGCGGAAAAATATTTCCTCATTTAGTTATGAATTTTTGCTTCGACTCCTAATTTCGTGCATTGACATGTCATCCGGAACGTGTCATGTTACAGGCCTAAGTCTGCATAAACATTCAACAACAAGAAACAAGGTATTACAAAGGCAGCAATTTCTTCGGCGTGAATCAATTAATAACACTCCTCTGGTTCATATTTGCTTACACGTCAGAAGTCTTTTCTTTCCAAACTGCTCTTTGTAAGAAAGGCAAAATTAACAACAGTTTATTAACAGGCAAATGAAACCCTCTCTCTCATTCAACAACCATTTTTGATACCGAGAGCCAATATTTTGAAGGAATCCTCACACCAGTTACGTGATCATTGAAAAATGATATAAAACTGGTCTTAAAGATTAGTAATGTTTGTATTTTTTTTAAAGTATGATTTGCTAAATAAGAATCTCCGTTTTTATTTGCTGCTCATTTCTGTTTTAAAATTGTAACTAGTCTGATGAACTTGCCTCTATGGTATTTGATCCACACTGACCCAGGGTGGTAGTATCTCTTAGGGTTCCAGCTATGGGCAAATAGTATACCCCCAAACTGTGGTCAAAACATTATGAAAGTGTAAAAATAAGTTTTAATACCAGCAATATTTTTTTGGTAAAATATTATTACTAGCAATGAATTTTCGAAGGGAAAAAATTTACCAGTAATATATTTAAAAAACATATTACCTGCAATAAAAATATTGTCGGCATTATATAACTCATTGAGGTTGATATGTCGTAAAACAGAACAAACCAAACCAAACCTCTATGGTACATAGACTTCATAAATTTAAGCGAAGAACTAGAATGATAAAAAGTTCTCATGATTTTATAGTTGAAATAGGTTCGATGTGACGGTAAGTTCTATGCTAACAGTTTCTTTTTTCGCACTATTCGCTTGTGGAACTCTCTTCCGGGTTCTTGATTTCCAAAAATTTAAATAAAATGTTCATCCTTAACTCCTGTCTTCTTAATTCTTGTTATTTTCTTGTTCTATCTGCTTAATAATGTCTTCTTTTTCTTTTTCTTACGTTCTTTCACGCCCAGTAATTCCTTGTGAGTTAGTGACCTTATTTCTGTGATTGGGTTTGTTTTGTTTTACGGCATATAAACCTCAGTTGGTTATTTAATGGCGACAAGATTTTTTATTGCTGGTAATATGTTTTTCAAAAATATATTGCTGGTAATTTGTTTTTTTTTTCAAATGTATAGCTGGTAATTTTTTTTTTAAATGTAGTGCTGGTAATAATGCATTGTTGGTAATAATTTTTCTTGAAAAAGTTATTGCTGGTAATAAATTTTACAAAGTATTTCTGGTATTAAAAACTATTTTTACATTTGTGTTTGGACCCCAGTTTGGGTGTTAACTATTTACCCATAGCTGGGACCATAACGGGTGTAACACCCCGGGGTAGGGTGAACCTAAGAACACCAGTACTTAAGATATAGTTCAACGCTCCTCATAACCTTCTGATTAGAGGCCATGCTGTTGGAGGTAGTTTATCGTCTTACCTAGGAGACGGGTGTAGTTTATCGTCTTACGCTTGACGCGTGTGTATTGTATCGTCTTACCCTGGACGCGTGTGTATTTTATCGTCTTACCCAGGATGCGGATGTAGTTTATCGTCTTACCCTGGAGGCGGATGTAGTTTATCGTCTTACCCCGGACGCGGATGTAGTTTATCGTCTTACCCAGGACGGGCTAACGTTTGGAGTGAAATGTTTAAAAGTAATTCACACTGACTTTCTTGCATAGTAGATAACATCTTCTTCAGAATATTTTATCTACTAGTTCGAGAAAATTAATACTTTTATGGAGGTGGGGAATACTCTATTATCTTATATAAAATGAGGTCCACACCTGTCTGCAAATACAAAATCAAGTTAGGAAACCTTAACTGCTATTATAAAATAAATATTCTGAATTTTTTAGTGAGTGTGTGTGTGAGGGCAAGGTATAAACCAGGGATTATTTTATGGAGAGAATGGAGGTTTGCATCCTACCTTTTCTTGAATGTTACTCAAAATAACCATTCATTTTAAAATCTACACTGTCCATGCACTGGTTATTTTTATGCATGGCAATCATGCTCAGGAATGTAGTTGCTAGCAACACGTTTTTAACGCATTCGCATCTGTCCAAAAATATTTAGCTAGTGTGACAGGAAGATGATTGATCACCCAGAAACTGCGCATACAATTGAGTACTGATGTAATTTCTGCCACCAAATGTAAAAAAAGATACTACAATTTTATCGCAAAGGTCTTCCTAGAATTTCATGGACAATCAGGAGAACCTGGGGAACCGTTTCAATTATGTGACATGTAAGACGTTATGCCCACAACATCTATAATGGCACTATTTAGATTGAGTTAACAAAAAAACTGTCTTCCTCTCTTGCAGAAAATTTCCACTCCAATCTGAGATCACTACATTGAATTATAAGAACGACTAAAAGCTATTTCATTCTGAAAGTTAAAATAACGACAAACTCCTGGGTCTAGACGTTTTCAAAAGGGCTATATTGTAATATCACGTACTCTGTAACTACTGTTTAGCCTGTCATTTCCTTTGACGTTTCGTCACTTAAATGTTCTTTTGTTTGTCATGGGAATCTAATTCTTCTCCCCTTCATCATCATCGGCATCCTGAACACAGTTAATATGAACTTTTGACAAAGAATCTACTGAAGACATTTTTTTCTTTTGCCAGAATGATATATTATTTCTGTAGCCTACCTACGGACGATAATGGGTATGTCCGCATTCACATAATTACAGTAGTAAAGAATGTATGTCGGTCTAAAGTTGGAGTTTCGTCTCCAGCTGTGATGGACAAAATCTCTGCCTCCGAGCAGAGAGGATCTCCTGACGAGGCTATGTCGAACGGCAGAGTCTCGTTTCGGGAAACAGGTACCCGACCTCGTTTTATACGGAGTATACGAGGAATTTTTGGCCAAGCCTACGGGTTCGGCGACCCCAAAATAAATTCGGTCTTGGGTCACATCTGACAGTGTGGGCGGTTGGTAGATATCCTAGAGTTGGAGATTCGTTTCCAGTTGTGGTGGTCAAACTGTCTGCCTCCGGCTACCCGACCTCGTTTTATACGGAGTCTACGGGGATTTTTTGGCCGAGCCTACGAGCCTGGATATCCCACATTAAATTCGGCCTACAGAATTATCGGCAAAACTTGTGAACAACAATGAAGCTACAAAAGAGAGGTTATTGTGAAAAAGCATGATACAAGACGAACGGAACAAGGCACGTACAATAACAATGTTGGTTCGAATAATCATTATAATGATACAGATAATTCCTTATTTCAAAAACATCCGACATAAACTAAAAGTCTTTGCAATAAATATGAAACGTGAAATCCTTAGTGCAGGTCATTCTATATTCATTTACCGTATTTCTTTATGGCACTAAATGCTCGACAATCTCCATACAGTTGAAGAAATATGGTTGTACCGAAGGATACTGTAAATACCATGGACTGAACACATGAGAAAAGAGGAAGTTTTAGAGAAATTGTAAAGAAAAACAACACTTCTACTTCGAATCACGAAGAGGTGGTTGAAATTTCTAGAAAAAATAATGAGGAGAGTGGGCTTGGAAAACTTGACACTGACGGGTCATATTGAAGAAAGATAGACGGAATATAGCAACGTATATCCTACCTAATGAGTATGTGTATTTATGATTGCAAAAAAGGGATTAGGAGAGACAGCGAAAAGACAAAAACTACTAAGAGCTACAAAGGACAGAAACTTTGGGAAAGCCATGATATATATTCTGAGTGGACGCTGCACATAGAAAAAGATACAAACAATTATGTACAGATACCAACACCATACACCCTTGTACAAATTAATTGAAACAACCACTTCAGTTTACTTTCTTTAAACCTACGGTCAGTTTTAGACCCACTGGAGTGGCAGTGTGTAATCGATTTCTATTTTTTCCGCATATCACGCCATTTGCAGTGGTGTTCAGTAATACGGATCTATTTTCGGGGTGTATAATGAAATTTGTTTGGCCTTGAAAAGTATTACGTCGTCCGTGATTGCGTCCGATTTTATCACGCCCAGACACTATTGCCTCGACTGCCAATTAGTTGTCCTACGAACATTGTCTGCGATGAATGTCACTCAGAGGGAGCGTCCGAAAATTGTAACGCTCTACGAACACAATGGCAAGCCTTACCAGTGAGAAAAGCTAAATACTATCAACTGGCTTGTAAACACTTCTCATTAAATCCAATCGAAAATCTGTGGTCAACCTTCTAGGAGCGACTTCCTGGAATGGACATACGAATTACTAACATGTGTGTTAGGTCATATTTTATTGGAAAAAATGTGAAAAAGTAAATAATAACGGAATTAGTCGCTTTGTTTCAATTAATTTGTACAAGGGAGTATGTCCTCGCCTAAGCAAAATAAGTTTCAAGAGTGTAAATAGATTTTATTGAAAGCCATTCTTTAATGCTAAATAGTTTAATTAGACTTTTATTTGGAAATATTCGGCATTTATTAGTCTTTACTCTTCCACAAATTGAGAGGGGCTTCCATCCTATTTTTTTCTTTGAGGTAGTCTGGAAGATAAACGTCTTGATTATTTCATTTTTTTCTTTGATGTCCATTTTAGTTGTTCAATATCTAGATGGGGGCCCGCTCGGGACTGACATGTGCTGTAAGCGCAGACGTACAGGTATTGAAGACAGAAGAGACGGAGGAAAGTAATGCATGACGTACCTAATGAAATTGTTTAAATTGCAGACAGAAAAAGGGATTAAGAGAGAAAATGTTGTATTTTCGCTAAAGACTCCAAAAGACAGGGAAATGTAAAGGACCAGGATCGCCCACATTATGAAGGGACATGGCAAGAAAAAAAGAGGAAGTGGAAGAAGAAGAATGAGGACGTGGAAGGGAAAGAAGCTAAAATATAAAGAAAATAGAAGAGAAGAAGAAGAAGAATGAGAACGAGGTGGAAGAGGAATAAGGTGAGAAAATACGAGAAAATGGGAGTGAAGAAGAAGAAGAAGAATGAGAACGAGGTAGAAAAAGAATAAGGTGAGAAAATACGAGAAAATGGGAGTGAAGAAGAAGAAGAAGAATGAGAACGAGTTTCGAAGAGGAATAAGGTGAGAAAATACGAGAAAATGGGAATGAAGAAGAAGAATGAGAACGAGGTAGAAGAGGAATAAGGTGAGAAAATGGGAGTGAAGAAGAAGAAGAAGAAGAAGAATGAGAACGAGGTTCGAAGAGGAATAAGGTGAGAAAATACGAGAGAATGGGAGTGAAGAATAAGAATAAGAAGAAGAAGTAGAATGAGAACGATGTTCGAAGAGGAATAAGGTGAGAAAATACAAGAAAATGGGAGGGAAGAAGAAGAAGAAGAATGAGAATGATGTTCGAAGAGGAATAAGGTGAGAAAATACGAGAAAATGGGAGTGAAGAAGAAGAAGAAGAAGAATGAAAACGAGGTGGAAGGGGATAATGTGAGAAAATACGAGAATATGGGAGTGAAGAAGAAGAAGAAGAAGAAGAAGAAGAAGAAGAAGAAGAAGAATGAGAACGAGGTTCGAAGAGGAATAAGGTTCGAAAATAAGAGAAAATGGGAGTGAAGAAGAAGGAAGAAAAGGAGTGTGATGTAGAAGTGAAGGAAGATAAGATATACGAGAAAATGGGTAAGAAGAATAAGAAAAAAATTAAAAAGAAGAAAAAGAAGGAGAGTGAGGAGGTGGAAGAGAAAGAAAGTAAAATATACGAGAAACTGGGCGCGAAGAAGAAAAAGAAGAAGAAGAAGAAAAGAAAATGAATGAGGTGGTGAAAGAGAAAGATAAAATATACGAGAAAATGGAAGTGAAGGAGCAGAAGGAAAAGTTGTTATAGAATAAGGCTAAGATATAAAGAATATGGATGTGAAGAAGAAGAAGAAGAAGAAGAAGAAGAAGAAGAAGAAGAAGAAGAAGAATGAGAACGAGGTGGAAGGGGATAATGTGAGAAAATACGAGAATATGGGAGTGAAGAAGAAGAAGAAGAAGAAGAAGAAGAAGAAGAAGAAGAAGAAGAAGAAGAAGAAGAAGAAGAAGAAGAATGAGAACGAGGTTCGAAGAGGAATAATGTGAGAAAATACGAGAAAATGGGAGTGAAGAAGAAGGAAGAAGAGGAGTGGGAGGTAGAAGTGAAGGAAGATAAGATATACGAGAAAATGGGGAAGAAGAAGAAGAAAAAAATAAAAAGAAGAAACAATAATGTGAGAAAATACGAGAAAATGGGAGGGAAGAAGAAGAAGAAGAATGAGAACGAGGTGTAAGAGGAATAAGGTGAGAAAATACGAGAAAATGGGAGTGAAGAATAAGAAGAAGAAGAAGAAGAATGAGAACGAGGTTCGAAGAGGAATAAGGTGAGAAAATACGAGAGAATGGGAGTGAAGAATAAGAATAAGAAGAAGAAGTAGAATGAGAACGATGTTCGAAGAGGAATAAGGTGAGAAAATACAAGAAAATGGGAGGGAAGAAGAAGAAGAAGAAGAAGAAGAAGAAGAAGAAGAAGAAGAAGAATGAGAACGAGGTGGAAGGGGATAATGTGAGAAAATACGAGAATATGGGAGTGAAGAAGAAGAAGAAGAAGAAGAAGAAGATGAAGAAGAAGAATGAGAACGAGGTTCGAAGAGGAATAAGGTTCGAAAATACGAGAAAATGGGAGTGAAGAAGAAGGAAGAAGAGGAGTGGGAGGTAGAAGTGAAGGAAGATAAGATATACGAGAAAATGGGGAAGAAGAAGAAGAAAAAAATAAAAAGAAGAAACAATAATGTGAGAAAATACGAGAAAATGGGAGGGAAGAAGAAGAAGAATGAGAACGAGGTGTAAGAGGAATAAGGTGAGAAAATACGAGAAAATGGGAGTGAAGAATAAGAAGGAAGAAGAGGAGTGTGATGTAGAAGTGAAGGAAGATAAGATATACGAGAAAATGGGGAAGAAGAATAAGAAAACAATTAAAAAGAAGAAAAAGAAGGAGAGTGAGGAGGTGGAAGAGAAAGAAAGTAAAATATACGAGAAACTGGCCGCGAAGAAGAAAAAGAAGAAGAAGAAGAAAAGAAAATGAATGAGGTGGTGAAAGAGAAAGATAAAATATACGAGAAAATGGAAGTGAAGGAGCAGAAGGAAAAGTTGTTATAGAATAAAGCTAAGATATAAAGAATATGGATGTGAAGAAGAAGAAGAAGAAGAAGAAGAAGAAGAAGAAGAAGAAGAAGAAGAAGAAGAAGAAGAAGAAGAAGAAAATGAATGAATGAATGAGGAGGTGGAAGAGAAAGAAGCTAATAAATAAAGATAGTGAAAGTGAAGAAGAAGCACAAAAAGAATGAGGAGGTAGAAGAGAAAGAAGTTGAGACAAACGAGAAAATCTGAGTAAGAAGAAAAAGCATGTGGAAGAGAAAGAAGGTAAGATATAAATAATGTGGAAGAAAAGAAGATGATGATGAAGAAGAAAAAGAATCTATATTTGCATAGCAAACACTTATACGAATGAAATCGCAATTTGTTTGTTACGATTGGTTTGATCTAAACTGACAAACATTGCACCGTGTCTTTGTTGCTGACCTACAGCACCCAGTGGTCATTTATTTTTAAAACGAAGCAAATAAAACCGAGGATTAAATTCCTGGTAAGAAGTTAGGCCAATATCGTTAATACGCTCTAACCTGAATAAATCAATTTCCAGTCAATTTGCAACTTAATAAATATAGCCTACTGTTTGTATTCACTCCGACTAAGATTTCCCAAGGTGTATAACACCTGGGAGATAAAAATGCTATTCACAAGTAGTCTATATTTATTATTAATTTGCCAATAAATATGATAAATTCTAAGGGATTTGATGACAACCTTTAAGCGTGTATTTTTAATAGAGTTTTCTAGTTATAATTATTCAATTTTTCTACTTACCGCTGGAGTCTGGTCGTCCTTTCATATTCGGATCTACAGAATCTACGGTGTTTATAAATCGTGACCCTGTTGAGTTCATTTTAACGAAAAATCGAACGGCAGAAGATATGATGTTAGCATCTCATGTGTTAATGTATTTTTCTACTTATGAGTTTCATTTTTTATCCGAGAACATATCTCGGAAAACCACCCTCAAAATCGGTGATTAGTGTTTTAAGTTTGGAGTGTGAGCTGTGCGTCAGCTCCCGAGGTACATCCGATTCTGAGCCCTTAAATTTAAAATAAGTTCTGTGCCTCAAAATTAAATGTACAGCATTTTGAGAAAATCTATTTAAGCAGTACGGATACTGGGATACTGTCAGGAAAAGAAATCTCTACTTAAGTAACATCTATCTATCTATCTATCTATCTATCTATCTATCGTTGTCTCAGTTTATCTGTATATCTCAATCTATTTTGTTCTAGTTTTTCTATCTATCTATCTATCGTCGTCTCTCAGTTTATTTATATATCTCTATTCTGTTCGAGTTTGTTTTCTATCTATCTAGCTATGTATGTATGTATGTATGTATGTATCTATCTATCTATCTATCTATCTATCTATCTTCTTAAAGCACTGCCGCATATTTAAACCTACGCATATACCAAAAAACCTTATTTCTCTGAAAACTTGTCTCAAAATTAAATTAACGACATTTTGAGAGAAACTAATATTTACGAAGTAGGGATACTGTGATACTGACAGGAAACGAAATCTCTGCTTAAGTAATCTCTCTCTCTCTCTCTCTCTCTCTCTCTCTCTCCCTATATATATATATATATATATATATATATATATATATATATATATATATATACACACACACACACATATATATATATATATATAATTATATATATATATATATATATATATATATATATATATATATATACACACACACATATATATATATAACTTAACCTTATTTCTCTATCCAAATATACATGTATCTTTTAAGATTATAGTGATAGGGTAAGCAGCTACTTGGGAGCCAGTTCCACAAGGCAAAGGGAATGAGGGTGTTTCGCTACAATAGAGAGGGAATGGCGGGTTATAGTGGTGAAGGTTAGCACTACAAGAATTAAGGGATGTAGTTCATTTCTATCCTTTCCATGGAAATATCGATACAACAGTGATTGATCTGTGACGTCACATCTGCGTGAAAGGAGTTGTAGTACGAAAAATAACTCGTTAACTACAAGGCCGCAGAGACGCTCTATCGAAAGTGGAATGTGAAGACTGTATAGCTCCTGTCTATATAAGTCAGTGGCACGCTATTTTCGGCCTGATCTTGCACTTCAAAAGGTAGAGGATGGCATAAGGAGTCAGTTAATCGTTGGAGTGTTACGGGAAACCACCATGTAACCACCATCTTAAGCAATAGATCATATGTACGGGTTTTACTCAAGGTCTGGTTTGAATTTAAATCCCAAAAGGCGCACAAGGTATGCCCCACCGCCATAGGGAATATCCTTTCCACACGGCCTCCGCGTTGTAAAATAAATATATTCTGCTATAGAAGTATTTTCTGTTTGTGTCATAATTTATGCAATACTTGCAATACCTGTCACATAAAATTAAGACATTAGATACAGGGTGCAACAAAATATTTCAATATCTCAAAAATAAGATAAAGATGGCGGTTTCTGTACATCAAATGGCTGAGAACAATCTTAGAAATTAATAATTATTAAATTATATTTGCTCTTCCACTGAATCCCATGAATAGTTATCCTTGTTATTGGTAAACAGGGAATAATAGAGCGTTTTTATTTTAAAATAATTTCTGTTAAGATATTTTCTTCGTGTTGTGCTATACATTTGTTTTGTTTGTTTTTTTTTGTTTTTTGATATTTTCTTCGTGTTGAGGTATACATATTTTTGGAGGATATTTTCTTCGTGTTGAGATATACATCTTTTTTTTTTGATATTTTCTTCGTGTTGATATATACATATTTTTGGAGGATATTTTCTTCGGGTTGAGATATACATCTTTTTTTTATATTTTCTTCGTGTTGATGTATACATATTTTTTTGGGGGGGGGTATTTTCTTCGTGTTGAGATATACATCTTTTTTTTTTGGATATTTTCTCGTGTTGATGTATACACATTTTTGGAGGATATTTTCTTCGTGTTGAGATATACATCTTTTTTTTTTTCGGATATTTTCTTCGTGTTAAGGTATACATTTTTTTTTGTTGAAATTTCATCGTGTTGAGGTATACATCTTTTTTTTTTCGGATATTTTTTTCGTGTTGATGTAGACATCTTTTCTTTTCGGATATTTTCTTCAGTGTTGGAGAATATTCAGTAGTGCCAATGATGTTTACCTGCCTTTTATTCCTTGTGCAATCAGTCAGCTGAAGTATGTCCTTTTCTTTACAAACCTTAACAAGAAACTATAAGCTAAATGAAAAGGTTATGCCTGAATCTAAGGATAACAAAACTAGCCAAGATTGAAACGGCTGTCCTTTTCATTTTACTGTATAGAGCATACTCACTGGCGGGGAAAACGGGGTTTATTACGAGAATCTCGAAATGAAGAAAACTGTATTTAAGTACAATACCGTATACAACATACAGAAGAAGAATTCCTTCTCTGGGAAAATAGTCATTCTCTGTTTGGATAGACATAAAGGTCTATCATTCTTACGATTCACTGGAACCTTGACAGTTCGTAGCCACAAAAAAAAGAAAAAAAAAAGAAATGTTTTCTCGTTTGAATGACGCAATGAAACACAAGAAGAAGCCTTTCTCTCGACAAGAAATGTCGATGTTGATGATTCACGGTAAACCTTATCCTGTTGGAAATCCGGCGCAGCAAACGATCATGGATGTAGAATGGCAGGTATTTCCATATGCGGTGTAATTTCCAAACGTGTCAGATTGAGCCCATGATTTGATTTGATATTGGCAGTTTCTATTTTTATGCTAGTTTTTTTTTATACACGTCGAATTAAAACGGGGATTATTCCTTTATGAGGAAGACACAATTTACCTGGACAAGGGTGCAAAGTCAGATAACACATGGAGAAACATTTGGATTCTTAAATATGAATGCTGTGAATGTAAGTATATAAAATATATTCTTAAAGCATTTTTTTTTTAATTTCATCCCAAACCAAACGGTAGTGGCTCATGCACGCAAGGTGATTACAAAGATTGGGATCATCAAGATTAAAGAAGCGATAGAGGAAATGATGAAGAGAAAGACAGGAAATAGATCAAGGCATCTGGAGAAATCGATAAAAATACTATTCACAAATAGTCTATATTTATTATTAATTTGCTAATAAATATGATAAATTCTAAGGGATTTGATGACAACCTTCAAGAGAGTATCGATTGACATTGCATTTGAATATTTAGAGATTATAGCTATCACGGAAGGAAGTAAGAGGAAGGGAGTTCAACAGACTGGAAGTGCAAGACATGAAACTATTGGAGTAGAAGAAAATTTAACCGTTTTGACAGTGAAAGGGTGGGGATGAGATGGTAACCTAGTAGCACGCTTAAATTCGTGCAGTTAGGGAACCAGCGAAAGTAGCTCGTCGGAGCAGATACCGTGAAAGTATTTGTAGAAACGATAGAGAGATGCGACAGAACATCTGTGAGAGAGCGACTGTAAGCGAGATGCCAGATTAGAACCAATAATATTGCATATCCGTCTCTGGATTTTTTCGAGGACATTAAAACGAACAGTGGGGGGATCCGGAGTATATATGGCTGCAGTATTCCATGCAAGGGTGAATGGTTGATTTATAGATTTGAAGTGTGGGCGAGAAAAACTTTCTGGCTCGACACTGAGAACCGACTTTCCTTGCGGTAGATGAAGATATCGATTCAGTGTATCTGTGCTCGGTCTCACGTTGACTGCTGACCTGAGATGGAACAAATACATTGAATCAATTGCATCGTCCACCGCGAGGAAAGTTGGCTCTCTGTGTCGCGCCGGGAAAATTTTCTCCACGGAATCGATACTTCAAATATACAAATCAACCATTCCCCCTTGCATGGAGTATTGCTGCCATATATGGTCTGGGTCCAGAGATGGATAAGTAATATAATTGGCCCTGATCTGGCATCTCGTCTAAAGTCACTCTCTCACAGGCGCGCCGTCGCCTCTCTCTGTCTTTTCTACAAATACTTTCATGTTAATTGCTCCGATGAGCTA
>OZ010590.1:23025280-23037780 GCA_963932145.1 Acanthosepion lycidas | reverse complement strand
ATTATAAATGTTGCACCTGGTCTTTTTCCCATGATGACGTGTTAAGAGCAAGTGTGAAACCTCACACTACAGATAATACAGCCTATTTTTCGATTTTCTTTCAAAAAAACCATTAAATACGTAGATTATTCAATATGTTTCAAAACATCGCCATCTTATTTCCGCTATCTTAGAACAAAGTTTTCGGATGTTCGATACTTCAGCTGTTGTTGCTGAACAAATAAAGAAATACAAACAAATTCCGAACAACATCTTCCGACATCCTGATATCTTGCGCCTTCTGCCCACATCATATTAAATCAATTATTGTCGTACAGTCACCCACGTTAAGCAACACTGATGCTGGTATGTATCTAGATGGGTGACCGTTTGGGAATATCAGTTGCTGTAAGCTTGGATGTGCGGCCGGTGTAATTGATAAAAGTACGGAATTGTTAATCGTAGAGCCGAGTTCCAATTCTGTTGTGTTCTCTATATTCAGTTACGAGCAAATAATCTAGAGAAAGGTATGAATTTCCCTCTTTACCCTCAGCTATGATTTAATCAGTAAGACTTGTCTCATTTAATCATTATCTAAAAAAAATTGCAATCTAGAAATATTTTCTGACTTTAAATAACTTTCAAAGGGTTGATAAGCTCTAGAAAACGAAAAAATCAATCAATCAAACATTTTGGAAATTTTCTATTAAAGCAGGTGAATCCATCGGTCCAAAGAAGAAACATGAAACGAATTTTAATATTTGAATGAAAAATCCAGAGTAATATGAAAATAAATATTTTATAAATTTTATAAAATATAGTACAATAATTATTTTATGTTTTATAAATTCCTTCTAGGCTAAATTTTGCCTGTGAGCTCTCATCCTTATATCAGTACAAGAAAAACACGCTTTCTAAAGCAATTAATATTTATTTATGTTTTAAAATCATTTCACCACCAACAATTCAATAAATGATGCAACAGTTTACTGCGTGTGATAAAAAATGAGATAACTTCAGGAAAATAAAAGGACATTATTCAAAAAGTCATAAAATGTCAATTGATGTTTCATTTACGTTTTTGAAAATCGTAACTATCAGGAAATAAGGAAGCTGGAAGAGAGTTTCACAAGCCAGAAATTTGAGAGACAAATCTTTTATCATAGAACTTCGCCTCACACATTACAATTTCAACAGTAAAAATGAGGAGAAAATACCTGTCAATCAAGTACAGCCCTTAAATCCCTGAAGTCGATTTACCAAAGTAGAGACGAATCAGAATAATTCATGTAATACTGATAAAATATGTCACGAAACCAATTGTTGGGGCTAGGAACAGACTGATCGCCACCTATCCTATCGTTTGTCTCAGTTAATAAAATGCATTTCAATAAAAAAAAAAAAAAATAATTCGTTCCTCTCATTCTGACTACAGTCACCACAATACGACTTCATCTCTACGAGGTCTTAACTGTTCCTCATATGTACAATCGTTTAGCAATAGAAACCCACTAGAAAATATATTTTGCCGGAAGTATCATTTAACTAGACAAAAGAAATGTAGAATTAATAGATCGTCAGTTATGCGCTGTACGTGATACATGCTTAGGCAATCAATGTATATTTCGAGGCAGATTTTTTTCCCCGCAGTTCGTTGCCATTTCTTTCTGCGATAGGCCACTTGTCACTCAAGCCTATAGAACCCAGTCGGTCATGCTATCTACCCATAGCTGAGGGGAGAAGAAGATTCATACCTTTGCCAAGGCTAAGGCACGTAAGTGAAAGTAATGGATTCGACTGGAATTCGGACTTGGTTCTCCGATTCTTCAATCCGAGCTGCTATCCATTATACCATCGAATAGATAACTGACTCAATAACCTCACAATCATGCATTCATCCAAACACAACAATTACCAATGTCAAACCAAGAAATCAGGAAAAGTGTCCTGCACCTACCAGAGAATTATCATATCTGTAAATAAAAAAGGAATGAAATAAGAATTAAACTAAAGAAATGAAAGGAGAAAATAAACAGGCCAATGTGCACACATATCTTAGCTAAGTTAACTTAACAAAAAAACAAAAAGAAAAAAAAATACTTAATCTCACCAACCTTTAGTGTAAGTGTGGCTGAGGATACAATCAAAAGGCCATTACTCTGATATCTTACCGTGGGTCCATATTTAATTCTTAGTCTGCCTCTTTTATGCGATGCAAACGTGAAACTCTCAGCAACCTTTCGCATAATTCCGCTGCAGAGAGTCCTGTCTTTCTCATCTTTATCTTGAATTTCAGAGGATGCTTTATATCTTTAAGCAATCAATATTTATTTATGCAACATGCATAAAATATAGCATTAGGCCAATTATGGTGAGAGAGAAAAGCAATGGTCAGTATTTGTCCTTTCCTAAACCTTTGCCAAATCAATCGTTAATATTCCTTTCACCAAAACAACTCATTCTTACTCTCCGTTCTCACTACAATAAACACATTGCTACAAATTTTCTATGAAGTCCAAACTAGTGTTAATATTGTTTGTTGGCGAATGGGGAATTATAATAGCAACTCTTAAAAATCTTGAGCCAATATTTATGTACATTGTTCAATAATATATTCCTCGTATTCTGACCGATATCATATTTCCTCAACACTACTCCAGTCACGCACCTCACCCTAAGCCTCCGGTCGACTAGATAAGGTTGTCATTTTCTTTGATTTTCGCCGATTAAAGTCGGGTTAAGTTTAATTTGTCCTTTTTTCAATTGATACATTCCACTAAAAAACCTTATACTCTAATGAATAAAATTAAAGCATGGAATACATTGCCTATTAAGTATGTCGTCAGCTCAATAGGACTCAGATCTACGCTGCCCGACTTGTCACAATATTTTTATTTCATTCATTTTAATTTAGACATTGTTTTTCATTCTTTTTTTTTACTTTCTTTTATTCTTTCTTATGAACAATATCGAAAAAATGTATTTCGGTCAATATTTCGAGGGATGGAGTTAAAACAATTTATTTTGTATCAAGCTGAAATGAAGAATGAAAACGACACAACACGAAAGATTCTTGTTACTTTGAAATAGATATACTGCAATTTGTAAATGTAAGCGTAAGTTGGTTTTATGCTAATAGTTTCAGTGCTTGCGTTTCCCCTTTGTGAGACTCGTTTTTGCTTTCTTTATTTCCTGTCAACTACATCAAAAATTTAAATACAACATCAATTGACATCTTCTAGAGATGGCTATAAGTAATTTACATATATAAATCGAAATGTTATTTTAATAGATATTACAGTATTATTTATTTTAATGCATATTTTGAAAGTTCTTTATATAAGCAAATATTTTTGTAAATGTTCTTCCATTGTGTCAATCTGCCCTGTCAAAATTCACTCGTAAGCCCGAGGAAAATATGTGTTTAAATTTACAGAAAACTTAATAAATGAAGCCTTGTATTCTAAAAATAACATTCTTCATAAAAGCCATACGAGTAAGTAAAATAACTAATCAAAGTGCTCAATACACTAAGTAGAGCAAATAAAGCAAAGTAAACCTGGCTCTTTGGGTTTACTTTGCTATATATATATATATATATATATATATATATATATATATATATATATATATATATACCCATGTGAAATGAGAACGAATAGAATCCAGTTCCGACGTTCGTAACATTCAAATTAAAAGAGGGCACAATACAAAAGTAGAGCAATATTTTTAATTCTAGGATATTACATCAAAAGATGTAAAAAACGCTACACAAATGCAATGGGTTGTATATTAATGTTTCTTTTGATTGTCTTATTATTTTAATTTTAATTTTAATTAAATTCCTCGACTAGTTTCGACCGACATAGCCATCATCAGGAATAAAAAAAAAATTCTGCTTGATAGTACCAGTGAAATACATTAATGAATGACTTGATGAAGAAAATGAACTTTTTATGTAGTTTTCATTTGTTTTTTTATTTTTTATTTTAGTTTTTTGTTTTTTTTATCGTAAATTTTGGTCAGGCTTTGTGTTGGCCAAACTGTCTCTTTTAAGTTGCTATTTAAGATAGTCTGGATATATTCATGCTGCCCTGAATTCCATTGGCCATTTTGACAGTTTCATTGGTTCTATATACAGGGTGTCTTAAAATAATGTATACACACTTTAATTATTAATAGTTGATAATACATAATTTTTTATGGACGAAAAGATGCAAAACAGATAGATTGGAAGATGAGGGACTGTTGAATAACCACCTAGATCACCAGATTTGGAACACTTAGATTTCTTTTTGTGAGGGTTTGTAAAGAAAAGGTTTTACAGCAGGAAACCTGAAACAATTGCTGAAATGGGAGTAGCAATTGAAGAAGAATTTGCTCAAATAGCAGAGGGAATGATACCGGAAGTTTGTAGGTCTTCAAGATATTGAATATTTGAGCACTTGATTATATGAACATTCTGCAATTGCCCCAACTAGCTTTTATCGTATTAAAGTTAATTTTCTATTTTCTATTTTAATATTCTCCTCTCAAATTCTTTAAATGTGTATACTTTCTTTTGTATTAATCTTATTTACAAGTCAAAATACATAAATTGAATAAATTTTAACAATTCAAAGAGTGTATAATTTATTTTGGGACACTCTACACACACACGCGCGCGCGCGCACACGCACACACACACACACACACACACACACACACATATATATATATATATATATATATATATATATAAAACAATGAATACATTATAAGATATACGAAATTATGTTATAAGAAATGTAGCAATAAATTAATAAATATAGCAATCTGGAAATGAAGATTTTTTTTAAATATTTTTTTATAAAATGGACAAAGTTCGTCAATAATGTTAACATATTTTTTTGTCTATACCTTCTTTTTATAGATACAAATATTTAAGTAAATGCTCAGTTTTGATAATAAACAATATTAAAAAACATTTTCATAGAAAATATTCGTCCTCCGACAGGAATCGAACCAGTAAGATTGAAGTTTAAAGACAGTTAAATCCACCTTTCTTACCGAGCGATCCTCTGTGGCCCAATCGGTTAAATGCGCGTCAGGCTATATTATGTTTCTGCGTAGGCTACAGGTTCGGTTCCTGTCGAAGGAGGAATTTTTTTCTATGAAAATTTCTTGGATATTCAGGCCGGTAAATATTGTTTATTAAAAAAGCATTTACTTAAATATTTGTATCTATAAAAAGAATGTATAACTAAAAATGACTTGAGATGTATTTTCATCTAAATGATTTAGTAAATGATACAAAATAAATAGTCGCTGCAATTTTTTTAATAGAAAATTATGACTCGAAATAATAAATTCACATTAACTGTTTCAAATTAGGCCAGTCCTGAAATTTCCTTCATAATATGTAGTGTAATGTTTTTGATAGTCATATATTTTCAATATTCAGTTGAATTGCGAGAAATGAGACCAGGTAATAATAGCAAAAAATATCAGAAACGCATGCAAGTGAGATTGCAAATAATTAAAAGCCTATGCAACAAAACATGCAAATAGGTAAAAAAGGAAAAAAAAAAAGAAACGAACTGAGACCTTCCGTCAAATTTCGCATGTTTGTAAGTTCCTGCCGATGTAAAGGCAAAGCGGATCAAGGCTATCAGCGGTCAAGTGTAATGAAGGTTTCGATTGGTGGATAAATCTTAACTCATGCTATACAATGCAAATACCTGTCTCAAAAATTAAAAAAAAAAATAAAGAGATTATGCGAATAATTTGATTGAGGAGCCATATCAGAAGTGAGTTGCCGAAGAAAAAAATCATCAATTTACATAAATATAAAAATAAACTAATGAATTTACAGAAAATACTCTATGTAAATATAAAAAAAAAAAAAAACATAATGAAATACTGAAATAAAAGAAAAGAAAAGAAGAAATTAACAACATGAAAAAAGAGCTAAAAAGAAAATAAATAAATTCTCGTGAACGAGGAGAATGAATGTACAAAAAAGCAAAGGTGAAAGAAGAAAAACGAGAAGAAATTAAAACAGATCGAAAGAAAACAGGCAGTTTTGATTCTGAGCATGCGCGATAGGTAGCGGAAGCAAGGCAACGCTTACGGTAGGTTGACAGCTCAAATGACACCGAACTGTCAGCAAGTAAATAAATCTCACTTTGCCTACACAGGTAATAAAAATCAAGCAAAATGATACCATTTATTTATTTATCTATTTATTTACTACGGTTTTTTTCCTGTATGATTACATTCTCGCTTTTTTTTCGCTCAGGGATAGTACCTGGGATAAACATATAAATAAATACAAGAAGGAAAAAACTGTGAAGAAAAGGATTTTCCCACTTCACGAAAGGGAGACAATTCACTTAATAAAAAAAATGCACTCCCCGTCAAATGAAATCAAGGAAACCTCTCAAACGATGTATACAGATGACATTCTGTCTTTTAATCAAATGAAAAAAGGGTGAACAATGTAACATTCAGTCAAAATTATCTGAATGAATAAATGATCGATAATTGTAACGAAAGAATATATTGAAGGGTGTTATTAAAGGGAACTAATTTGTTTTTGCAGCTGAGTTTCTATTTAAGCTAACTAATTAAGTGACACACGTCATTTAAATGACTGAATAGATACACCAATGGATAATGTATCTTTTGAGGTTTCCATTTCAGAAAAGAAGGCATATGTATGTAATAAGTAAGGAAAATAAAGTGTTACAGTGGAATTAATTTCCTGCAAAGTAATTGAAGATTATTTGCGTTTGATTATACCTTTTCTTTGTCCTAGGTATTTTTTAGGTTTTATTTTACAGTGATCTGAGTAAAATATATGAAATTAGAGTTTCGTTATTGCTAATCAAGTTTTCATTATAAATATGTTTATCAAATATTTGAACCATGTGGACTGACTCTAAAGAATAACTCTGGACCAAACAACAGAAAATACATCACTCAAGGACTTTCAACAGAACAACAACTAAAATGGCTACCACCTGTAATTCAAAAAAGAAAATAACAACATAATCAAAATACCTATTGTTGTATTCGTATTCAAATCTCCACCTTATAAATATCAGGTGATACAGCTGGAGGCTAAACATATTCTAACCTTAGGCTGTGATTTGTATTCTTTCAATATTAATCTAAGCCCTAGAGGGCTTCCCACTAAGGCTGTATCTCTCTCTCGGGAGGGAGCTAGGTTTATTTCACATTGCCTGAGGCGCCCGCGAAAGGGGAAGTGCCGGTGGAGTTTGGGAATTTCTCCGTAGTATGGCAGTTAATCCGACTTTAAACCTCGGCCTTTTATCAAATCCGGTTGCGATGCGAGCTACTAGAGAAATACTAGTGGATACTTTTAACTAATTACAGTTTACAACATTGACATCGGCACTAATTGAAATAAAATCACCGTCAGTACTGGAAAGAGCTCTAACAGCCGCTAGAGTTGAGAAATCTACTTTTTCGAAAAAGTGTTTTTAGATAAAAACATGTTATACTTTGAGACAAACAGTAGTACTCACTGCTTGGTCAAAGAATCCTAAATGTTCCTTTATAAGGAAACGGATAATATGAACATTATCATCATTCAAATATCAAAATAAATGCGCGAGTTATCAGAAAAGTAAAGTGAACGTATCAACTAACCTAACATGTTAATTTTTATTAGATTTAAGATGACATCCTAAAGCGAATTTGAAGCAATATGGCATCCACGGTCATATATCCTGGTCTTTTTGAGGGTGAGTTTCTATCAGTCTGTCTATTAATTCGTAATATCTAACTATATGTATGAAATACAGAAATAGAATATCATTCGTATTTCTCTACACAGTCGGCATAACATATTCCTTATTAACATCTATTTTATTCATCTTGATTGTTTTAGGTGTTATTATAGATAGACCGGTCAAGCCAACGCTTTTGGCCAACGTCAGGTGGGAATTTCTATGCTGGTATCTCTTGATATTGCGTTATTTCTGCTCTTATGTTCTTGGCTATTGAAGTATTGCTTCACTACATTTGCCATTATTTTCGTTCCAGATGTAAAAGTTTAGTTACAACGATATAGTTTGGAGGAATGCCGTGTCCTCCACATGGTATTCTGCTGGTTCATTTTGTCATTTCATGAGGTTCCTCAAACTGGAATTATCTGAGAAGAAAACAGATGTCGCATTAGTTGAAAAGTTGCGCAAGTCCTACCAGATGATGCTTGACGTTTCTGAAACATTGACAAATGAAACTGATACCCACCATAATGTGCTAGTTCCAGTTTTACGAGCTGTCTATATGATCATTTAGTTTTGATATCACGCTCACATTCTCTGTCGATCTCTTTCTCCACAGACAGACAGACACACACATATATATATCGTGTCCATAAAACTCGTGTCCACTTTAAAAGATTTATAACTTTATTTGTATTTACGATAGCAATAATTTGTAAAATGATTATAAAGAAGTAAATCTATATTTTTTAAGGTTTTATTGAAATTTCCTTTAAGTTTCCACATATCTTCCATGATTAGCAAGAAAAAAAGTAATGCGATTTTGCAGTTCGGGGAAAGAATTACCAACTGATTTACAGTAAGGCCTGAAATCTCATTAGTTATTTTAGCTATACTTAAAACTAGGTAACAGAAAAATGTATAATTTCGCCTGGATTATACATATGGATTACAACCTCTCTCTTTCTCTTTCTCTCTCTCTCTCTCTCTCTCTCTCTCTATATATATATATATATATATATATATATATATATATGCCAAATATTTAAATTAGATTGTTACGTCAAGCATACCTGAAAAGTAAATTTCGCTCCCACATATTTCCTAGCAGCTGGATACGCAGTTTAAGAAAGGCAAGTGTCATATCTTTTTTCTTTACCTTACCCCATTATCGACCTTTTTTGTTTTCTTTTTATAAGTATCATTGAAGTCGAGTCGTCTATACCCATAAAAAACATTATTCCCCACATACTGGGAACAAAAGAACACCACGGCTCGGCAAGAACGGAAGAAAGTAATTCGTTTTCGTCTTGCCGTGTATTACAACACGATATTTACTCTGTTCCCCCCACTAGGACGAGATGTCACACAAGCTCTACTTTCGCCTCAGCCCCTGCAACGGTCGGTTGGACTGGCCTCGGTGCAATGGGAGAGCGCGGCCCCAGGAAGCTGTTCCCCAAAACTGGGCACCTCTTCAGTATTATTTTCTTCAGTTGTCCCTCTGTCCTTTGAAAGAGAAGCCCCTGAGCGCAGTCTGTCCAAAGACAGACACGCAACTGAGAGATGATAAGACAAATTACTCCAAAAGAGTAAGGTAGACGCTTGTGGTAATTTACACACGGTATTTATTCTGTCTCCCCACTAGGACGAGATGTGATACAAGGTCTATTTTAAGGTGGGGACCCGAGAGCGTATACCCGGGACAACAGAGAACCCTCTAAGCGCACTCTGTCTAAAGACAGACACGCAACTGAGAGATGATAAATAAACGTGTACAAATAACTCATTAAGAGAAAGGTACGCGCCGGGTATTCAAGACAATCCATTAGGGGATACGAGCAACTGTAAATAGCAACTCAGCCAATAGCACCCAGCAAAGATACCATAGGCACGGTTGTATGTTTATACGTTTTCTGCAAATTTATTGCCATAGATATCAGAGTTTGTAATGCTTTTGTGATACATCATAATAGTTATATGTTTTAAGATTACGGATATCCATACGCACCACCATGCAACCCCGACCAAAGAAACAAATCTATGAATGCCTGTGAAGAAAGACGTTTCACAAGATCAATCCCACTCTCTCAGCAACGCAAGCAATGATCTGAAAAAAAAGAAGACATCAAACTCTTCGGTTTCTGTTTGTTCAACGTACAGTGTTTTATTCTGCACCTATGCTGAGTGGACGCTATTTATGGGTTCTGGGAAAGTGCATAGAATCTGGTCTGATCAATATTTTATTATCAAGGTGAATATGCTCAAGATAAATTGTAACTTCTTGCTTCCACAGCTGTCTAACGCTCGCAATATTTTTCTATATCCAAATTTTGCTCCCAATTATTGGGTTACCCCGTGGTATTACGCAAAAGTCCGATATGCTGGGATCGTCTCCCCCACGCCGTTAACTTGAAGAAATCACACCACAGGTGACGAATCAACTCTAACTTTGAATCAGAGAACTAAATTACTAAACACTCGACATCACAAATATTTATATATACATACGTACATTTCTTCAAGGTTAAGCAAACAAAGACTTCAAACATACAGACTTTGACAGCAGATTTCATTTTTCATAAGTACTCTTCTACATATACATATATATATATATATATATATATATATATATATATATATATATATATATATATATATATATATATATTATATATATATATATAAACAGGTTGCTGTTGCCACACCAGGTTAAAATAATCTTAAGGACAGGAACATAATTTATTAAAATATGATGGAAAATTATCAGGACATTTAAAATTTAAGGCGCCTTTCGGCCGACATTTCTTCAAAAATATAATCGTTGGCAGAATAAAACAATGTTGTTGATAAGGAAAATTTATGCAAATAACTGATATATATATATATATATATATATATATATATATATATATATATATATATATATATATATATATATATATATATATATGAATGTAATACAGCGAAACAGTGGTGTCTGCGAATGACAGAATTTAGCTCTTGAAAATATATTTTCAATTGAGCACTGTTGAATGAGAAGCTAATTCTAAAAAATAACAGTCGCTTGCGTAAATGCATAGGTCTTCAGTAAAATAAATGGAGTACTATGGCTGCTTGGCGTTTGTAAAAACAATACGCTAGATTTGACTGACTTTTTTCTGTGGAGTGAAGATTTCTCAGTGCAAGAAGATCTGACTGGTACCAACTCGTTTGTGTTTCGATCCGTGCTGGAGGCACTCGTTTGTCTAGTCACACTGAGGAGCTGTGATACAGAGAAACAGTACTGTCTGCGAATGGCACACACACTCACATATATATATATATATATATATATATATATAGAGAGAGAGAGAGTGTGTGTCAATCATCAACAAACAGTTTCGCAGCTCCTCAGTGTGGTTAGACGTCCGTTTGCTTCAAGCCGGTATCGAAACCTGACTGATTTGAAAACAGTCGGAAATATTCCCCCTAAGCTACCGGCTCACGGTTGAAAGAAAAGCGAGTTTCTACGTACTGATTTTGTGAATAAACACACCAATGATCGAGAGAGCTCCGTTCAGGGAGAGGGAAGATCATTGTAATGTTAGTACTAATAGTCATTGTTTAAAATTTGCACTTATCTTCCAAGAGTTCACAGCTGCATATTATGTTTTTCGGGTGTGTATATATTGTCATCCACAGATAAACTGTTTGGTTGTATCATAGCTCCTCAGTGTGGCTAGACATCCGATTGGTTCAACCTGGGATTGAAACCCGACTGATTATGAAATAGAGTAATTATTTTAATATATTTCCTGTTTATAATTTATAATTATTTATAATTTATTATTTTAATATATTTCCTGTTTATAAGTTATTTTTATAGATACAAATATTTAAGTAAATTCTTTCTTTATAAAAACAGTATTAACAATATATACCGGCCTGAATGTCCGTGAAATTCCATGGAAAATATGTGTCCTCCTACAGTAATCGAAAATTTTACTACACTGAAACGTAAAATATATATCCTGACGTGCTATATACATTTTAGCTACAGACGAACCGCCTGGTTATCAAGATCAAATTAATGAAATTGACTAAGTCTATATGACGGTTTTATATATACTATATTTGATACTTTTAGCCATTATCAAGGATGAATTTTATTTTAGGTTCAACTGAATATATGCATTGTTTTATGTATGTATCTAGAGTTATTGAAATGATTATTTACCAAACACGGTCAGTGTGGCCGTATTCATAGTTAATATTATTGAATATTGGATTTTTGTTTTTATTAATAAACCTTCTATTAATTTTAGCCTTTTACACAAGTGAATGATACTATTATAATTGTATTATCTACGTGTATGCTACGGAAAGATTTTGGTGTACCTCCAAAAAATCTCGTTAAACATATTCACAAGGGTTAAAACTGCGTCATCTGTTCAAGCTTTGTTTCCTACGTTGCCGAGACGTCAAGGAACGTCAGATGACATGACGTTTACTAGCAAGATTTCTCGAATATTCAGGCCAGTAGACATATATAATTAAACATACCATTTAAAAGTAAAAACCCACCATCTACTCACATATGAGTATTCATTAAAAATAACGTTTAAATAAATTAATATATGTTACCTACTTATTCTTTATCCTGTCTTTCACACACACACACACACACACACACACATATATATATATATATATATATATATATATATATATATATGTGTGTGTGTGTGTGTGTGTGTGTGTATGTGTGTGTGTGTGTGTGTGTGTGTTTGTTTGTGCATTTTCTTC
>OZ010590.1:23002780-23020280 GCA_963932145.1 Acanthosepion lycidas | reverse complement strand
CACACATCATTCGATAACCAGGACACCGATTTCTTTACCAAGTAGTGTTGTTTCATTCTCTAAATTATTTATAATTATTATTAACGCTCTATATAACATATATGATTTTAAGTTTACATATATATATATATATATATATATATAATAGACCAGCTACTAGAAATCAGGGGATGTCAGTCTAATAAAACGACCAGATAATCTCTATTGAAGACGCTTGCTCAGGCACATTTGTGTTTGTTCAAAAGTCACAGAGCGCTACTGGGTGTGTCTGAATTATTTAGCGTGACCAACACTCTGAACAACGTTTGCCAGCTCAAACACTTGGTTCGAATGACCTGTGACTTCAGCTAATCCAACCACCGACTGCTCTCAAGGGTTTTGTCTATCAAATTTCACATTCATGTCTTGGGCGAAATGCGCACCCACGCGAAATTGCAAGTCACGAAATGTTAGAGATTAAGAAGCACCCTTTATCTAGATAGCTGGGAAAGTTTTTCCCTAAATTTCAACAGGTTAAGATTGTATTGATCAGGAAAACAACCTCTTGGGAGTTGGTTCCATAGCATTGAAGATTTAGAAAAACACTAGAATGAAATAAATGAAAATCTAACTGGCAAAGCAGATCATTGAGATTTAAAAAAAAAAAACGAAGGCAAAAATGGGTATTCGTATATTCGAAGAAAGCCTTGCCGAAGTTTTTTTATTTATTTAAAAGAGAGAAAGATAAGACGAGAACTAAAACAAAGCTAGGTAAGTTGGGATATAAGTACGAAGGAATGCAGACGGAAGCGAAAGTCAAAGAAAGGAAAACACGTGGCACGCAACGAAAGCGCGCGAAAGAAATAAGCCAAGGGAGAAAAAAAAATACAAGAATAAACTTAGAAAAACAGGAGCAGCATTTGGAATGAGAAAACGATTTCCTTCCTTTCATTTTCCTTCGTCATTTTTTTCTTCATTTATTTTTGTTTGTCATTCTTTTTCCCCTTCACCAATCAGAAACCATTTCCGGCACAATTCGATCCCCTTTTACTTGAACGGTCGTAATTAATTGTCTCCCGTTCGGAGTCCATCGAGGCGTGGGTGTTGCAACCGCTGTAAGAAATAAAATATATAAAAATACTTCTTTCTGTCTGTTTTTTTTTTATTTCATTTTGTTTGTTTTTACTCTCTGATGTATAATCAGAGAAGAAACATTGCAGATAGCTCTGACAATGGAGTTGAGCGACCGGTAAGGTCAGGGTTAACGTGCCCTAGCTTTTAGAAACATATACCGAAATTACTCAGGCAACATCCGATTCTCTTCATGTTTTGTTTTATTTTTTCTCCCAAAGTAACAGATCGCAAACATCCGACCAGGTTTAAAATTGAACAAACGACCACTACAAAATATCGTCCGCTAAAAGAAATTTCCAGTCGTGTTTGCTTACGAGCAAACGTCTCTTGCAAAGAGCTATCTGTGTAAGAAATCAGTCTATAAAAGTGATTATCCCTGTTTTATTAATCATTCGCTATTGCATTATAAGTCAAATATTTTATTTTTGGAATAAAAACTATTTACATTGTTCGGGCTGTTGATGTCCTAGTCTTTATTGCTAAATTCTTGGTGTTTTGGCCGTTGTATGTCCTGGCTGTCTTCGGCTAATATAAACGGAGTACATAAAGTTCGTATGCAATTTAAATCCCTTATAACTTTATTTGAATTTGCAATAGAAATAATTTGTAAACAATGTTATAAAGTTTAATGTACCTAGTTTTAAGTATAGCTAAAATAACTAATGTGATTTCAGGCATTACTGTAAATCAGTTGGCAAATGTTTTCCGTGAACTGCAATATCGTATTACCCTTTGTATTGCTAATGATGCAGGACATGTGGAAACTTAAATAAAATTTCCATAAAACCTTAAAAAATATAGATTTACTTCTTTTGAATCTTTTTTACAAATTTTTACAAATTATTTCTATCGCAAATACAAATAAAGTTATAAGTTTTTTAAAGTGCACACGAATTTTATGGACACCCTGTATCTCATATGCAGTTAATGCTCTTTTAGTAACTCAACTATTTCAGTTTTCGTTGACCTCTGCTATGGCCAGGAATTGAACTTGCAAGGATTTCAGAATCCAGTATATCCTGAAAATGTATGACACATTGTATTAGAACAATCTATCCTAATGAATTAAATAAAGGGTTCGGATAGATATTCTAACGTATATCACCTGAAAAAGGCCGGAGAGTACAACGGCCAAAACGTCGCGAATATGACAATAAAGATGAGACCAAATGTCTGAACAATGTAAATAGTGTAAACAACTAAAATACTTCACCTCAGAAATAGAGACAGATGTAGTAAAAGCGTATGTTTTAGCTAGTATGCTGAACCTGAAATTTTCTGGCATTCCAAATAGTATGTGCCCGCGCATTATTGGAGAGACCTTGTCTAATATTAAATACCCTGGTTTAAAAAGAAAATAAAAATAGGCCACGGTAAATGCTATTGTATTGAACTGAATCGAATACATTGTCTTTGAATATATCCTCAGAATTATTCTATTGTTCATGTAGTCTTCTCTTTTGAAATATAGAGTTACTGCTTCAGCCTAAAACGAAGCTCTGCTCTGGCCTTATTATGGGCTGCATATCTTAGTCCCGCAACCGGTTAAGATTCAGATTGTTATTGGTTCTAAATTGCCTCTCACTGATTGAAATTTGAAGTGCACTAAAAAAAATTGGTAAAAAAATGGTTGCTGAGACATTAGGTTTATAATACCCAGAAATTCATACACAGATGTCCTCACATATAGCACAGTGGATAAAGAGGTTGGTTTGATCCAGTGACGGGACCCAAAGGGTGTGAGTTCAATAACCGGTTAAGGCAGTGGAGTACTTGGGGAGGGAATTAAGCAGGAGATAACTTATAGCTGGCATTCATTAATGAACTAGAAGAGTCTACCCCAGTGAGCGAAATAAAGGGTTCACTTCGAGATTCCAAACATCTGAAGAAGGCCAGAGCGTACAACGGCCGAAACGTTAAAACAGAAATATAGACAGATGCTTTAAGCGCCCTTCTATTAAACGCAAGGGGTTGGGAGATGTGATGAATTCCTACTTGTTTGTGCGAAAGCAGAATTTGAATAGGCCCATCTAGAATTCTAGCAGGTTAGATTTCGTCCGCATATCACATATATTTATTATTTGCATATTTATTCACTCAATACAAGAAATAAGTGCCACTCAAGGTAGGGATTACTGAATGAACGCATTCTATAACCGTAAGTGGAGCATGTAAAATGTTTACACCCTTGTCTTAAACTTGTGATGATCGAGGAAATATCCTCTCGTGAATAAGTTTCACACTGTAGGGGCTCATCGGAAGAAGGAATATGGATGAAACTTCTTCATTACCAATGGAATACGGATATAATGAAGTTGATGTAAACCTGTGTATAATAAAATGGAGGTTTGTAGCTATAAACATCTGAACTGGGCGAGCAAAGACACGACGAAATATAGCTCTTCAAAACATTTTCCATGAAGAGAGAAATACGATAGCGATAGGCAAATAAATTTTCATCTTATAGAAATGGGTTTTCGGGTGGAAACTAATTATTCGCTTACAAGACCTTGTCAAGATTGAAAAGATTCGATTGGGCAGCTCTGTCTGTATGACGGTATTTTTGGTCTGAATTGTTCCTTGTGAATAAAGAGAATATTAGGAGGAGTCTTGTATTTTCTGTAATGGCATTAGGGGCCGAACATTTTCTGAACATCTTTTGAGTTCAGTTTGATGCATGGGATTAAAATGAGTTCGAACAGTCATTCAGATAAAGGAGGTTCTTTGAGAGTGCAACCATTCTTCTTAATTGGAGAAAATTCAAGGCCTGCTCAGTGATGGTGCAAATGTCCTAATTTAGCGTTTGATGTACTGAAAGTTAAAGGTCAGTTTTCCTAAAATTGTGCTGTTAGAGCTTTAAATCGCATTCGTTTTGTCAAGAATTTCTCGAAAGTCATATCTGCTCACTTTCTCTCCGAAAGGCAAACAAAACATTTTCGAAGGAATTAATGGACATTACTTCATAGCGTGAAGTATTATACTGAGGTCTTTGGAGAAAAATGTTGATGATGTGCTTTAAAAGTTTACTTTATTACGAGGCTCTTCGTAGCCGATCGGTCAAAGCACGCCAGAAACGACTCTAGGTTCCCTAGGGGAGGAGAAGCATAGTTCGGGTAGACGAAGTGAACACATTTTAAAATAATTGTGTATTCACTAAAAAAACTTTTGAAATATTAAAATTATGCCGGAATAGAAAATCAAAGTAATTAACTTTTTTGAAATATTAAAAATATGTCGGATTAAAAAATCAAAGTATTAGGTTGGTGCAAAAATAATATCGTTTTTTGACGTATTTCTTAACGTCAAAAACGATATTATTTTTGCACCAACCTAATAATTATTTTTTTTGAAATATCAAGAAATATGTCGGATTATTAAACCTTTTTATAAATTGCTTTGTTACGTTTTCGTATAAAAAAAAAAAAAAAAAAAAAAAAAAAAAAACTGAGAAAATGTCATTTTTCAACAAGGAAAGAAAAGAGAAAAGATAATGAGAAAATAGGCAACCATCGAGAACAAAACGCCAATCACTTGAAGACGTACGAAAAAACGGAATATTACTGTGTATTGCATCTTGGCAAATTTACAAATTGAGAAATAAAGGGTCTTCCAATAACCTGGACTTGGATGTGAATTAAGTTTAAGCGTGTAAAGATTGTTTTCTTTTTCTTTCCGATTTGGCAGACATTTGGGCGATATTATTTTTCACAGATAATTGACATGTCTTAAATAACAAGATCCAGTAGAGAAATAAGTACATTTCACCAATAACGCTGATTTATTTAATGCTGACTTTGATCAGTCTTAATGAAACATGCTTATATATAATCTGTCTTTCTGAAGAAACCGTTAAAAAATGAGGTTAACAATGACAAAGACGACGATAATGATGATTGTATCATTGCCCGTGATGCAGTTAGTCGTAGTGATGATAAAGCTTTCGATTTAATTGTATAAAGGAGGTAAAGCTTCTCGAAAAATGTGGCAGATTTCTGCGCACCTTTTCACATGGATTAAGCGAGCAATTTTCTCCAGATAATGTCTATTTTCACTTTCGGTTCGTCATATTTAATTTCAATTTCATTTCACTGTCCCTTTTTGTGCGCATCTTCTTTAAGTGCACCGTTGGAATCTCGAAAAATGGAAACAAGACAAGAAATATTTTATCTCCTAGAAATTTGTCTGAACAATTGTGTCTTCGATTCTACACACACACACACACACACACAAGCACACACACACACACACACACACCGACCTCACACACATATATATACCTACACACCCATACAGACAAAAAAGAACGGAGCCTAATCTGCCGAAATGTAGTACACACAGGTAATATCTGGCCACCCGTATTCGATGATACGTATCTTCTAGGGTGGTTAGCCAATTCCTACTGCAGACGCCTCTTCTGTGGTTTATATTGTAAGAATGCTGAGCAGACCTTAGTCACTGTTTCTGGGAATGAGAGTGTTATCTAGCGTCTTCAACAACGTGTACAATGACTGCACGCTCAAGCACTCGGCCAGGATGACTTGTGACTTTGTGCTGGCACAGCTATCGACGGCCTCCAAGGTTTCCTACCCGATTTCACTTACAAGGCTTGGGTCAACCGGCGGTATTGTTTTCAGGTACTTACTAAATGTGCTGCACGCTGGGGGATCGACCACTCCAGTTCGTTAACATCAAGGAGTCTGACGATTCGACCATGGTGAGATTCGAACCCGGATCTCATAGAGTGCGAACGTTCTAACCACATACACACACACACACACAAATAAACAAACACACACACCGATCTCATACACACAAATATTCCTACACACTCATGCAGACAAAAACAAGGACGGAGCGTAGCCTGCCTAAATGTAGTACAAACGCATACACACTGTTATCGCTGTTTTATGTTATTACTTTCTCTTCGTTTACATGTGCTATGAATTTTTGTTGTTATGCTGTCGAAAGTTCCCAGGCGAAGTATTCTGCCATTGCATTCAATAGGCTAAATAAAGAAAATCTAACCCCCTCCCCAGCTGGGTTCGAATCTGTCTCGTTTTTTTCTGAGAAACCAATTTATAAAGTTCTATGCCTTAAGAGGTCTAAAACAGATCGCATCAAACGAGGGTTAGACATATATTCCTTAGGAAAACTCTTGAATGAAATTGCCTGCAAATGAAACAAATCATGTGAAATGACAACACAAACTTGAACTTGCATTGAACTTGACCATTTCGTCCCATGCAAGACGGAAATGCCACTAGTACGCATGGTTTACACAGATTCTCTCTTTTTAGAAGGCAATTCAAGTTTTGTTTCATCATTAAATACTATTTTACTCCAGTGTCTCACATGTCATGCATCTATGACCGCACTAATCTGGCCTTCAAATTTTTGTTGTTCAATGCTGTATTTTTGGTAGCTATGCATCTGCTCAATCCATTTTATAAGAATGCATTTAATGGTCTTTATTGTGACCAGATCTGTTACGTTACTTTCATCCATCAATGCAAACAAGAGTATGACCGAAAGGCAGAGTCTCATTTAGGGATGTAGACAGCAACCTGACCCCATTTATAAGGAGGTTATGGTGAGTTTTTGCCTGGGCCAACAGGCTTGGAATGTCCCACATAAATAAAAACAGCCTTGTGCCACATCTCGCTTTGTGAGGAGGCCTTGAGTAAATATCAGGGAGTTAACAACTAACTGTTCATTACATTAGTCTATGTTCTTAGCTGTGTACAACATTATTCTCCAGAAAAAACTTTCCTATTTACGACAAAACATTTGGCAACAAGGGATTTTTTATGTTTCTAGACTGATGGGAATGTTTTATTATTTTCCAAAGACAGCATATTGTGGGCATGTTCCAGTCGATTCTATTAAGTAGCAACACTCAATAACATCAAGTAGATTATTCAACACAATTTTATTCACACACACATATATATATATATATATATATATATATATATATATATATATATATATAATGAGAGAAAAGAGGGTATAATGAGTGAGGAAAGGTCAAAAGATAAACGGGATTCAAGAAGAGAGAATATGGTGATTGAAGTTGCATTTTTTTTTAATTGTTGTTATCATGGGAATAAGTAAACAGAACCGAGTTTCACAGGCGGGAAGTGCAAGAAATACTTGGAGTAGACGGGGCGGTTTTATTTATCTATTTTAACGCTAAACGAATGGGACTTAGATGCCAATCTAGTGGCCCGCTTAAAGTTATGTAGTCGGAGGACCAGGGGAAAAAGCTCGTCAGAGCAGTAGCCATGAAAATATTAAAAACAAAAAAAAAAGACAGAGGGAAGTCATGTCACATCGGGGAGAAAGTGAATGAAGTCAAGATGCCAAGTCAGGATCGATTACATTGCAGATCGTTCTTTGGATTTTGTCACGAACCTCCAGATGAATAGCAGAAGCACCAGACCAGATATGGCGACAGTATTCAATGCACGGATGATGGGTAGATTTGTAAATGTCCAAGATAAAGAAAAAAAATTCAGACACGATATTATAAATTTTTAAATAATTTTGTTCATTTGCAAATAAGTCTTGAAAATCTAATTAAGATCCCACAATTAATTTTTGCAAGAATTTCGAAAACAATGGGGTTTAAATGCAAAAGAAAAAAACGAAAGATCTTCCAATACTAATCTTTGGCCCACTAAAAACATTTTTAGCGAACATTTCAAACGTGTTAGAAAGGATTAAAAAAATTTGTAAAACAATAAAAAAAATGTCATTTTCTTATAATAATAACATAAACATTAAACTTTTCATGATGGCAATTTATTCAATTTAAACATCGTTGAGATCAATTTTTAAAATTTTTTAAAATACATAGCAGACATGATTTCATGGAAAATATGATTGTTTTCCTTGAAAACTCCTCAATATTAAGATTCAAACTTGTTGATGCCAAAAGCAAGATATAATCAAGATAATTATGAGTTTATCTTGCTCTCAAATTATTTATATTTTGCTTCCATTTAGAATATAATTGCTGACATTGATTAGTGCTTACAAACAAAGATGTCATCTTTTTTGAATGATTCGCTAAGTTGGCATACTTCCCACTTGCAAAAATATATCTTGCATAGAAATCAATCGATGAAACATTTTTAGAATGAAGTTTAGATCCCAATAAATTCTCACACTGCATACCAATAAATTACATTTGAAAATATTCCGATATCGTTTCCACCTCACATCAAACGGTAGCTCGAACAATTTAAACTGATTTGCATCAAGACGAAAGGTAGTAAAACGTGAATTAAATTAATTTCTCAAATCCTGAATTATATTCACAAATCCCCCAGAATTCTGTGGTTTTCTTTCTTAAAATGATGGAAAATGAGCATAATTTCTATTTCGAATTTGATGTTCCCACAACTGTAGCTTTTTTCTTAAAGGCAACAATATGGTTATATATTTCATTTACGAGCTGTGTTTTACCTGGAAGTTGTAAATTTAAGTTATTTAAATGTGTCACAATATCCACAATAATTGCCAAAGTGGCAAGCCAATCAGGATGTCGAAAATGTGAACTATCTACACGTTTGCTTTTGAGAAGTATCGCCACCTCTTTGTGTAAGGAAAGTACTCTTTTCAGCATTGATCCTCGGCTAAGGCAGTATACATCGCCGAAATAAGAAAGGTCACCTTATTCTTCTTCAGCATCTAGCAAAAACTGTTTAAATTGACGATGATTTAATACACGAGATAGGATCAGATTCACGGTCTTAGCACCAATATCTATAACATTCTTAAAATTCAAAGACTTGGCACGCAATGCCTCTTGATAGATGATGAAATAAATTTTAACAAGTTTATGTGCGATACGAAGGATTTCTATATATTCGTGCAGAAGAACAACAGAGCTTTTATTGTCCTAATATTGCTGGGGCAGCATCTGTTGTGATTCCAATTAGCTTCTAAAAATCAAACTTCATTTCTGATATTATTTCTGATATCATGTATCTGAAAGCTTCAAAGATGTCTTCTCCGATTACGATTTCCTTCATAGGAAGTAACTGAATACATTTTTCAAAGATCTGAAAATTTGAAGTCACTCCTTGCATTTGTACAGAGTCACTTAAATCTGTACTCTCATCGACTGCAAATGAAACGTATTGTAGTTCACTGCAGGCGTTAAGTAATTGATATTTTAACATCTGTTATTCAATCCGTCATGTGACCGTCCTTGGAAACAGGCTTATAGTTTCAAATGAAGATTTTTTTTACCGGGCAAACAATATCCAACACTGCCATTAAGCATCCTTAAAACAAAAAAAACACCATCTTTAAACGGTTTCATTTTTCAGCGATATGTTTTAAGACTTCACAGCTGGCAATTGTAGTTTCCACATTTTCGCCTTTTCTCTTTTTAAAAAATGACGTTTATTTTTCAAAACTAAATTTCGACCGATCAACTTTATCTTTTTTTGCTTTTCTAGTAAATTTCCAAAAATGTTGAAAATGTTGCTTCTCGCAATGTCTCCTAATATTTGCTACCTTATTCACACAAAATGGGTTCCCACTGTGCTCGATGAAGAAGTAATCTAATGTTCAAGTATCTTAGAAAATTCGGCATTCAGCTTTTGTCTTTCTTTGTTTTGCATTCTACATCATCGATATTTTTCCTACGAATAAAATTTAAATTAAATTAAAAATAAAACATTTACAGTTTTTTTTTATAACCATCAAGAGCCGAATTGCAAGAATACAAAGTCAAATTATACAAATACATCGAGATTAATTGTATAAATGTTTAAACATATTAATGATTGTTTAAAGGGAATAATTCGATTTTTTTACTATTTTTATATCTGAATAATTTCATGTTTTAAATAACGGGCCTTGTTGGATTCAAAAGGCCTCTTCTCTCATATTACAGCTGTTATAATACCAGTTGGTTAGTGATTTTCTAAGCACAGCTTAGATGTGGCACAAGGCGAAAGTATGGGGCACCCAGTGAGGATCGAACTCACTAAGTCGTAATTGATCCAGCAACACAGACTTTCTGACCATTACACCACGTCGAGGTGCCCATAATACCAGTTGATTATGGCTAATAACTTGGCTATAACTTGTATACATTATTATTATTATTGTTATTATTATTATTGCGTTGTGCAACCGGAAAGATGTGCGAAGCCCTGCGTACAGGACGCATTTTAACAGTGTATTTGCTGTCATAGCGTTCATATCCGGTTGATGGTTGTCATTTGGTAGGGTTAATCAGATTTGTAAAAAAAAATAACAGTAGGTTTTGTGTTGTATTCGAAAACCCCAACATCTCTTACACTAAATTTAAATTCCAAATTAACACAAAAGTTAATCAAAATTATTCATGTCAAAATTTGTGTACCCCAGCAGGCCGGAAAATCAGAATTTTCTATGTTCACTTGAAATCCCTGATACGCAAGATTTCGAGTTGTCATATTTTAAAATAAAAAGAATGATGTAAATCGATTTAAAGTCGATTCAAAACTCTACTTGAGTGAACTCGCGAGCCAATTACTATAAAATGTATTTACAATATTTTAAGAAAGGAAATACAAAAAAACTATCCATTGCAAGGCAGCCATATGAGTAAATAATTGTGAATTGAATTTCAAATTGATACTTGTTCTGTTCTTTTTTCGTTTTAAGTTATTGCAGCGCAGACCGAAGCATTAAATAGCCTGACTGAATGCTTTTTCGTTCAGGAGTGAAAGTTGAACCTTAAATTTTCGGACCGGACGTGGACCGAATATTTTAAGTATATTTTGGTTCTGGACTGGAATGGACTGGAATGGAGTCCAACTTCAACTACTGGTCATGACTCTCTTAGAATCCGAAGTCTAATGAGTTCTGTCAGCTCATCGGGAATTAGCTCTCACAAAATCCCTTCGCGGAACTGATCCGGCCTGCAGCCCCATAAAAAATCACAAGTGGTCAAGTCAGGTGAAAGTGATGGTCATCTCAACAACATATCGCAATTATCACTGACACAACCAATCTATCTACCTGATAGGTTCTCATTGTAATGTCCACACAGTGAACTTTGTTTTTATACATTTTGTTAAAATTTTATATAATTTGAGCGAGAGTTAGCTATGTATTTAGACTACAAATTGATATCAATTTTTGAGGGTCATCCTGCAATTTTTGTGGGTTGGCACTCTGTATGACAACAAATCATTGCGAACAATGATATATAAATAATTTAATAAAATATAACTGTTCTTTATTTTTAAGAATAAATTTGATTAAACAAAAAGAAAATTATTCATAACTTAGACTGAAATATTTACATTTGATGTCCTATCGCCAGTCTTCTTGACTACATATATATACCCTGAATCTATCTATACTGTTCTTGTAGCTAAATTGATTATGAGCAGAGATCAGCGTTTCTCATCTACGGAACGAAATCAATTCATTTATTCCTTTTCGTAACACTAATTTATTTTTCCAATACAGACTCTTGTCATCTCAGGGAATTGAGCTAAATGCGTTTTGAGAACATTGAACAGAAATGTGTCGTCTTAGCACTAGACTTTTAGCAAGATAAAAATTCTTCACACCGCTAAGTGCGAGAGCTGAAAACGACCGCATTAAGTTTCTAGCCGAGTGTTCAGAGAGGGCCAACTGTTACACTGAGGCCAGCCATTATTACCGGAGAATGTTTTTGTCAGTGGGAGCGGCCATTAAATGCACTGAGAAGGAAGACGTTATGGTGTTAATGTCACTACTTTAGCCTGTCTGCTGAACCGACACTGGCGCTTGGAGGCTTTGCAAAAGCCAAAACCAGTACTGACCATTAAATACTTTTTGTTATCTTCTGAACTCTGGACATAAATCAAGTTAGAAATTTGAGTGTCAAAAATCGATACATTAAATTCTTTTCACATACGTATGCAGAACAATACAGTGATGGAGTAAAGGTGCATCGCAACAGCTATGGTCATTGACAACCCATGAAACGCTTCTATTCTATTTTTCTCTCATTTATTTCTGGTTAATATTAACAGTTTTCTTAAAGGTAGAACTGGAAAGAAATGGATAGAAATTATCATTGTCGTTTCCACTGCCATCGTCCTTGCAATCGGCGATATCACGGAATATTGAGGAAAGTGATGTGTAATGAAATATACTGCTGTTATTTTCCTGGGCGTCTCCAGTTTGTAGTTCGCGTGTTAGGTTGTTCCTTTTTCCGATACTAAAACATTCTTTTTTTTCCAATTGATCATGTAAGATGAAAAGATATATCAAATGTCGGAAGAACACTTGAGCAGTTTAACTTCTAGCTAACTAGAGGTTGTGTCTCAATAATATCACAGTGGAGGCAAAGGGAAAAAATCCACCATCAATCCTAAGAACATTCTTAACTCTTATAACTGATAAAATCCGTCTGATATTTCAGATAATAATAGTAATAACAATAATAATAATAATAATAATAATAATAATAATAATAATAATAATGCTTAAATATTCTATGCAAGAAAAAAATATTAAATATCTACGAAAAATTATAAGTCGTTTTACCAGCGTCGCTTATCTTGGGAAAACGGCTGGAATCAACGAGTTAAAACGAATGAAATGTAGCCAGTGTGAATGACATGCAACGAATATGTGCGTTTTATGAAGGTTGTCGTGCTCGTTTTAGAAGTTGCCGTTAGTTGATTACTAACAGAATTTACTCAAACAGTTTAATATAAATCTTTTGGGAACCTCCTGTCATAGTTTTCATCCCCCCACCCCAATTCGCAGACCGTGAAATTATTAGTTCGTATACGTCACAATCCTTATGTGAAACCCCGTCATTTGAGGACATTCAACAGAAGCAACAACTAAAGTGGATAGCTGAGGCAACTGGAAAATAAAATAATGAAATAACCAAGATTTTGAGGCTTTACACTATTTCGAAAAAGTATTAGGAATGAAGCCCTCATCAAATAATAATGAGAGTGGGCTTGAGAAGACTATTTCCCTTATAAGAAAGATTTTATAAATTTCAAGCGAAACCAACACGAGCTTTTCAGTCAATGAATGCCAGATATTTAGATATAAGGAAACGGAGAATAATACCATTATCCTTAGTATCTAAAAAGCATCAGGAACGAAGAGTCAAAGTAAGGAAAAATTACAGGTGAAAATAGATAGGTAAATAGGTCTTCTATTCTTGTTAAATTTATCGTATATTATCACGTGAATATATATGAAATATGTTGTCGTTATATACACATAAAAACATAACTAGAATTAATGACGATTAAAATGTAAAGCTAACTTAAGCAGTAATATCTTAAAGAAAATACATTTAATAAATAAATCAAGTCGACCCGCAGTTAACAATCAAATTAAAACAGATTATCAAATACCACAATGTACGGAAAATCATCAATCCTTAAACAAATGTACAGGGTTATAACTAGAAAATGTGAAGGAAAAGACTTATAGAGCCGACACTTAGTACTAAAAAATGGATTCAATGGCTGTGAGATTCCAGGTTGAAATCAGAATTAGAAGAATAGAGCGAAGTACTTCAAGATGGAGGTGTGCCAGAAAAATTTATTATTCTTTGCCTCTTTCCCGTTTAATTGAGACGTTTTTTTGCCTAGAATTAAATTTGTTTAGGGATTATGAGCTACATACATACGTACACACATATTGGCATATATATATATATATATATATATATATATATATATATATATATATATATATATATATATGGTGGTATTCGTTTGGATAGCTCAACTTGCAGTAGAACAAATCGGTACCCTCGGAAAATTGGGGAATAAAAAAAGAAAGAACCATGAACATTATAACAAGGTGAAAACAATCGTCCAGTGTTTAAGCGCCAAGGGACTAAACGAGTAAAAAACAACTAAGTAAAGTGCTCAATATACTAAGTAGAGCAAAACCTAAATAATCCCAAGGAGCAAAGCAACCCTACCTAGGTTTCACCGAAACAGTTCTTCAGTGTAAAGCCGGCTGAAAAGGAAAATTATGGAACAGTATTTAATCTTATTTTAGCTTATCTCACACACACACACACACACACACACACACATATATATATATATATATATATATATATATATATATATATATATATATATATTATACAGGTCAGGTTGGCGAGTCCTATTAACTAAAAATAGAATTTGAAATGTTAAAATGACTCACAAAAGGTCGCTCAATATTTGTTTTCATTAAAAGAGGTTGAATTTTCTTTAAAATTGGAATTAAGATACCTTTAGTTAATGACCATGTTCACCTACGAATTTGAATTTAAAATTCGCAGTATTTTTCAAACTGTATAGGGTATCAGTTTTTGTGGGATTATGGCTACTTGAGGAAAATGATGGAGTACGTTAAAAGGAATATGGTAGTAGATGTGGGAGATGTGTCAGAAGAAGGCACCATTACAGGAATTATATTATGGAGGGAAAGAGAGACTGGATTTGGGGAGAGAAGTGGTAACTGATGAACTGAACTACATCCTAATGGTCAAAGGGCCAAATATTGATACAACGGGAATCCACGAAAATTAACAATACCGTGAATAAAACAATCACGAGCTAACTTTAGTAAGATGAAAGTTAGATAATTTAGAATTATTGGTTTATTAAACTCGTCCATATATCAGATCTCAAATTTTGGGGGAGCGTTTTTAAAGATTCGAAGGAAATTTGGATACATATACGTACCCATGCGTTCGTCCTCGTTAAGAATATCTCTACTCGCATTGGCATCTATATTTACATACGCTTATATACATATATCTATGCATATACATGCATATGCTAGCCGACATGTATCTACAAATGTTATATATATATATATATATATATATATATTACGGCGTTAAAAACAAGAATATTTTTACATTGGACCATGATGTTATTAAAATAAAATAACAGCAGACCGGTTTCGCCCCCTCTCTTCAGAGCTGTAAACGGGGGAAAAATCATGAACAAGGAGAAAAAAAAAGATATATATATATATATATATATATATATGTGTGTGTGTGTGTGTGTGTGTGTGTGTGTGTGTGTGTGTGTGTGAAAATAAAGGTGTATTTTGTTCAAAGAAACATGTATTGAAGAGGGATTACTGACCAATACAAAATTTTTAAATTCTATATCCAGATTTCAGAATCAACAAGAAAACAAACATCGCAATATTAAGCAATATATATATATATATATATATATATATATATATATATATATATATATATATATATATATATAAGTATAATAACGAGATCATATATGTTATACGAATAAGGAGACATATGCAAGTATATATATATATATATATATATATATATATATATATATGTGTGTGTGTGTGTATAGACATAAATATATGAATATGTATTATATTATAAAATAATATATTATATCGAGATTAATATACATTAAGTATACGAACCACATATATACTATATAATATATATATATATATATATATATATATATATATATATATATATATATATATATATATATATATATATATACAAGTGATTATATATAAGATCTCAGCCTTAGGCCTAAAGAAATGTGATCTCGATCCAGCTCCAGTTTTCTCCAAACTTTACATTCCTTGTCTCACTGCTTCCTGCTTATGCTGCTTGTTTGAAGTCCTCCTCCGAACTTTCTGTATTTCAGAACTCAGAAGAACATTCTGACATCCCTAACTATTCCCTGTTCCTCTCCAAACACTTTTTGCCAAAGTATTCGAGGTTTTAATCAATGTTGATATGGTAGTCATCTTACATCTCAGGAGCTACTGTCTGACAATCAATATGGCCTCTGTTTTGCCAGATCCACCTCTGAATATGTATATGAATCTCTTGATAATAACGACATAGCTCGAGCTTTGGCTCTAAATATCTCAAAGTCATTGTTGAACTAGTAAAGCGGGGCGTCTCAACATTTGACATCAACAGAATTACCTGCTTAGCTCCTGACTGGAGTAAAGACGGCATGGGATTTTTACTTCTTCAGAAACACTGCACATGTGCAATCGAACGAGCCCCTGTCTGTTGCCCTGAAGGCTGGCATCTTGTGTTTGCTGGAAGCAGATTCTGTACTGACGCTGAGCAAAGATATGCACCCATAGAAGGTGAAGCAGCAGCTATCAGCTGGGCACTTGAAAAGTGCCGCATGTTCATACTAGGTTGCCCAAACGTTATAGTCGTGACCGACCATGAACCACTCAAAGGACTTTTTGGTGATCGAGATCTCAGCAAAATTCACAACCCTCGCCTATTCCGACTCAAAGAGAAAAGCTTGAGATATCGTTTCACCATGCAACACTGCCCTGGAAAATGGCACAGAGCCTCTAATGCTATTTCCCGCAATCCAGTCACTACAGTACAAAGCCTACTTGATATATTCTCCATAGAACCCTCCCTTATAGAAATTGATGAATCAGATGAGACTTGTGCAACAATGAGATTGACAGCCCTCACATCAATATCTCAATTAGATGATAATCCTGCCATAACTTCCCCTAACCACATTCGTTTTGCTGGTCGAGAAGACACACAATACACCCTATTACGGAAAACCATAGACAATGGTTTTCCAAACAGTCGTCAAGCAACACCATCTAGAATCCGGGAATACTGGGAAGTTCGTAACCGCCTAAGCAATGAAAATGGCCTAATACTACTTGACAGGAGAGTAATGATACCAACCTCCCAGCGCAAGAACATATTAAAATGCCTACATTCGGCTCATCAAGGAGTAGTTGGCATGAAAGCGCGTGCCAATGACTCAGTTTACTGGCCTGGAATGAATGCCTCAATTCGCAATTACAGGTATAATTGCATTACATGTTCAAGGAATGCCCCAAGTCTACCACATGAACCAATCCAAATGACACCTACACCTGAATGGCCATTTCAACAGATTGTACTGGATTTCTTCTATGTTAAATCCTTCACATATCTTGCTTGTGCAGACAGGCTCACTGGATGGCTCATTCTGTACCGCATCAAGCCAGGGCAAGCGGTTGCTTCCAGGTTGATTTCCATCTGCAGAGAAATATTCCAAACATATGGTGCACCCGAGGAACTTAGTACAGATGGTGGACCGCAATTCTCAGCTTACTCATTCCAACAATTCCTAAAAACCTGGGCTGTTAAGCAAAGGATTTCATCAGTGGCCTATCCCCAGTCTAACGTACGTGCAGAATTTGCAGTCAAGACTGCAAAAAGACTCATAAAAGACTGCACAGGACACCAGGGTTCCTTGGACAATAACATGGCAGCACAAGCAATCTTGCAATATAGAAACACCCCTATCCAAGGCATTGGCTTATCACCAGCGCAACTCCTACTTCATAGACGTCTTCGAGA
>OZ010590.1:22992780-22997780 GCA_963932145.1 Acanthosepion lycidas | reverse complement strand
TGAAAAAAGAACGAAAAATAACGAGTATTTAAAGAAGCAAAAAACGATAAAAACGATAGATATTTAGTGCAAGAGATTATTAGAAATAAAAGAATAACACAATTATAAAGAGAATGACAAGAAAAACAATCAGTTCTGCTTGACGCAAATTTGACATAACCTCAACTGTAAACCTCATTAAGATGTCTTTTTAAAGACATATTCTAATGAAGAATTACAAATGATCAAATTAAGCAAACATAATTAAAACGATTATTCTTATCACTGATAATCCGTCAAACCGATTCAAGTTAACATCTTACCTGCCTCTCCAACGAAATTTGTACAAAACCGGATGCGTTCAGTTAAATAAACACTCATATCTATATATTTGTATAACAAAAGCACGATAAAAATATTCAGCTGGAGTCGATAATACAGTAGCCATATAGAAGAGGAAAAGCTTACAAGAATCTTGCTACATAGATACAAATCACCTACAAATCACCTACAAAAAAAACAAAAAAAAACAAAAACAAAAATAAGCTCATAACTTATTCCAGAATCTAAAAGCCTCAGTTATAAACACTACCAACAAATACAACACACTTTAAAACATCAACAAACCAGTGTTTATGAATTTACTTGACCACTTGGAGAATCTTTCTGTATCTCTCTTTCTCTCTGTCTCTCTTTCTCTCTGTATGTCTGTCTGTCTGTCTGTCTGTCTCTCTCTCTCATATTGATAGTTGAAACTGCACATGAATTTGTTACATATCCATTAAATAATCGGGTCGATTAAAGTAAAATATATTTTCTAATATATCTAAAAATTGACTAGTCTTACAGTTGGGTTGAATAAGTGATTGTACACATGATAATATTTCATATTTTTATTTGTAACATATTAAATTAACAAAACGGAAATATATCTACTGTATCAGATTGCATACTAAACATGTATGCATATAAAACTAAATAATATTCCATGGTTAAGAAAATATAGTAATATTTATTTTTTAGGGGTTTAAAAATGATCGTACAGCAGAATATATAATATTTTGTAGCAAAGCCTTTATTAAGTTCAACAACCAATATCTTCTTGTAGTCTTTAATTAACGCATACTCTAGTAGGTATTCTGTCGCATTCTCCTGAGTAATTGTCTTCAGGGTTTTTGGTGTTTTTTGGACCTCTATCAGGGATCTTATTTTCCAAAAACAGCCAAAAATTCTCTATTGTATTCAAATCCAGCGACTGAGTGGGACATTGTAAGATGTTAACGTTGTTATTAGCAAGCCAATTCTTCGTACTCTTAGCTTGGTTGGAATCATTGTACTGCTGGAAGATCAAATCAAGAGGAAGCCCAAAATTCTCTACAGAAAGCGATAAATTTTCGCTTAGGATTTGTTGATTTTTTTTGCTGTAATTCTACCGTCTATAATTGCTAGTTTGCCAACATCTTGCATCGAAAAGCAGCCCCAAACCATGATGCTACGCTCACTAAATTTGACAGTTAGTATGGTGTTCTTGCGTGCGTATGCTTCGCCGTCTTTCCTCCACACATGATTCAGGGAATTGCGACCGAACAACTCAATTTTACTCTCATTTGTCCAAAGAACTCTTTCCGAATATGAATTTGGCTTCTGTTTATTCGCTGTCTCAAATTTCAACCTGGCATCTCTATGCCGTTTCACAAGGAGTGGTGTCTCTCTTGGGAATCGCGACCTTATACCATATCTGTTTAGTTCATTATAAATCGTTTGCTTACTTACGTTAACTACTGACAAACTCAGATCATTCTGAAGGTCTTGTCTGATGGCCATTGGGTTATTTTGGACCTGTCGCATCAAATTTCTTCGTAATCTGGGAGAGATCTTCCTGGGAGCACCGAGTCTGCCTTTGTTATCAACAGTATTACTTCTTTTAAATCTTGCAATGAATGAAACATTTGTTGAAAATGTATGTTCGTGTCACTGGAGATGTTTCTGTAACTTTTTCCATTGTTCGATAGCTTACTAATTAGCTTGTTTTGAGTACAAGTCATTTCCCAAGGTCTAGCCATTATTTGAACTGTTATCAGTGAACAGTGACTGCAGAATGATCCAATTTTGAACTGAATGTTGCAATAGAGTTACTAGGAATATTCTAGAACAGTTTAGAATTTTCTACTTTGAAGTACAACCAAAATCGACTGTATTATAATGCAAAGTGTACGAACACTTTTTTGACTATTCGAAATATAAAAATTTGCATAGCTAACACTTATCGATGAATTACTAATTTTATATTGCAGATTCTGATTCTATCCCCCAAAATACATATCTAACTTTGTTATTCGAGGTTTTCATTCGCTATACGTGAAAATAACAAGCATTTCTTTGCTGTACATTCACTTATTCAACCGCACTGTATGTCTTCCCAAATTGAGAAAGACGAGCCGGAGTTTATTTCTGTATCTAAGAAAGGTATAGGTTTAAGGCACCATGGACTTATAAACTTCTGGAAGAGGCAACATTAGCCAACAAAAATCAACCGCTCGTTTTGGCTCATGTAAACCAAATGAAATTGATTGCCACTTTCATCAATGTATGGAATGATAACATCTCCGAAAAAAATAGATGAGTGACTTTTGTATCCTTGCACAACACATAAGGAACACAAGAAATAATACAAAACTACTATATCCCGTGAGATGTAAAACGATTGCCAGTACTAGAAGCTTAAAAGCAAACAACCCGTCATCGAGAAAATGTTACCAAATTCATGAGCAAAGACGTGACAACGCGATATTTGAAAATGATGGAACGGACATAGCGCAAAATATTTGCTGATAATAAATCATGAAAGCTGAAAATAAATCTAAAATGGCACAATATATATTTAAAAGGAAAAATGTGCTAAGTATTGAAAAATGTAGCTAAATATATCCGTAACAATGAAATTTCACTAATTTAATCTAATATTTATCGATTAAAAATTGCTACATTTGTGGCTAATCCGTCTTCAACGTTTAACGTGTGTAGTAGTGAGGGAATTTTGAAGTGTTCCGTTTAACAATAGCAGAAAATTCATATAATGAGCAGAAAGATATGACTTTAAATAATGACGAGCGAATGGTAATTGACGCTAAGCTGCATGGCCGTATCAGATTGCATTTCAGCAGCGGAAGAAGCCAAGTCATCCAAACTCTGTTGCCGTTGCGTTGTTGAGACAGTATCCGTGGCACCACAAACTATGGATCAAGGAAGACCAAAATTCACAACTATGCCTGACCGCGCATGTCGTACATCAGATAGTAGCGCATGGAGGATACTTCAAGAGCAACTGCTATATGCGTATAATTTGCAACGTGTTCAGGGTCTTTCGCCCCCTGATCCCTCAAAATGAAAGAACTTTTACCAATGGTTTATTGCACAAACGTCCGATCCGTTGTTTGACTTTTGAGTCTTGATTGCGGATGAGGCAACATTTGAATGGAATGTTATAACAAAGTTACACAACCAAAATTTGGGAGCGGATCGGTATCGCCATGGTACAATACACGATATACAACAGTATCAGTTTACGATTAATGTGTGGCCTGGAATTGTAGGTGATTCTCTGGTAGGTCCAGCACGTCTTACAGGATTTACTTACAGGGAAAATTATTTCGAACAACTTCTAGACCTTTTAAAGGATGTGCTCCTGCTAACACGAAGACGCATTTGGTTTATGCATGATGGGGCTCCAGAAGATTTTAGTCACGTTCGTGGCGATTCACTGTGACATCTACCATGAAATGTGGATAGATAGGGGGACCGGTTCTATAGACAGCACGTTCCCCTACCGTCAATCCTTTGATTTTTTTTTTTTTTTTTTACCTGTGGGGACATCTACCTTGTTTTTGGTGTCGGGAACACGCCCCCAGAGTTTGTAAAAGGATTTTGGTTTTTTTACCTTGTATTGTAAATTTAACACTGTCTACAGTAAATTTTAACTTTATAAATCAACAATGAAGGATTTGTGAACATATGTTTATATGGACTTTTGTTTTAGTCTGAGGAACACGCCCCGAAATTTTATAAAAGTATTTTTCATATGCCTATATATATATTAATATATTTTTTTTGTTTATACGTTTTTTATGGATACCTTTATTTGATCAAATGCTTTCTTTTTAATTAATCACTATTGATTATAATTACCGGCCTGAATTATCCAGAAATTTCGTCGAAAAATAATCGTCTTCCGACAGGGATCGAGCTTGCATCCTTTACAGAACCGTCATAAAGGCTGACGTGCTATAACCGTCCAGCCACATAGAAGTTCAGGTTCAGCGTTGCTCGAATTACTGGTTTTACACACATATCATCCGATTTTTCCAGAGCGATCATATCTATTCTGAGAGTGTAGCCTAACTCAAAAAATGGCGACCTGTTTTATTAAATGGATTAAATGCGACAAATATTTTAATATATTTCTGGTTATGCGTATTTTTTTTTACTTATTTCAGTAAATGCTTATAAAATCTGTTTTGTAATTAAATATATTAATTACATTTTCTTAACATTCAGTTCGGTAAAATAAATTAATACAAGAACAGAGTATTTACGTGTATCCATAAAATAATGTATGAACAGAAAATATATTAAACATTTTATATATAATAATAGTTTGTCACAAAAGTTCGTAAACACTTGCGAAAAATTGAATTTTTATGCAACACAATCCAGCACAATCGAGACAAGCGATGGGTTCAGAAAGGGCAAGAGACACCGTCGGTTCCAAAACAAGATCGATTCGGCCAGAAAGTCATGTTGTGCGTTTGGTGGAACTTTGAAGGAATCGTGCATTTTGAGTTGGATCCGAATGGTCGTGCCATCAGTGCCGAACTTTATTCTCAGCAACTGGAGCGGGGCAAAATTACCCGGCTCTGATCAACCGAAAGCGCGCTTTGATGCAGCAGGACAATGCCAAGCCAGACACCGCCAGGAAGACCAAAGACAACTTTGAAGAGCTGTACGGCGTTGAGGTTCTGCCA
>OZ010590.1:22977780-22990280 GCA_963932145.1 Acanthosepion lycidas | reverse complement strand
CAGTAGTGTTTGGCATGCCAGCCTTCTTCGTAAGCTTCATAGATATATCATTACAGTCTAAACGGGTTCTACACCAGTTTCTTTCATGAGAACGCAGGTGTTCCCCATAGCTCTATCATGGGTCATACACTCTTTCTGGTCTTCATCAACGTTGTCTCTGACATTATCAGTTCCCAAGTAGGCATCTATGCAGACAACAATACTATTGACTCCTGCCTCATTCGTAAATCCAACACTACTGTCAGAACTAACCTGACCGTTACTCAGGTAAAGCCCCTACAATCTCTGGTAGGAAATGTCTTGTAAACTTTAATACCTCCAAAACGAAACTGCTCTCATTGACTGACTATTGAGAAATCTCCTTGCCTTCTATTAGAATGGCTGATGACCAACTCCACGAGAGCGCTTACTGCGCCTGCTTGGTCACGCTTTGCACTGAACTGTGGTGCAAAAACTACTTTGAATAAATATCTTCATCTACCGCAAGGAATGTTGGTTCTCTGTATCGCACCAGAATGTTTTCTCGGCTGAGGCCATCCATCAAATTTACAAATCATTCATTCATCCTTGCATTGAGTAATGCTGCCGTATGTGATCTGGGGCCTCTGCTGTTCATCTCGAAGTCCACAACAAAATCCAGACACGAATTTGCAATGTGATAGGTCCTATTTGGGCATTTCGTCACTCTCTCATGTGCCGTGGATTCTCTATGTCATTTCTACAAGAATTTTAAGGGCAACTGCTCTGACGAGCTAAATTCTATAGTTCTCAAACTGTATAAATTTAAACGAGCCACTAGGTTGAGTTCCCAGACCCAGCCTTTCACTGTTGAAATAGTTAAATGCAGCGATGTCTTGGACTCCTAAAGCTACTTCTCTCGTATTCCCGCCAGTGGAACTGCATTTCATCTAAGTGCTTCCCTGATAGCTATAATCTTCAAATATACAAATATATAGGATGCATTGATATCCCAGTCTTTCTCTATATGCTTTCCTCAAATAATCTTTTTAATCATGCTCTCAAATTCTGTAACCCCTTGCGTGCTAGTGAAAACCATGCCTTGCTTTATATATATATATTTATTAATATATATTAAGAACTTTAAACATAAAAATGTCTTTAATAAATAAATTGTCGGACTTTGTCCATTTCTTAATGTATATATATATGTGTGTGTGTGAGTGCGTGTGTGTGTGTGTGTTTATGCAGAAGTATAACCGCATTTATCACCCGTATATGTATATACTATCACTCCCTGCATACATCTACAGTGGGTGATTGTATATACCATGCAATGTGGGGCGATATATTGATTAACTTCAAACTTTACACACACACACACACACACACACACACATATATATATATATATATATATATATATATATATATATATATATATATATATATATAGGGAGAGAGAAAACGATGTCAAAAATTTCATGAAGCCCAAAATACTGACAGTTAATGTGATATTGAATGAAAAATACATTTAATATGAACAGTCTTTGCAATAAATTGTTCGATATCAAACATAATGCTTTAATGGGATTAATGGGAGTAACGGTTTGTAACTTAGCTGATTTATGTCAACCAGATTTTCGTCCGTTCACTCTTCAGCACTTTACTGCTTATACTTTCCTATTTCTTCCTTCTTATATACATTTAACATTAATATATATATATATATATATGTGTGTGTGTGTGTGTGTGTGTGGGCATTAATACATACATACAAATATATATATATATATATATATATATATATATATATATATATATATATATATATATATATATGTGTGTGTGGGGGGTGTATGTGTGTGTGTGTGTTCGGAGGAGGGATAATATCTTCATAAATTGAATACGAAGGATGCATTCTAGTGCTCTGAAATATAGCATGCATTAAATTCACCTCTTCTTATTAATAACTGCATTGTTTATTTCCAGCTAAACTCTCAATGCAATTACTATATGCCGTAAGCTTTGAGAATGTTATACACAATAAACTCCGTAGGACAAAGATCCCTGACACCTTATCAGAAGCACGCCATATTGCTCAGATCATGGGAACATCTGACAACGTTTGAGACAGATCAAGCTGGTTACTGCGAACTTTTCTAATTCAGTATTGGTTTTAGATTCATCACTTTGAGCCAAAGAGAAAGATACAATCCATGTGATAGAAGTATCCGTCCTCAACTGTTCCAAATTAAGCCAGTAGCTTTTCATCTACACTGAAGTTGATAGCCTCAGATTTGGGAATCAGAAGGCATTGTTTTTATTGACTATCTTCAAAAGGGCAAAATGATTAATGGAGCATACGATGCTAACTAGTTGACGCAGTTACGACTGACTATCAAGAGCAAACGCATGTGTGTGTTTGGGAAGCTATTTTTGTATAATGAAATTTTGCACGAATAAAAACTAAAATTCATGATGGAAATAGTTTTATTCAAATTTTTGGGTTGCATTTATATATATTACTAGTGGTGTTGTTTAGGATTAGATCACTCCCACAATCTCATTGCGCCTTCTCGTGCTAAAGTTTTCCGCTGACATGAAGCAGAAGAATTATATTGAATCAGTTGCTAGTTCTGCTGCTAGGAAAGTCGGTTCACTGTGTCGTGGTAGACATTTTTTTCAGAATCCATCTACATTTATACGTCTCCGATTCGTCCATGCATTGAATATTGCTGTCAGATTTTGTCTAGTGTTTTGCTATGTATTTAGGGAGTTTTGATAATAAAAATATAAGAATCTGCAATCTTATTTGTCCTAACCTTATATGGCAACAACTAAATATATATATTTTTAACGTAATTGTGTAGCTTCAACCATAGTTAAAATGTATTGTTGTTCATTTTACTGTGAATATATATTTTGCTAATTTTACTGTAAAATGTACTTTTATATTTTCACAGTGATTTTTTTTTTTTTTTTTTGCAGAGTCCACTATTTCAGCAAGGATCGGGGGACAACAGAAATGATGTTATGGTTCCATTCTCCAAATAAAATAAAAGACATGGTTACATTCTCCAAATGAAATAAAAGTGAATAAATTTTACTCCTGAGGATTTTCGCCCTTTCTGACTTCATCCGTGATGTTGGTAGGATTATCTATCCGAATTCATTTAGAGTCTTTTTTCTGTTTCCCTTCCATCGCTTTCCACGGTGTGGTATTAAAAAAATCTGCTAGGAATGGTAAAATGTTGTAAGAACCATGTTGATCATTTATGATAATATTGTAACTAAGGAACTCTTTTGATATTTACATCGTAGATTATTTTTTTCTCCTTTGATCAGAGTAGCATGTTTTATGTCAAAATTGTGGTCAGTCTCATTATGATGGACAACCAAAGCATTTGGTATATTATTTTGTAAAATATCCCTTTTGTATTCATATTTTTTTTTTATTTAGGTTACTTGAGGTTTTTCCTATGTATTTTCTTTGGCATTTATTATAGGCAATAGTTTAAACTCCTTCAGGCGTTAGCTTATTGCTTCGTTTCGTATTAAATACGTCTTTTATTGTTTTGGATGTAGTAGTTACCAATTTTAAGTTGAGTTTCGATAGATTGTTTTCGATTGTAGATGCGATAGAATTAGTATAGAGAGTTTTTATTTTTTCGAATCCTTGTATTTCTCAAGAGGGTCCGTTTTTTGCTTTGGAATATTCTGTGGGCATTTTTGCTTTGAATTGAATATAAAATAATTAGGGCACTTGAGAATTCTGAAAATCTTTTCAATGTATTTCTCTTTTTCGTGTAAATAATCTGAGCTGCGTATTCTTAGTACCCTTCGGTAGAATCTGATTATGCTGGTTTTTATTTTGTTGTTATGGTGATAATAGAAATTTATTAGTTCCTTTTTGTTGAATGATTTCCGGTGGACACCATTAATCTGTTGTTAACACGGTGTATTTTGATATCTAGGAAAGACAACGGATTGTGTGCTTTCATTTCGTATGTAAATTCCATTCAGTGTTCGACTTTGTTTAGTTGAGCTACTAGGATAGGTAAATCGGTATCACGAAGATATATAAGTAGAGAATCATCAATATAATGGAAGTATGTTGAATTTTTGGGTACAATATTTCGGAAAGGACCGGAATCGAGATTTGTAAGAAGATACAGGCCACTACTGCAGAGAGAGGTGTTAATTGTTAATCTAAATTTTTGTTTGTAACAAATATTATTGAATGGAAAGTAGAATTGATTGATGATGGGGCGGTAGATTATTTTATTATTTTAGCTGTTGGTAGAGAGAGATTTATCCTTGATTGTGTTATATGCTTTTTTACGAGATTTAGGCATTTTTAAACTGAGAAGTTTGTGTAGAGCGATTTTATATCTAGACTGGCCATGGGTTTGTCGGTTATGTTCTTTTCACTTTTCATTTTTAAATATGCTACCTGAGTTCTTTATATGAGAACAACTGATTGTTCCTAGGAGAAGGGGTTAACATTGTTTTATGGTTTTTGCCAGTTTAGTGGGGTGTTTATATTCCTGGGATAATTAGGCGCTTTGAGATATCAGTTTTGTGGGTTTTACAGAGACAGTAAAATTTCGGTGTTCCAGACAGATATTCTAAGAGTCTATTTCACGATTTATTTTTATTTTTAATTGGTTTCCTTTTTCTTGTTAAGTTTTTTGTTATTCTTTGTTCGTTTATTTTGGCGTATGTATCAACATCGTTGTGTCGGGAGTTATTTTTTTATGTATGTTCTTTTGTCCCTGATACCAATTCCCTCCCTTGTCAGACGGGTAATGTAGATTTCCTTTTTTTCTCACTAGTTTCTTTAGAGCATTTACGAGCCTCAGCGGTAATCTATTTTCGATGTTGGTTTCTATAGTATCAGTTATTATGCTATAATAGCAGAGATCATAAAAAAAAAATTGCCAGCTTTCGTCCGAATGCGTAGACCTACGAACAGAACAAATTTAGTCCGATGAAGTCCTGAATCCTGAAACGCGTAACAATTAATTTTCATACAATTTCCCCAATACCGTTTTTGATGAATCAAAACACACACACACACACAAACACACAGATATATATATATATATATATATATATATATATATATATATATATATATATATATATATATATATATATATATATCAGTGAACATTGAAGTCAACACTCACAGGTGATAGGCTGTTTCATGCTGGACGCAATGTATATATACGGATAGAAATGAAAGACGAAGACTGAAAACAGCCCCGCCTAAAAGGCATAGACAACAAAAAAGATCTCAATACAAAATTCACAATCGAATAAGTAGGGCTAATATATTTAAGAAAAGGCTAAAATGCCAACTAATCACGCAACCCGGGTATAGGTCGTAAGGTCTCCACGGATCTCCCAGGATTATTTCACTTGCCTGAGAAACCCCGGTTGCGAGATTGGTTGGCAAATTCAGCCTATTTTCATATATATATATATATATATATATATATATATATATATATATATATATATATATATATAGAGAGAGAGAGAGAGAGACAGACAGACAGACAGACAGACAGAGACAGAGACACCGACAGACAGACAAACATTGTACCTACTTAAGCTATACGTCTTACGATAAGACTTCTCCAAATTAATAATGAAGAAATTAATATTATATATATCTATATCTAAATCTATCTATAAGTATATTTACATATACATGTGTGTGTGTAAATGTAACAAAAATAAAAAGTTCTGCAAAATTTAATTAGAAATTCTCAAAACAGTATAGTGATAGAAATGATGACATTTTTTTTTTTATTTTTTTATATATTGTTGATGGTAATGTCTTTTGTGGTACTGCGGTGCCATTTTTGTCTAGCTCAGCGACCATAAAAATATCACCGGTGAGATAATTTTATTTCTTTCTCGGCGTCTTTTAACCTAGCACACTTGACGTCATATTCTAAATCAACCATAACTTATCGAGTGTATAGTTATCTCAGCATGATTACGGAAAAATTAACAGACATATTCCATTCATATTCTACTATTGGTCTTTGAGGAATGTAAAAGTTTTCTTCGACTATCAGGATTAATACAAAGTATTATGTCACAGAATAATAACTACAGAAATAAAACTGATATTAGCCACTAGGAAGTGCAATCATAAATTATTCTTCCTCTTCAATCCGTAATCAGAATAAAGTATCAATACGCCATTGCCCATTCTATCAGCTTAAAGTAGATAATAACATCTTTAGCTTTTTTCATGATGAGTCACTGATGACAATTCTTAATTTTTACCAATATTTCGTTTATCTTAATATTAATTGCTGTTCTGCGATAATTCTCAGACTTTTTTTCTAATCAGGCGCCAGTCTACGAGGGTGATTAATAAAGTATGTGCCCTGTTCACCTATGTTATTTTAATAGCAACTCTCCCTGGCTCAGCTATAAGTGCTTTACAGTTGATCCATACTAACCATGTAACTGTCTTCTTTATTTTCCTTCGAACGCTCAGATCGTCTGTATCAGTAGTGATTGCTTTTATGTAGAAAGAAATTATCTTCCTTTTGAGAGGAATAATCGACTGAGGATGTAAGAGATTCATGACGATGACGATGACGTAATGGCGATTAGCTGACTATAATCAGTTGCTGCTTGGAGCACGATGAAAACAGATTCTCTCACGGAACCATTCACTTAAAAGAAACATGGTAGTATAACTTACTAGTTTGCTTCCTTTAACTGACTGCATGACATTTTATGTGTTTTAAATTCTCCGTCTGACAATTTCAGATATATACATGCACCGGTGATTGGCATATCTTACTCAGATAAGAGGCGCCTCTTCACCTAAATAATGACTTTTAATGGCTTCCTTCTCTTTTCGGCGTCCAGAGACGCTAAGATAACTCTTGAGACCAGCATTCCATTACAGATAAACATTATATACTTGCTTGGGATGATTGGATCTGCATGGCCTACAACTCTACTGTGTACTTTTCAGTACATATGATAAACCGCAAACCGCGTGGCATACGACGCAGGACGATGTGTTAGGTTGGTATGCTTGGTTTGCTTCTGGTTGTTATGTTGATCTTTTAGTTAATTTACATGAAATGGTCTCGAAAACAGCATGGGCTCAAATAAACCACAATTTAAACATTGCATATTATATGGCAAATCAGAGACGTCTGCTTCTTCGTTGATCAAATTTGATATCAGCACAAAGACGTTAGGGCCCTACTTTATTATCCGCCTCTACTCTGGCAATTCTTTCCAATGCTGCATTCAGATTATCCATCTACTCTCTCTCTCTCTCTCTCCACACACACACACACACACACACACACACACATATATATATATATATATATATATATATATATATATATATATATATATATCAGTGAACTGGGAGTAGAACCCTTCATTACCCAGGGTACTTTGATATGTAAATTTCAGTTTGAATAAAGGGTGTCAACTAGGGGAACAAACCTCCCACTGAAATTTTTCCTTATGATTTAAATAAAATTTAAATTTGAACATGGGAATGGCTTCTACCCAAAATATAGAAGAAGAAAACCAGAAGATGGAGGTCACATCGGCAAGATGAAAATGAGACTATATCGGCGTCAAGGTGAGTATAGAATTACCAATCAGTGAGTAGTGTCTTACAATACATAGTTGTTGCGACAATTCCACTGTCATATTAGAGTTGAAAGCTGTGCATCAATTTATTCAATCAAGTATTGCATCAAATACATATCAAAGGGGTTAGATCAAACTGTTTTGCACCCCCAATGACATTTTTCCCTATGATTTAAACTAAATTTAAATTTTAACCAGGGAATAACTACTATCCAAAATATAGAAGGAGAAAACCAGAAGATGAAGGTCACATCGACAAGATCATTGAGTATTGAAATGCATTATTACAATCAATCATCATCTTTTTCCTACAAAAAAATGCGTAAAACGCAGCTAGGCGCGAGTAATTCAGTTAGTATATATATATATATATATATATATATATATATATATATATATATATATATATAATTATTTATTTAAAAATATTAAATAAATAATTATATTTATGCTCTACTTTCGTATCGAGCACTATTTTTTAAAAATAATTACAAAAATACTAAGGAACTTTGGATCATTTACCAAACCAGTTTCTTTCCTATTTTCTACAATATTTTCACACACACACACACACACACACACACACACACATATATATATATATATATATATATATATATATATATATATATATATATCAGTGCACGGATTTTCAATTGGACAACACCTATTAGATAATGAGTCATGCTCGTCTCGCTTTTCGACTGACTCGTTTTCTATTTTGCATACCGGCAGATCAAAAGACCATGTATTAATTTTGGAAGCTTTATGCTTAAAATTATTTCAGCCTATACTATGCAAGGAGAAGGAGAATTTATAGAATATAAACTTCTTAAAAGGGTTGTTATGTGGATGCTTTCTTGTACTCAGTTCCTAGTAGAAAAGATGTTTGTGAATATTCTTGTCGTATATGCATAAATACATAATTTATTTTAGTGTGTGTATGTTGTTTGTCTAGCAGAAACTCAGAATTGTGTTACCGGTTAGAAAATGTATATTTAGTATTAATATTGGAATCATTGTTAACAGAGAGACGACATATGTAAATCATCTCATATATTTAATAGGTTTAGAAGTTACTGAAAGACTTAACCTCAAGACAAATAAAATATTAAACAACAGACAAAAAATCCCACTTGGGAGGGAATATTAAATGAAATTCCAACAATCAAGGATAAAGGTCCTGACCTGGAATCTCTTACAGCGAACAAGAAAGAAAAGGAAAAGAAGAGAGACGTTATCCTTAGAGCAAATATGAAAGAAAAGGAAAAGAAGAGAGACTTTGTCCTTAGAGCAAATATGAAAGAAAAGGAAAAGAAGAGAGACTTTATCCTTAGAGCAAATAAGAAAGAAAAGGAAAAGAAGAGAGACGTTATCCTTGGAGCAAATATGAAAGAAAAGGAAAAGAAGAGAAACGTTATCCTTAGAGCAAATAAGAAAGAAAAGTAAAAGAAGAGAGACGTTATCCTTAGAGCAAATATGAAAGAAAAGGAAAAGGAGAGAGACGTTATTCTTAGAGCAAATATGAAAGAAAAGGAAAAGAAGAAAGACGTTATTCTTAGAGGAAATATGAAAGAAAAGGAAAAAAGAAAGACGTTTTCCTTAGAGCAAATATGAAAGAAAAGGAAAAGGAGAGAGACGTTATCCTTAGAGCAAATATGAAAGAAAAGGAAAAGGAGAGAGTCGTTATCCTTAGAGCAAATAAGAAAGAAAAGGAAAAAAAGAGAGACGTTATCCTTAGTGCAAATAAGAAAGAAAAGGAAAAGAAGAGAGACGTTATCCTTAGTGCAAATAAGAAAGAAAAGGAAAAGAAGAAAGATTTTATCCTTAGAGCAAATATGAAAGAAAATGAAAAGAAGAAAGACGTTATCCTTAGTGGAAATAAGAAAGAAAAGGAAAAGTATGAGATGAAATCATTCGAGAAAATAAGGAAGAATGAAATAGATTTCAAAAAATGGCTTAGAAATGTTGACGAGAAGCGAAGCGATAAGAAAAACAAAAAGTGTGAATAATCCATAGGCCTAAGATAAATCATTAAATTATTTAAGCGAAATGAAGACTCTTGTTAGCAAAAGAATGCTCCAAACATGCAGCTTACAAATTGGAGATACGAAATCAAACAATTAGATAAATAGAAATATCTAGGAATAGGACACTGAAAAACGAAATGGCATTAGCATAGACAAAGATTCATTCCAAAAGCTAAGCTCAGTAGCAAGAATCAAAATTATTTCACGAGAAATAAAGAAAAGAGTACTGACATGTTATATGATTTCGGGCCTCTTATATGTGAGTAGATATTGGACAATCTCCCCAGAAATACTTGAAGAATGAGAAATGTGGTTCTACAGAAGGGTGCTGAGGATACCATGGACGGAACAATTGTGAAACGACGAAGTTTTATATAAAATGGAAATAAAAGGAAACTTATGCTTAACATCATGAAGACCCAGGGCCCATAATTAGGTAAGATGGCTTGGAAAATCTAATCCTCACAGAACAGACTGAAGGCAAGAGGGGCTGAGTTAACAACGCATTACCTATTTAATGTGATTAAGTAAGGTTGAGGAGAGATAACAAAAAGAGAAAATTTATTTACAGCTACAAAGAATCGGAAATTGTGGAGAGCCATGATCACCTAAGGATACGGCACATAAAGCAGAAAAAATTCTTGAACTGTTTTCCAACAAATGTACAATTGATTCCTTCGGAGTTTTATTTGTTATTGAAAAAAATTTACTTTCTTTAATTCCATTTTGTTTTTATTTCATTCTTTTCTGTAATCATCATTTTGGAATTCATAAAACATTTAAACATCTTTCATATTCTCATATCTCTTTAAATATCTACTTTTCCTTCATTTTTCATTTATTGAAGAAAATTTTACTTTCTTTAATTCCATTTTGTTTTTATTTCATTCTTTTCTGTAATCATCATTTTAGAATTCATAAAACATTTAAAAATCTTTCATATTCTCATATCTCTTTAAATATCTACTTTTCCTTCATTTTTCATTTATTGAAGAAAATTTTACTTTCTTTAATTCCATTTTGTTTTTATTTCATTCTTTTCTGTAATCATCATTTTAGAATTCATAAAACATTTAAAAATCTTTCATATTCTCATATCTCTTTAAATGTCTACTTTTCCTTCAATTTTTCATTTATCTATAAGATGAATAACAGGAAATACTTACAGAATTTTTAATTGATTTTACGAATAGATTATCCACGACTAATATATGGACACGTGGCCGACTGAATGTTCGCATTTTTGCCATGAGGCCTCGGTTCGATTTCCACAATGGTCGATTTTTCAGCAATGGAACTTCTACATGTTATCCAGCTTGTGACACCTTTGAAAAGTGCCTGAAACCCATACCAACGAATGAAATTGGGTAGACGTCGAGAGCTCTGTTAGCACCAAATCACATTTCCTCATGGCCGAGGGCTTGAACATGCTTGCTTGTTCAAATTTTTCATCACACAAGATAACACGCTCTTTCCCAGAAACTGTAACTAAGGTCTGCTCAGATGAGTTCCAGTATAACTGGTAGTGTCTTTGGGTGTTGAATAAGCAATAGTAGACGGGTCATTTCGAATAAGAGTGGCCAGCCATACATACATGACTAATGAGGTAATTTCTTAGTGCTGTGAGTCTTTTCATCCACTATCTAAAAAATATACATTTTGCATGTTAGGATATCAGAGAAAAATTATAGAATTATAATGATTTTCTAATATAAATAATAATGTGCGATAAGGAGAAAATTATGGGGCAGCAAGTGAGGATCGAACACAATATTCAGTCGAAACACTCTTGCTTAACCTTGCATCGCGTAGAAGAATTCTATATTGTGTTATGTTGGTGTCTGCTCTAAAACTGTAATTTGAAAATTAGATGTTTGGTTGAAAGGAAATGGTTAATGAGCTAAATTAGTGATAGATATGTGGAAACTAACCCTCCCTTAAACCATTCTAACCTTTTCAATATTTGTATATTTTATTTTCAATAAATATCATCAAAATAAAATGGAAGGAAAGAAAAAAAAAACAAGAATAAAGTTGGAAAATATGTAGAAGTAATGGAAGAATTATAAATTTCTTTACAAGGAAACATTTGGTATATAGTGACCAAGGAGCCAGTAGTAGTACTGATTGAAATTTCTACAATCTTTCTCTTAAAACAATTTTTCATGAAAATAGGTTTCTCAAGTCCAACATCTGTTTTTCCTCTTTCTATAAATAATGGAGTTAACCTTCTTTTTATTTGATATTGTGTGAAACGTAAACATTTTGATTATGCCATTATTTTTCTACTATCAACACGTGCTATCCAGTTTAGTTGTTTCCGCTGTTGGTTGTCCTCAAGTGACGTGTTTTCTCTTACTTTGCGTCACTCGGTCAAAAACTTTCTAGATAATGATCTTAGAAAGCGTTTGTATATAACTGACAGATATTTCTAAATGGATCTCTAAAAAAGGACACAATAAATAGGAGCATGCAAATACCAAACAGAATTAGGATATGAAGAAGGTCTGGTTTGTTTTTTGTTTTTTTTGTTTTACGTCATATAAACCTCAATTGTTTATTTAATAATGACAAGATCTTTATTGCTGTTAATATTTTTTTAAAATATTTTGATGCTAATATTAGGTTGGTGCAAAAATAATGACGTAATAATGTCGGTTTTCGATGTACTTATTAACGTCAAAAAACGACATTATTACATCATTATTTTTGAACCAACCTCATATTTTTTAATCAAAAAAGTATTGCTGGTAATATTTTTTCTTCAAAGATTTTTTACTGGCATTAAAACCTATATTTACACTTTCATAGTTTTTTTTTTTTTTTTTTAACCCAGTTTGGATGTTAAATATT
>OZ010590.1:22967780-22975280 GCA_963932145.1 Acanthosepion lycidas | reverse complement strand
AATAAGTTTAGTTATTTTTAAGCAATATGATTAACTGATTACAAACTACGAATACGAGACACAAAAACCAAACAAGTACTAATATCTAGGGAGCATTTTAACGGAGGACAAAAATGCACATCCGAAATCCGAATATCCACAATAATAGCAAAATATGCGTTCAAAAAGCTAGGTAAAAGAAACAGGAACGTTTGTTTTGAAACCAAGAAAGTGTACAGAATTGTTGTCGTCCTACATGGCAAAGAATGGGAGAAAATTTTGTCAGAGATTAAGAAGAAACCTGAGGATAGATAAATGTGGTTCTACAAAAGGATGCTGAACTGAAATGAACGATGAAGTTCTAAAAAAAATTGTAACAAAAATGATATTTATAATTTGAAAGAGAAAGAGAGAGTTGAAATTTATCGGAAACATTTTCAGGAAACAGCGCTTGGAGAATTTGACACACAAAGGACATATTAAAGTCATGCTGGACAGGGGAAAACAGGAAATACGTACCTAAGGAATTTGTGTAAATAATTAGCTGAACAGAGATTAGGGGTGATAGCAAAAAGGAGAAAGAAAATTACTAATCCTTAAGAAGGAGAGTAAAGTTTGGATATTGTTATCACCCACGTCCTGAAGTGTCACGGCACATAGAAATGAGAAGAAAAAATTAATTCAAATTTATTAACATTACAATTTTTTTAAAAATATCATTTTAACAATACATAAGCCATTTTAAAATTCATTATTTTAATACTTCTTTAAATTGCTTTTAATATATTTTTAACATTAAAAACCATTTCTATTTGACTTTCATACTTTTTCTGATTCGTGTTGTTACCACCTAAGCATCTCTCTTAAAACATATTGCTATCAGCTTTGATATGTCAACTTCCTGTTTCTGATGTTTCTGGTTGAAACTTGGTAACAAGCTTCTATATAAGACATGCAGATTCCAAATTTAAATAAATAAATAATTGTAGTGAGCATTTCCTTATAAGGAAACATTTGCCATTCATTGACGATGATGAGGATAAAAAGCTTTCCCTCTCGTAAAATATTAGCGTCTATAGTACGTAATGATAAAAGAAATATTAGTCGTTTTCATATGTGGAGGAATTCATTGACCGATCAGCCACTACTACATCTGCCGGATGGAATTTATAACACTTTTTCTCTTAAAAAAAGTTTTCTGTTTCTGTTGTCTTTGAGAAAAATATCTGGGAGATTAGCTTTTTTTTCTTACAGAGTATATTGTAAAGTCGCATAAAATTGTCTCTGTAACCGGGTCTGTGTGATCTCCATATTATTATTATTATTATTATTATTATTATTATTATTATTATTATTATTATTATTATTGTTGTTGTTGTTGTTGTTGATGCTGTTGTTGTTGTTGTTATATTTCCTTTCATTTCTGATGTATATCCATTACGTTCAGGGTCTCACCCAGAGACCTAAGGTCAGAAATGGCATAATGACATTTTCCATGAGCAATTTTGAAAAAAATGCAAGACATATTTTACATGGATTAAGCCCTTTGTAAGGTGTGGGCTGTACTCATGACAATCATTTTTTTTGTATTTCTTTAAGGTATGGCTTAGAAGGAATCTCGATAATTAGTCTATTAGAATCTTCTCCAACCAATCTGAAGGCTCCATCTAACTGGAATTTATTCATATTCTCCTTTGGCACATTTTTTTTAGATTTCGATTTCAAGCTCCTTGTATTTTGATGACTTTTTGAAGATCTTTAAAAATACATTGCAGTCTGCAGGGACTGCAACGTCAATACGGAGTCACTTTTTTGTTTTTGAGGTCTCTAATTCCGATGTCTGGGCGATTAGTATTGATTGTTCTGTGTGTATTGTGAAGTTCCATAAAATTGTTACAGGTCCTATATCCGTAATCGGGTCTGGGTGGTGGTCATGCCAATTTCTTGCAATTTCCTTTCCGTAAAAGTTGCAGATTTTCCAATGCAGATATTGACCTACTCTGTCATGCCGGGTTTTATATTCAGTGGGTTCTAATACCGTTCACCCTGATACAAAATGGTCAGTTATTTTTGGATTTTTTCACAGAAGCTGCATTTTGAGCTAACAAAGTTTTTTCAGTATATATGCTTGATAATTTCTAGTTAGCAAGCATTGGTCCTGTATATGAAGAATAAAACATTCGGTTCCAGCTTTTAACCTTCCGCTACGAAGCTACTAATGGATACGGGGTTTGTCTACATCAGCTTTATTTATTTATTTATTTATTTATTTTGGCACGGGCAGAGTATTGTCCGTGAAGCAGTTTATCTTGCCATTGTTTCTGTATCTGGTCGGTTGTATTTGCCTTTGATTTCTTTTTAAAGTATTTTGCATCTTCAGTCGGTGTACTGTGCTTTACGTGTCTTTCTTCACCCATTTGAAACTCTATTTTGAACTTGATAGCTTCCTTTATTACTGAATAATGTCGCTTACTACTATCATGTTCATTTACACATATCATCATCCAATCTTCTGTAGTTTCCAGAAATCTTTGAAGGCCAACTGTTGTAGGTTTATAATACAGTTCTAATTCAACTAATACTCTGCCTCCTGCCTACCTTGGAAAATACAGACGATCAAAATCATCTTTGAGATGATGCATGGGCTGGAGATCTTTCTCGCTTAGACATCCATTCGCTTAATGTCAGCTATGGTCTTGTTAAGGATGTTTAAACTGTATTGCGCCAGAGGGTCAACCAAGGTGTTTATAGCTGATATTCAGTTTCCTATTCAGTAACAAATGCACCCGCCTGTATTACTCATTTGTTACCTTCTCCTTCATTTGGCCATGGTGTATTCCATCTCCTTCGCTAATTACTCGGTATCTATAGTATTATTCTGGTTCCAATTCCTGAAATCTTTTTGACAAAATCTAAATCTATTGAAGGTTTCTGTAATTCTTCCTTTCTTGAATGTTACTTTTGCACATCTATCTAACCCAAAATCCATACCTACCTATGTCGTTACTGTATTGATAAGACCCTTCAACTCATTATCGTCTTTGGATTAAGGACAGACAATGCAGAAAGGGTGGCAGGGAGTCTCATTGAAAGATTACTCGCTGGATATTCAGGCGGTTAGAGATGGCAGCACCTCTTGTGTGATTTAGGTTTAATGTGGTTTTCAAAATTCCCATCCTGGGATTATGGAAATTTAATATCACAGGGGAGACTTTGTGCATTTCCAAAATCGGAAGAATCCATGAATATGGCGCACTAACAGAGGCTTTATGGTAATCTATCCATTCTACGCTAAGATTTCTACATCGTCTCCTTCAATTTTCCAGAATCGTTTTATTTATAAGTAGTTGATCTTTGCATCTCCCACATCTCTTCTGTTCTAGTGGAAGAATGCTGTTTCTTCGAGAAAAGAGTAAGTACAGTTCGACAGGACAGACGGACTCAATTTATACGTAGTGGACAGACATGTTATTATCTGTCTATATTTCTGATATGAAGTATTATGTACACTATTTACATTATTTGTACGCTCCGGCCTTCAGGTGGTTGGAATGTTGAACTGAACCATACACAGATGTACTCAAGGACACATGGCACAGTGAATAAAGGCGTTAGATCCAGTGACAGGACCCAGAGAATGTGAGTTCAATACCTGGTTAAGGCAGTGGAGAACTTGGAGAGGGAAATTAAGCAGGAGATAACTGATAACTGACATCCACTAGACTTAGCACGTGGAACTAGAACAGTCTACAAATAAAGGGTTCAGTTCGACATTCCAACCACCTGAAGAAGGCCAGAGTGTACAACAGCCGAAATGTTGTGATAAATATGGCAACAAAGATGAGGACAATAGTCCGAATAATGTAGACATGTTATTGGCCTATAATTATTCGGGTCATCTGTTTCACTCGTTTTTGGCACGAGGGATACATAATACATTTAATTGAAATTATTAATAACCATTGAGAGAGTTTTTGCAAGAAGTTTATGATTTGATGACAGAAGGCAGAGCCAGAAATTGGCCACCGTATCATTTCCTGGGGATTTTGATTTTTGAGATTTCATTAGCGCTTACCTAATATCATTCGTGGTTATATTTTCCTACTCTTGCAGCACTTTATCTGGAATTCTTTCTTCTTCATTTTGGATCCATTATGTATTGGTATTACATTCCTTTGGCTTGCTCCAAATATTATCCTAAAATTTCTGCACTTTGACAATAGATGGTGGCTTTTCCAATTTCCCTGGAAAATGTCTTAAGGTCGGTTTGGAATATTTTATTTTGGCAATAGAACCTATAACATTTTTATAACGTCTTGTTCTCTGTGCCTTTAACTGCAGTTTCTGTTTTAGCATTTCCCTGATTGGCGGAATTGCATTTTGTGATTCAATTTTATATTTCCGCTTGACCTTCCTGCATTAGCGTGTGAAGGCATTTGTCTTTCAAGTGGTCTCATCTAATATCGAAAATCTGTTCATCTGTTTTGCTTATGACATTGTAACTTGTATGAAGATCCCCAATGGTTTGTCCGTTATTATTATTATTATTATTATTATTATTATTATTATTATTATTATTATTATTATCTCATTTCCTTTGGTTTCTGGTGTGTACTCATTTCTTTCCGGGTCCCGCTTTGAGACTTAAGGTTAGAAATGGCATCATGAAATTTCCCATTGACAATATATATATATATATATATATATATATATATATATATATATATATTACATAGATAAAGCCCTACGTAAGTTTTGGGCTCTACTCGTGAGAACATTTTTTTTTCTTTAAGGGACGGGCTTCCAGGAATCCGTTCAATTTGTCTATTGGAATCTTTTCCAACCAATCCAAAAGATAGTTGATGTTCCGATGTGCCACATATTTGAGATTTCGATTTCATGTCCTTGTATTTTGATAGCTTTTTGAAGATATTCAAAGATACATTGCAGTTCGCAGGGACTGCCATATCAACAAGGAAGCACTTATTTTGTTTTTGGTCTCTAATAACAATATCTATGCGGTTAGCTTTGATTGCTCTCTGTGTGTGTATTGTATAGTCCCATAAATTTGTGACAGGTCCTATCTTTCTAACCGGGTCTGGATGATGTTCATACCAGTTTCTTTCAATTTCCCTTCTGTAGAAGTTGCAAATTTTCCAGTGTAGATATTGGCCAAATCCGTTTTATATTCAGTGGGTGCCAATACCGTGCAACCTGATACAAGATGATCGATTGTTTCTGGGTAATTATCACAGAACCTGCATTTTAGGCTAACACAATATTTTAGTATATGTGCTGGATAATTTATATTTAACAAGGATTGGTCCTGTGCAGCAATGATAAAACCTTGTTTTCAGCTTTTAACCCTGCACTACGAAGCCACTGATTAGTACGGCGCTTGTCTACATCAGCTTATTTGGTACGGGCAGAGTACTGGCCATGAAGCGGTTTATCTTGCCATTGTTTCTCTATCTGGTCGGTTTCATTTGTTTTTGATTTCTTTTTTATGTATTTTGCAGCTTCAGTCGTTGTATTATGCTTTAATTGTATTACTGAATCCATTTGAAACTCCATTTTGAACTTGTTTTATTATTATTATTATTATTATTATTATTATTATCATTATTTCCTTTGGTTTCTGGTGTGTGCTCATTTCTTTCTGCCCACCTCCCGCCCAATGACCTAAGGTCCGAAATGGCATCATAACATTTTACACTGTTAAAAAAAAAAATTACATAGATAAAGGCCTTCGTAATTCTGGAATGTACTCGTGATGACATTTTTTTTTTCATTTCTTTAAGGCATAAGCTACCAGGAGTCCTATCAATGAGTCTATTGGAATCTTTTCCAATATATCCGATGGCTTCAACTACAGCAGCGATTGTTGATGATATCATGTGCCACATAATCATCATCATCATTATTATTATTATTATTATTATTATTATTATTATTATTATTCTCTTTGTTTCATAGACCCTCAGTTTGTTTGCACGTATATCATGCACTCCCAATACATTATGCATAATAGAAAATTCAATTTTGATCACGTGAAATGACAAAAAAGACATATCAGAGTTGATGCTCAGTGTCAGTAAGCAAAAAAGAAATAAAGAAAGAAAAAATAAATTTATAAATAAAAGAGGCGATAAAGCTCTCATAAGTTTATCACCTGCTTCCGTGAAATTCATATATGTGTTGATTTAAAATCTTTTCATTTTTACTCGCTTACTTCTTTAAATAATGAGTCGCATTCATAGGCATACTTATTAATCAAATATTTTGTTAACGTTATTATGCTCAACTATTGATCGATACAATCGGAGAATCCATAGATGTTTTAGTGTCTTGGAAGTCGCCATGAACTTATTCAGTCATTAACTTATGAATTATGATGCATCAGAAAATTCAAATAAGAAAAGCCTGAAATATCCAAAGATATTTCTGGTAATAATAATTTATATGTCAAGTGGATTTTACAACAGGCAGTAATAAGTGTTAGATGTGCTATAATAAAGGAGAATCTGCGTGGCATGTTGTCAGTGAATGCCCAAAAGTGTCACAAATGGAATATAAAATGAGACATGATAATATTTCAAGAATGATGCATTGGGAATTATGCGACAAATATGCAGAAACAGGGTATGGCCAAATTCTAGAGGGTGCCATTAACAGTTTGCAAATTTTGTGGGATTTCATAATTCAATGTGACCCTAAATTGTTGCACAGAAAAGCATTGTACTAGAAGATGATGAAGAAAGAACATGCATCATCAGAGATATTGCATGCCCCGGAGACAATAGAATATTTGACAAAGCAGTAAAAAAATAAGAAGACAATGGTAGCTGAAAATGAAAGTTATCAAATTATACTGTATAAAGAAAATTTAAGACAACACCACTGTCTTTGCTCTGGTCACCGTAAATACCGGACATGCGAAGTGGCTGGTGTGAATCAAGGTCAATGACAAGACTAGACACATGAAGAAGGAGGCGATTGTGTAGCTCGAAGAGTTTTTCTATCATCAGCCACTTTAGCTTATTTTTGTGAACAGCTAGTAAGATTAGTGTCATCTCCATATTGTTTTTTTTCCAGTTTATGCATCAAAGAACAATAATAATATTCTTAAAGTGATTTTATAAGCGTAGTTAAGATACGGCACAAAGCCGAAAGTAAAATGCGTAAACTTCTCAAATACTTCACCATCCAAAATGAGTCATTGCTAGGTTGTACTTTCCACGGAGATTAATTCCATTACAAGTATTACTGAAACCTACAACTATGGATCTTTTTACTTAATTCATTTAAACAAATGTATTTTAAGAATGGTTCTGCAACATGATGGTAACATAAAATTCCATTCTGTGAGTAAAATCCCAATAACATATGTTTGGAAAATGAAGCTGTGCTAACCATTGCGTTCACAATTGTAAAAGTAAAATAAATAACAAATTTAGCATAACTAATAGGCTTTAAAATATTCAATACCCTCTCAGAGCCAACGATCTTGATATATTACGA
>OZ010590.1:22947780-22960280 GCA_963932145.1 Acanthosepion lycidas | reverse complement strand
CGGCATGGCCGTGGCGTGTACAACTTACGTATTTCTTCTTGGTCTTTACCCCTTGTCTGTACTTCCGCTTGCAAGCAACGTTTGAAGGCGATCCAGTGCTTGCTCTCCTGTCTCTTTTGATGTGGGACGAAAGCATCAAGTTGGCCGTGAAAGCTATGCCTAACGACCATGTCATGGGGTTGCAGCGGATGCCGCACTTGGTGAGTCACAAACGTGCTTTGAGGTTGGCTTTCCTACTCCGTACATTGACAGGGGATTCGATTTTTGGCGGAGACAGTGAGGGCCACTTTCCCTTTCCATACTAACACTCCTCTCATCTCGCATGCACCGGAATTAATCGACTATTCTCCTTGAGTGTCGATCGGGCTTAAGACTTTTTCCACTGTCTAGTCATCTTTCTCGGCCTTAGGAGTTCTTCAATCGTGAAATAGTGGATGGGGTCGCGAAGGATCCGCTACCCGGTCGGCTCGGCTTGTCGTCGGACGAGTGGCGCTCGTTTTTGGTCTTGGGCGACAGCGGCATATTACCTCAGAAACACTGAGTTTACGCTTACTTGGCGATTGGTTCGGAATAGGCTGTCTCTCAACGCCAAGGCCTTCATGTGGGTTTATTTGCCAGGCTCTCAACTATGTGACCTTGGCTTTGAGGAAACGGCTTCGCACGCCTAATATTGTCCACGGGTACGCCCCCTATGGGACCATGTCGGTGAGTTGGTCGCGCATACACGTGCGACAGTGTGTAGCCCCCGTATTCTGGAGTGTAACGGATGGTGTTTCTATCGCTGCTGGCTACGGCCTGAATGGTGATTTCGATGACGCGATTGAAAAAAGGTTTGCGAGCTGACCGTTATTCTCATCAGGATCTAATACGATTTTTGAACATCAGCTCAAAATAAAGATTAGAACGGATAGAAAGCGATTGGTTTCAATAGAATTCAGCAAAGGTGTGTGACTGAGGCGAGCCTGTTTCGCGTGAAGTGGGGTTAGCCTTGATTTTCTTTTTTATGCCTCCTTAAGTCACATCGTGGTGGTTTCCTGTGGAATCCCTCCACTGGTTAAGATAGATCCTTCTTCCCTACCTATTGATATGAGTAAGTGTCGTTCCTGGGCTGTTCCTGGCTTCTTATTGTGTTGAGATTCTAGTTGAGATTTCCAACCTCCCCTGTATTTTTTTTTGGGGGGGGGGTGTTTTGGCCACTTTTTCATCTCCATGGGATAGGATTTTTGCTTTCCTCATGGTCGTATTTATTTCAGCATTCCATCTCCCTTAGCGAGAGAACACCTTGATTTTTGTCTGAAGACTAAATACAGCAGCCTGTCAATTCTTTTGAGGGTTTGACTGGTCCAACTAATATCAGTTATACCTATTTTTGTGTATTTAGTTTGATAATACAGATCAACAGATTTTTAGATATAGAATTTTATAAACGGTAAAGTTTTATGTCACGGAGTGTTTTGTGGTTTCCATGAGAGTATGGGGTATTGCGGTATATGGAGGATTGAATGATGATCGAGGAGTTCTTGTGGTGGATGTACAAATTGTAATGAATGGATAGGTCGTGAATCTTATTAGCTAGGTATAAGACAGTAAGTGACGACCAGCCTCAACCCCTCCGTTTCCGGCCTTGTGCCACAATTGTATTTTATATGCAATAAATGATTTTAAAATTCCACATGTTGCGAGGTTGAACGTCACAATTAACAGACGAGGACATCATCTTTTCTTTCCCACCTCCTGTAATTTACACAAAATTACGCCACATGGTGTCAGGAAGAACTTATGACACAGTGTCCGAAAGAAAATAAAAACGTTGACACGAAAAAGAAAAAAAACTGGCCGTGGTCTAAAAAAATTGTAGAAATTGTAAGTAAAGTCACTTTTTCTTTGTGTTTAATCTAGGTACGTCCATGAGATCGCCAAAAAAAAAAGCATAGCATGAGGATAAAGACGCCAAACTTGACGAAAATAAAATTTTATCGTCTAAATGCTTATGTTATTATTAAGAGTAAAGATCAAAGTTTATTAAATTATTTTTTTAAATATTTAATTCTAAATTTCGATTAAAAAAACCTTGTTTTTTTTTTGTTTTTGTTTTTTGTATCACCGAAACTAATAAAATAACATGCAATTTTTAGCACGATTTTTTTTTTTTTTTTTTGTATGACATATTAATTTGAAAAATCTTGCAAAAATAAAAATAATTGTCGGATGCTAATCAAACTTTCAGAAACTATTCACAGGTGATAGAAATTATTATAAATATGTTTTTTTTTATTTATTAATGTCCTGGCGGAAATATTTCTTTTATATTTATTACCCACCGTAACTAATTTTATGAAAACGCTAGAAATTCGATTTTGTGTTTATAATCAGGTTGTAATTATAAAGTGTGGAAGTCCAACCAGAATACAATTAAGTTGTGTTATTTTTGTTAAGCATTGTTCTCCGCTGTTAAGACCTTTACTTTTGCGAAACACGTATGGAGAAGTTAATTTGATTTTTCAATTTTAACTGAGAAGGGCACCTACAAGTATCAGTATCATCCTATGAAATTTTTATGATCTTATTTTAATATTAATCTCAGTTATGACATTTTTCTATAAATGAAATACCAAATTAATAATAAAATGAATGGAAATACAAATAACAGTAAAATGTAATAAATGTACATAAAATTATAGTAGTTTATGTACACTTCTGATAAAATTTCATAATAAAGGTACCTATAAATTAATTAGATACCATTGATGAAATTTAATCTCACTCTTAACAGTCTTATTTTATTTTTTTCCATAAATCATCGTAAACGTAAAGATGAAAGCTAAGTACAAAAAAACAAAAAACAAAAAAAAAATTACAGCTCTGAAAGTTTTCCTTAAAAATAACGAGGTAAATAATTTGTTCACTTAAATGTAAATTATTTCACTTTTCATCTTCCGTAGAACAAATTATCCTCATGGAATCTGTCAATATGTCATTCATCACCTGTCAAGTGAGGTGAAAGTTTATGACCTGCTTTGTTTCATTTTCAAATTACATATTTTCGGTGCAGAAGGTAAGTTAATCTTGGTTCAAAACATTTTAAATAAACATTATAATTTCTGATTTACTTAAAATAAGTTTAGAAAAAATGGTAATTGATATTCAAAAGAATATCAAAATGAGATTTTAATTTTTTTATAAAATGGAAAAAAAAATGGTTGCTCAGTTTTGCTGACTCAAAAAAACAAGATTTTTAACGAAAATTTCGGACGTGCTAGGCAAGATTTAAAAATGTAAAAAAATACCCCCAAAATACTTTGATCTTTCCTCTTAATAATACCATAAACGAATAGACGATAAAATTTCATTTTCGTCAAGTTTGGGGACTTTTTCATCATGCGATACTCTTTTTTTAGCGATCTCGTGGAGGCACCTAGTTAACCAAAAAAAAATTATGAAGCAAAAAAAATAAAATAATAATTTGTTTCCGTTGTTAAAAGAAGATATCTAGCCCAACGGACGACTTGTCCATTGCAGAAAACTCTGAACAAGGACATGATTACCAAAGACAATTTACAGCAAATATCTCACCTTCTGCAAAAATTGTTTTATCAGGGAAATTCAATTGAAGAGATTTATTCTAAAATTTCGAAATTATTCAAAATCCATTCGACTCAAAGAACCTGGTAGTACATACCAAGCATCTGTTTTTTCTTCATTGATAGAAGCGCCATTTACGAGGGGTTGAAATTCAGTAATGAAGAGAAGAGAGAAATTTGGAGGTAGTAATAACGAAATTCAAAAATTTATGTTGGAGACATCTATGAAGCGTATAAATTTTATAAACATCAGAAGCTTCAGAGAGCGTAGATATCTTTGTCGTACCCTTCGGCGGTTAGGAAAATTCTGCAGTTTTGGGGAAATGCAAAGCATGTTAAATAGTTGCCGGTTTAAAGATGATACAGCCAGGGAAAATATTTTAAAGGATAAAAGGCTTACCCTCAACAAATATATAGACATGGGCAGAGCGTATGAAACTTCGAAGCAACAAATTTAAAATATTTCTTTAGGCACAAGTGCAACAGAAGCAAACTTTAGCAGAGTAACACCAAATAAATATAAAAAGAAGCCCCAAGATACAATCGGCCATATAAGCAGTACAAATAATTGTATACATTATGGAAATATACCATATCACACTCGAAATGTCCAGCCAAAAATGCAATTTGCAGAATGTGTTTAAGAAAAGGACATTATGCAAAAATGTGTAGGATTGGCAGGTATACGATTCAAGAAAGAACTACAATACGTCATTGGAACTATTTCTACTAACAATAAAATTTACTAGGTCACAGAAGAAGCTAGGCAACCTGAAGTTAAAATTACTACCAAGATATGTAGTAAAGTAATTACTACCAAGATATGAAGTAAAGTAATTCCTACAAAGATATGTAGTAAAGTAATTCCTACAAAGATATGTAGTAAAGTAATTCAGTTCAAATTGGATACTGGAACAGATGTAACGGTAGTCCACAGTAGATATCTTGGAAAAAAAACTCCCCATTTATTAAAAAAACGTATCAAACAACTGTATGAAGCAAACTGCCACTAGATAAAAGTTATCGGTCGTGTGGGGGATTTATTAGAAACTCCAAAAACAATATCTAAACAGGATTTGTTTGTTATTGAAAATTTGCAGGAAACATTACTAGGTGCAGTAGCAATAAAAGCTCTTAACCTACTAAGGATGATGAATACTATCAAACATGAAGACCAAAAATATAGAAAAGAAATTCCAGAACTGTTCACAGACATTGGTAGACCCTAGAATATACATATATAACGTGTGAATTTCTTTTCATTTTAACCTTTGGAAGTAAAGTCTGATGATCAATAGCCCTGTTAAAGGGGTTGTGTGAAATAACTTATTACATGGAACCTTAAAGTGGTCTGTTATATATATATATATATATATATATATATATATATATATATATATATATATATATGTTTAAAAGAGTCTGCGTAACAAATGTCAAAATCAACTCAACGCTTGCCACTTCCTATGAAGAAAAAAAAATTCATGAATAGCTACGCCGTTTAGAAAAAGAAAATATTTTACATATGCCCGATAAAAACACCAAAACCTTCACCAGTAGACGTTTTAAAACCTGCTTTATCAAGACCTGTTCTAATTAAGACAGTGAGATTCAACGACGAAATAACTTTCACGTAAATAGTGAACAGACATCATCAACAAAAGTTACAAACCCACAAACATCCGATATACTGCAGTGTCAATCAAGATTTGTTTTCGAGTGTCAGTTATTCGGAGAAACAGCGGATCAACACTTAACCCAAATATCTGAAATTGAAAAACCGAATGTCAAGACCCCGTCAGTGTACACCAGATATGGTCGCAAGGTTCGACCTCCTGAGAGACTTTCATATTGAAAAGACTTTAAAACAAAAAAAAGGGTGATGTAGACTTGTGGAAATCAATTACATGTGCCACACCTCCGCTTTCTTTAATGTCATTGGTTCATAGATATATGATACTTATTATATGACAATTTAACCATCGCAAGTAATTCAAATTTTTCTCTAAAATCATGGATTGGTCCATTTCCTGACCAATGGCGTATTTTAGTATCTTTTCTATATTTTTAGCACCAAGCTCTCCGGAGCCTATGCATTGTTATATAAATCCTCTCGCTGTTAGCCAACAGCCAGTAGCAGTTCAATTCTTGGAAAATAAGGCACGGCGCTATATTGACATTTTAATTCTTAATTATTACTCATTCGAGTAATCATACTAATTCTTATTGATATCACTCATGAACATTACATCTTTCTACACTGATAAAACACTGTGGAACTATTCTTTATTTAGCTAAGGTCTCAATTGAACTTTGTAGTTAAATAACATTCAATATTGTATTCAAAATTAATTAGCTAAACTTACCTTTTTTATTACGGAAAAAGGGAGCAACATTCTTTATACTAATTGTTGAAAATTGTATACCATTGTTAATACAATATTTTATAAATGTTCACTGAGCTTGATTATTTTTCTCTCGTGTTTATTGTGCATTATTCATGTGGGGTGTTGTTTTACAAGAACACAGCTTTCCTTCTTGATTATATTCACGCTGACCCTAGCAAACAATACTTACAGCACCCCTACAGACTAATCAATGGTAACCTCCCGTGTCAAGAAATGGTATCGGCCTTGACTATAAAACGGAGCATGCACGCGGAGATTTTAAATTCTATGCGTTAACGAATTTGAAAGTCAAAGCAGACAAAGACTTCAAATTCTCTTCTTCCCCCTCATGTTATTTAATACACGTAAATTACGGCATGGTAACTAATGTAGTTCCATGTAGTTTAGTGTGTACGGGAACAGTAGAAAGCCATTGGCATTGTACTTAAATGTTCGAAGATTAAAAAAAGTTGTTTTGTATAGTGATTGGACTGTTCAGCATCTCGCATGCCGGATCAACGATTTCCACTTTCTTAGCTGCACGCTCAGCACCAACATACAAACATACATAACAGCTGCTCCGTCCTAGTCGAGTAATTTCATCTAAAGACACTAATCAAGATACTGGGTTTTTTGCTGCGATTGAATATGTATTTAGCTCCAAATGACTGACTCACCTACATTTGCCAGAGTCCCATTTGGATCAGCTTCACCATCCAACTATTTGATCTGACACAACTTCAGAGTATTGGCATTTTTATATAAAAAACAAATTGGTTGTCATAATTTCCGGAATGCTGTGGATTAAATTTACCCTTTCCTTGAGTTGAAGAATAATTCTTTAACAGGACTTGTTTTATTAAATTCTGGTAGTGATCTACCTTACACGCAAGCCGCTAGTGGCCTATTGGCGGGCCGACAATCGTAACGCCAGCGGTCCACTGGTGGCAGACACCGGTGGAGCTCTAGCGGCCCGCCAATGGTAACATTACCGAGAGGAACACGCCGGTAAACGCTAGTGTCATGCCACCCAGTGGTAGATTGGTGGCTTATGTGTAGGGTAACTACATTTCACACCAGTAAAGATTGGTGATGAAACCGGTTTAATTCCCGATGACCAAACCTTGAGATAAATAATTCTGACTTACATGGTACGTGTAGGTTTCCTAGAATGACCTGACAGATACTTACGTACTTGCACGCATACATATACATTTAGGAATGGAGATGTTCTAAAAATACCGGGTCCCAGATTTATATTTTATTAAGATTCAATAGCGGCACTCACAAAGATTTTCCTTTTTCTTTTGATTAGTGAGGCATTATTTAGATCAAAGTTCTGGTCGAATTTATTTCTCTGTATAGCTAATGCATTTGATAAATTCTTGTGTATAAAATCCCTTTTGTGTTCAAAGATCCAATTTTGAAAACACAAAAGGTATCTTACACGTAACAATTTGTCAAATGCCTTAGCCATATATAGAAATAAAATCGACCACAACTTTGATCGGAAGAATGCCACACTTATCAAGAGATAGTAACTTATTCAGAAGGAAAATTCTTGAGAGTGCCTCTATCGAATCTTATGACAATATAAATGAGCACCCCGGGTTTTTCCAATATTTCTATTCCTGAAAGTGTTACTACTTCTCCATGCCAAAATACATGACTACATGTAAGCCATTAAAGAAATCTATGACACTATCCATAAATCTATAAAGAAATCTATAAAATAACAGCATATAACATAAATGTCAGAAACAATCGGATTAATTCTATTTCCATAATTTTATAATGCATACGTGTTGTTTCTTGTTTAAGCACACACGGACCCACATAAATTGACGGTTAAGAGAAACGAAGAATATGAAAATAACATTATTTTTTTTTTAGTTTATATTTTATTCTTTCTCGTTATTTATATATTGAGCAAACTTTATTTTCATGTTTTTTGTTAATTTTCATGAATTTTTTTATCATATATCATTTTGCCAGTGATCTTCTCATCTTTATTTGCTATTTTATTTACTAAACAATTTCTAGTGGATATTTATTCATTTTATTCGATTTCGGGAAAAATATGGCCGAGAGGAAAGCATTAAAATTAACAAATAGATTCTCTTCTCAGAACGGATGGAAATATTTTAATTTCCCTATCTCGATGTCTTATTAAAAAAACTACCACAACTTGATGAAAAACCTAACCCGATAGCTACCATGGAATAATAACGTAACAAGTCAGCAATATCCGCACAACACGAGGACTTAACAGGCACTTAACAGGGACGTAACAGGCACTTAACAGGGACTTAACAGGCTCTTAACAAGGACTTAACAGGCACTTAACAGTCACTTAACAGGAACTTAACAGGCTCTTAACAAGGACTTAACAGGCACTTAACAGGGATTTAACAGGCTCTTAACAAGGACTTAACAGGCACTTAACAGGGACTTAACAGGTACTTAACAGGCACTTAACAGGCACTTAACCGGGACTTAACAGGCACTTAACCGGGACTTAACAGGCACTTAACAGGGACTTAACAGGCTCTTAACAGGGACTTAACAAGGACTTAACAAGGACTTAACAGGCACTTAACAGGGACTCAACAGGCACTTAACAAGGACTTAACAGGCACTTAATAGGGACTTAACAGGCACTTAACAGGCACTTAACAGAGACTTAACAGGGACTTAACAGGCACTTAACAAGGACTTAACAGTCACTTAACAGTCACTTAACAGGGACTTAACAAGGACTTAACAGGCACTTAACCGGGACTTAACAGGCACTTAACAGGCACTTAACAGGGACTTAACAGGCACTTAACAGGGACTTCAAGGAAATATTTCTATGCGTCATTGACGATCATGGCACTCATCAATGTCCCGTCATGTACTTTGTAAATATTAGTAAAGTTTTTTTTTTCTTTTTTGCTATCTCTCCTAATCCTTGTCAAGGCATCCGCCGGTCTCGGGAGACGATGTGTTAGCGCTGTAGGTGCTAGGCGATGGAGTTACGTCGCCTCTGGTGACTGTGTCGTCCTACTATGGATAGGCAGTCTCTCAGACACTTACCGCAGATGAAACTGGATGACACGGAGACGGAGACTGTCTTTGCTTTTCTCCTGGCTCTCTTTGCTGCCTGCTGATCTTCGCTCGTTGCTTCTGCAATCGTGACGCCGTCTTTGTGGTTCTCCATTGCTGACGATTGTCAACTGCGGTTTCCCAGATGTTGGGGTCGATGTCGGCCAGATTTATGTCTCATTTGTAGACATCCTAGAAGTAGAGCTGAGGTCTTCCAGTTGGGCTGGACTCTTCGCACAGCTCTCCGTACAGGATGACTTTTGGGATGCGGCCGGTACCCATGCGGCGTACGTGCCCCTGACATCTGAGATGTCTTTGGCCGAGCAGCGAGCGTGCCCATGTCTAATGGATGTCAGTTATCAGTTACCTCCTGTGAATTCCCACCTTAACCAAGTACTGATCTCATACTCTTTGATTCCTGTCACTGGATCTTGCTAACGCATTTATCTACTGTGCCATGTGTCCTTGAGTACGTGAAACTAGAACAGTCTACCCCGTGAGCGAAATAAAGGGTTCAGTTCGACATTCCATCCACCTGAAGAAGCCTGGAGTGTACAACGGTCGAAATGTTGTGATAAATATGGCAACAAAGGTGAAAACAATAGTCCGAATAATGTAAATAGTGGACACAGATGGAATATAATCTCGGCATATGGAGTTCCATTTTCCGCGCCACTTGCTGTTTCGCTAGCTAAACATCGGGAAGAGTATACAAGATTTATATGCTGTGAGCGTCTTGCGTTTGCATCAAGTCTCTGGTAAGGATGGTACATTACAGAGGCCTATAAGTCTGAGGTGGGATATGGGAATACGTGACGATCACCCTCTCAGCGTTCACGTATAAATAAAAAAGAATGAGCGATTTCCTATCAGAATAGCTGCAGCTGGTGCTCGAAGGCAACGCAATAAACCATCTGTCTACCTTGTGTAGTGAACACACCTTAGAATTTTCTCTATAAAATACCCACAAGGAAGTGGAATTTTTTTTCGATCTTCCTTTAATCAGAGAGAGACAACTGAACTATCTTGGGCACATAATGTGGCTGGATTGCTTGCAAAATTTGACTCTCACGGGACATATTGTAAACAAAGAAATATAGTGGGGGCGAAGGTCCACTGTCCTGACGAAATTCTGTGAATGGATGACAGAACGTTGGGATGAGTGATAAAATGTTACGCTTTACGAATAAATACAGTGTATAAGAAGTTGTGGAGAGCCATGATTGCCATTGCTCTACAGGGCCACGAAACACAGAAGAAGGAATCTATCTGTCACCCAAAATAAGACACTTCAATCTTTTCTTTTATTTATCTCATAATAGGAGAAACCTGTGATCAAAACTCTTCCAGGGGAATTAACGAATGAAAAAATAGTAACATAAAAAAAAAAGCAAAAAAAAACGCACACGGTTAGTGATCGAACACGATACGACGATTCCAATTTTTGCGCTGATAAGCGGAGAAGTGCTACCTGTTCACTCACACACACACACACACACAAACACACACACACACACACACATATATATATATATATATATATATATATATATATATATATATAACGCTTATATATATATATATATATATATATATATATATATATATATATATATATATATATATAAGCGTTTCAGCCCAATCAAGGAGGGAAGACACTAGCACGCAAGGGGCTACATAGAGTTGAAGCGAGAGCAAATAAGAGTGATAGAAGAAATGGTGAAGACAAGGATAGGGGATAGATCAGAGCATCTGGAGACGTCGATTGACATTACATTTGAATAGTTGGAGATTATAGATATCAGGGAAACAGAAAAAGCGGAGGGAGTTCCACAGGCGAGAGGTGCGAGACATGAAGCTATTGGAGTGAAATAGACGGCTACATTTAACAGTTTCGACAATGAAAGGTTGTGAGCGAGATGACAACCTGGTAGAACGCTTAAATTCATGAAGTATGGGAACCAGCGAAAGCAGCTCATCGGAGCTGATATTTGTAAAAAAAGGCAGAGGGAGGCGACGGCACGTCCGTAAGAGAGCGACTGCAGAAGAGATGCCAGATCAGGGCAAATAACATTGCATATCCGTGTTTGGATCTTATCCAGAATCTTGAGACAAACAGAAGAGTCACCTGACCATATATGGAGCAATACTGCAAGCAAGGGCGAAGGGTTGATTTGAAGATTTGAAGGATCGATCTGGCGAGAAAAATTTCCTGGCTCGGCACAGGGAGCTAACTTTCCTTGCGGTGGACAAAGCTATTGACTCAATGTATTTGTTCCATCTCAGGTCAGCAGTCAATGTGAGACCGAGTAGTTGCGAAGAGTAGGTCTCGGGAAGTTGGGCGTCAGACATTCTAATGGGAGGCAGAGATGGTTGTCTGTGGTGAGTAATAGAGAGCAGTTTTGTTTTTGAGGCGTCAAAGTTAACCATCCAATTCCTGCCCTAGTTCACAACCGATTGGGAAATAATAAGATATAAAATGTAATCTTGAAGACTTCCTTCAATGTTTAGTGCAATAATTATAGTAATTTTTTGTAATCACTTCACCCCAAGCAAGACGATAATACCACTAAGACACAAGGAGTTACTGATAGTGAAAGACAATAAAAAGTCTTTAGTAGAAGGAACGAGAAACCCAATCTAAAAGAGGAAACAAGAGAAAACTATTAGGTTGCTGCAAAAATAATGACATAATAATGTCGTTTTTTGACGTTAAAAATACGTCAAAAAACGACATTATTACGTCATTATTTTGCACCAACCTAATATATGTTTTGGATAGACGGCTTTAGGTAAAGCTATATAGACATGTTATCATTCCGGTTATTCCTCCCTTCGTTAGTTTCTTAGTTCGCACGACTGTTATGCCTTGTCAAAATCTCATAATAGACTATTCCGTTTTGACTGCGTGAAAAGACGGAAATGACATATCACAGATGTTACTTGTTTTTAGTGAGACAATTAAAGAAAAAAGATTGAAAGAAATAAAGAAAGATAAAAGTGTTTAACGTTTCCTACCAATACATCATAAATAATTGACTATTCCATTTTGATTGGGTGGAAAGACATATCAAAAACGCTACTTAGTTTCAATAAGAACGAACGAAAGAATGAAAAAAGTGTTTGAAGTCAGTTTCAGTGAATAAAAAATGTAAATTTTTTGTGTTTGTTGAGATAGTTTGTTTTCTTAGTAAAATCAAGTAAGATATTTTCACTATTGCCATTTCTTTTCTTTTATTTAAAATAATAATCAACCTGTACAAGATACAAGATCCACTGGAGGTAGAGTTTTATAGAATATGAGGTACATTCTATGGTTATACGGAAGATAACAGTTTACCTTCGAATTGAAGAGTTTTAGAGTGCAGTAATCGAGGAAGCATCCTCTTGGGAGTTGGTTTCACGAATCAATGCTTCATGTGATGATGTTTGAGTGGAATTTACA
>OZ010590.1:22902780-22942780 GCA_963932145.1 Acanthosepion lycidas | reverse complement strand
TACTAATACTCCACAACATTTTAATATGTGTACAATAGATAGTCTTCAAATGTTAGCGCTTGTCATTAATAGTTTTTCCTTTATCTAGCAACTACTCAAGTCCTAATTTATTCCACAGCATACCTAGTTACTACCCCTTAAACGGTTTCCGTTACGCAAGCTATGACACAGCGTTCCTGACTCCATAGATAAAAATGGTAATTTTCGGATAACCGCAACAATTTTTGTCCTTCACAGCCATGAATACTAAATACTTACTCTATAATTAAGAATACCCTGATTATGGCATTATGCTATGTCGAAATTACTCGGAAATAAATACAATATGAGTCAACACCGTGTTTACTCTCGTCTTGTCATAACCGCATGAAAGCTTATCCACGAATATAAAAGTATCCTATGGAGAATATTTAGATAGTATATATGTAAATTATTTAACAAAACCTGTCCTAATACATATATATATATATATATATATATATATATATATATATATATATATATATATATATATATATATATATATATAATATATATGTATATAAGGAAATAGATAGATAGATAGATATGAGCAGACTGCGATAGATAGATAGATAGATAGATAGATAGATAGATAGATAGATATGAGCACACTGCAATAGATAGATAGATATAGAGGCAGCGTAATTTGACGAATGGTTATAAAATAAATACACAAACAATTTCGTGGCAATTCTCTCGGATAAAAACAAAATTATCTGTCACTTTTTTCATTGTTTCAGAATATATATATATATATATATATATATATATATATATATATATATATATATATATATATATATATAAGTTATAAGGAACTTGGTAAACCGATTAAAACTATTAAAATTTTAAATATTTCTTTATGTCCTAGATAAATATGTTTATTACAATAATAGTAATATTTAGTCCTGAAACTATTTACTTAAAAAATTAAACATTTAAGTTAATAACAAATTTTTTTCAGACATCGTATTTTCTATCAAACATTGTAAACTATCTTTTACATAATTTTGTTAAAACAAAATTATAACCACTCCATCTCTCTTTCCCCCTCCCCCTATCTCTCTCTTTACCATAAGACTCACTTGTATACATTTTCTACAATTCATTTCCGTTTTATTAACCATCTAAAGAGGTCAAGGTTCTGTCACTCCTCCTACTCCAATATAAAACATACTTAAGAGAGATATAAAATTAACCCCTCCCTATACTTTATATTGTCTGTTTAACTACCACTCTCAATCCCCTCTATTAAATTACAAAAATTACACTACCCACCAATTTCTAATCCAATTTTTTTCTCAATTCGTTGTTGGAAGTTGTACCTGATGATCCTGATTCCTTAAAAAAGGATTTAGGTGAAATAAATTATCGTAATGGTACATTAAAGTGGTTTGTTTTTCATATATATATATATATATATATATATATATATATATATATATATATATATATATATATCACATATAAACAGATCATTTACTTAAATATTTGTATCTACAAAAATAACGTATAAAAAGAAGATAACTTAAAATAATTGTCAGACATTGTCCATTTCGTAACATATATATATACGTGTGTGTGTGTGTGCGTGCGCGTGTGTAGATAGATAGTTACATTTCTATATACATTTTATTATGTATATAAGATTGTTCGTGTTAATATATGCACAAACACACACGTGTATATATATATATATATATATATATATATATATATATATATATATATATATATATATATATATATATTAGGTTGGTGCAAAAATATTTTCTCACATGTTACTATGTGAGAAAACGACATTATTTTTGCTACAACCCAATATATATATATATATATATATATATATATATATATATATATATATATATATATATATATATGTATATATATTCAGAAATAATGAAAAAATGGACATATATTTTAATATAGAACAAGAAACAAAAAATGTATAATTACAAGGCAGAGGTGTTATCGAATGCCATTTATCATATTTTCATTGTTTAATTTAACTATCGTTTAGCTTGAGTCCATTGGTATTTGCCATATATATGGGCGTTCAACAGTTTCTTATCCAGTGTGCATCATATACGTCTCAAAACATAATATGAATCAGATTATCAGCAAATGTAATTCTCTTCTCTCAGTGCTGTGAGGACACAAATCCCAAACTACACAAACCCTTTCTAAAACAAATAGCATAAAAGCATTCTGTCCTAAATTAATTCTGCAAAAATTGCATTTCTGATGTTCAGATTATGTATTGGGAAATGGGATACCGGCGACTGAGTGTACACAGGATAAATATACAGAGATTACCTAAAATGAATGTTCGGCTCGAGAAATATCAATGAACGCAAAAGAAATCGGGAGGTACTGACGAGCATTGTTGTCGCAAAAATGATTTTAAACTCCTTTGCTGAGCAGAGGTGATGATCCTGCACTGTAAGCTTGAAAAGTTTCTACCAGACACAAGTCCTGTTCTTTAACCGACACAAAACAAACAGACTTTCCAGTAACTTGCGATGCTGTTACATATTATGTGAAAAAATATCTAATATTGTTTACTAGACTGATACACAATATATATATATATATATATATATATATATATATATATGTGTGTGTGTGTGTGTTTGTGTGTGTTTGTATATATATATATGTATGTATTGTATGTATTCTATATGTATATATTAGGATATTACTTCGAAAATATTTCAAAATCGCGACACAACTGCAGGCGTGTTTCGATGCGTGTCAATGCATATCATCAGATATTGTAAATTATTGCCAATTGAACGACTTATTTAGATTTAAATGTAAAATACAATCATCTTTTTACGAAAAAAAAAGAACGGGTGTTATAAAGTCGATAGGCTTTACTCGCCAATTGAATATGACATACGTTAAATTTAACCTAAGCGACGAAGCAAAAGTCAAGAAATTATTCTTCATAAATGGATCTTTTTCGAGACTAACTGCCAGGTTAACTCTGTCAGCAATACTGGATTTAATACTGAGACAGGATTAAACGGTAATTTCCTCTGCTTAGATGTCTACTTGAGAATCCATGACATCAGGAAGATCGTTGATGATGGTCAGAAACACTGTAGGAACGAAGAGAGAACATTGAGAAGCACCAGCGTTCGTAAGAAAGGAACTGGAGTAGAAGCTATTTCGGACGACTTTCATTTCACGGTTTGACAAAAATTACTGGATTAAATCAAATAAGCGCCCTGTAATCCCATATCCCTGAATCATACAAAGAAGGACGGTAGGCCAAACTCTATCAAACGCCTTAGAGATATATAGAGCCTATTATCAAGAGGTTGGTATGCAAATTTAGTTATGGCCGTTAGCACGTCAACGGTACACGGTCAAAGCGGAAACCATATTGTTTGTCAGCAAGTAGGTAAGAGAGGTAAAGTGCTCAACCACTTCAACATTGATTAGAGCCTCGAACAATTCGCCGAAGCGTAGTAGGAGACTGAGAGGATGGAAGATCGTTTAGAAGGGTCTCCAGATTTCTTAAAAACTGGGACAATAGATGGGGACTTACAACAGCCAGGAAAGCAAGAATCAGCAAGGCAAAAGTTACATATTTTGAAGAGAATTGGAGGCAGCTCACGTATACATTCGTTTAGGAGTTCGGCTGGTACTCCGTCACCACCACTTGTTTACGAGAGTATAATATAGAGATTATGTCCAAACCATCGTCGGAATTATCCTCATCTTACACAATAGAGCTATATATATATATATATATATATATATATATATATATATATATATTTCACATATATTTGTATATACATTTTACTTCATACATAGAATATATCCATAATTGTAGCGTATATATATATATATATATATATATATATATAACGTCATCCACAGACAGATTGTTTCGCTGTTTCACAGCTGATCAATGTGGCTAGACATCTGGTTGCCTCTAGCTAGGATCTAACCCCGACTGAATTGGTGTCAGTCGGAGATTCTACCACTAAGCCGTCGGCGCACGGCAGGGATGTAGGTGGATTTTTAGGGTATTTATTTTTAGAAACACGCCCAGTGACTGACAGTAACTCAATTCTCTTTGTGAAAAGTCTCGCTATATTAACTATAATAGTCACTGTTTAGAAACCCATACCTCCTCCCTAGAGAGCTCAACTGGAATTAATTTTTATTTCAGGGGCCAATATAACGTCATCCACAGACAGACTGTTTCGCTGTTTCACAGGTCATCAGTGTGGGTAGACATCCGGTTGCCTCTAGCTAGGATCAAAATCCGATATATATATATATATATATATATATATATATATATAGTTTTAAGGTGTGCTATATTTGTGGGATAAAGTGTTCAATATCATAGATAGAACGTATGTAAATCTAGATATAAAAGTGAGCAAAGACACAATTGCGTCTAGCATGAAACAGCATGCCGCCTCTGAGTGTTGACATCTATGTTCTCTTATATATATATATATATATATATATATATATATATATATATACATACATACGTACATACATACACACACACACACACACATATATATATATATATATATATATATATATATATATATATATATATATATATATGTAGATATGTCCAGGAAATTGACATCATGTCAATATTTGTGTGACTCCATGTCACAAGAAAACGAAATTAAATAGTTTCAGACTGAACAATATAATTTGAATACAATATGGGAACCAATAATAAGGATTGCCGGAGAAAAGCAATAATAACAACAATAATTGCAATATGTGATCTGGTAAAATTATGAAATGATAACAACAAAAATTGCAATATGAGCACTGTTAAAAAAATGTTTGCTGAAGAAATTAGGTTCATAATACCCAGAACTGCATTCACAGATGTCTTCAATGTCACATGGCTCAGACGTTGGTTAGATCCAGTGTGAGATCAATACCCGTTTAAGGCAGTGGAGAACTTGAGAGGAGGAGATAGCTGATAGCTGACATCCATTAAAACATGACCCGTGAGCCAATAACAGTCTACCCCAGTGAGCGGTATAAAGGGTTCCGTTCGACATTCCAACCACCTGACGCGTACAACGGCCGAAATATGTTAATACATATGGTGACAAAGATGAGGAAAATAGTCCGAATAATGTAAATAGTGTACATAATAAATATAGACAGATAATACAAGTTTTACTTAGAAAAATTAGAATGTGTTATTCAGTGGGATGTAAATTTTATAAACAATTTCAATTTCACCTGTCTTACGAAACTCGTTTAAATCTCTCGTCTATCCCCAGAATTACGTGCTGCAACCTTCCTCGATACCTCAGTTATTCTCTTCTTAAGTTCTTGTGGGTTAGTAGGACGAGGGCGGATATCATATCTACCTGTCATTTTACATAGCCCCATTGAAAAAAAGTCAGGTGAACCTGGTGGTCATTTCAAAAACAGATTGTAATTATCACTCGAAAACCCTTTCCATTTTCCCGCTAGATTTTCATTGTTGTAAGACCGTACAGCGAACTTCGTTTTTAAATTCGAAGTGATTTCCGTTAAAGTTGTCTTTGTTATTAGGCTGCAAATATTATGTAAATCTTTGGGGGACACCCTGTATAAATATAAAGAATTAATAGTTTTCTTATTTATTAATCTGTCATATTTTTATCTCTTTAAACGATATTATTTTTTGGTTTATCCACTAAAAAGCTATTGTTTAAAATGCTATAAAACATGTCGGATTCATAAATGAAAAGCTATTACTTCTTTAGAAAGGTCCTTGTTTAAGTTTCGTTTATGAAACAGATCACTTATGAACATTCGGTTATCCGAACGGGAAGATTGGCTTAAATAATCTACTGCCTTTTAAGGTTGCTTATTCCACATGACGGTGCACGTTAAAAGAGCTTTGGATCGATTGAATGTTTCCCCTGCTAAGCGGGACGCACATTCAAATTCTGCCGAAGTGCGATTTTTTTTAATAATTATATTAAGTCGGCAGACGGAAATAAAACACTTTAAAATAATAATCAGAACTTATGTTTATCAAACCTTCTTAATTTATTTCTATTTTGTGGGAATAAGTCCGATTGTTTCTCTGGGTTTTGTCCACTTTCGTTAGCCTTTTTAATTGGGATTTGTTTTAGGCGTTTTTCCTTTTATAATTTTGTTATCTTCATGTTTTGACTGTCTGAGAAGTATTTTAGTCATATATATATATATATATATATATATATATATATATATATATATATATATATATATATATATATGTATAGATAGATAGATAGATAGATAGATAGATAGATAGATAGATAGATAGATATACAGTGTCTCTTTAAAGTTCGTGTTCATTTTAAAAAAATTATAACTTTATTTGCATTTGCGATAGAAATAATTTGTAAAGAGGATTAGAAAGAAGTAGATCTATATTTTCTAAGGTTTTATTGAAATTTTATTTAAGTTTCCACATGCTACATCTTTAGCAATACAAAGGGTAATACGATTTTGCATTTCAGGGATAAAATTTACCAACTGATTTACAGTAATGCCTGAAATCACATTAGTTATTTTAGCTATACTTTAAACTAGGTACATTAAACTTTATAAGAGTTTTACAGATTATTACTATCGCAAATACAAATAAAGTTATTAATTTTTAAAGTGCAAAGAGAGAGAGAGAGAGAGGGAGAGAGAGAGAGAAAGAAAGGGAGGGGGAAACAAACACTCTTTGTTAATGCTAATTTATGATTATTCATAGAAACCCCAAATAGAATAATTCACCAAAGAAATTCTCTAAAACCTAAAGTGTTTCTGATTTTCTTCGAAAACCCCTTTTGTATCGAGCGGCAGACTAGAGAATTGGTATCGATGGATCTTACTGAGCAATTATTGTTTTCCTGATTTTTCAAACAATATATTGGGTAATGTTTTAATCAAAAACTTTCTGACTGCACTCGCGTCATGTGCATTCTCTCTTGAAATATTGTTGTATCCCTTATGAATTGTAGTGAGAAAATTTGCTATGAAGTTTTCACGTGTGTTGCTTTCATCAATAAAGTGAAGTCCATTAACTGTTGTTACTGAATACCAATTACAGACATTAACCTTTATGACTGAATGGCATTTAGCAGTTATTTCGCTTTGTGGAAATGGAGGTGTGGAGAGTGTAATGGATAGCGGTCCAGGAGAAATCAGAGAACGCATTTCAAATTTCAGTCTGTTTCGGAGCATTCAATTTCGAGTAAATAACCTTGAATAAATTAATAGCCCATTCTCCAGCCTCTATAGGCTAAACAGTAGGACTTCTAATTGAAAATCTTTGTCATTCAAAAAAAGCAAAACAATGCAATATTCACTTGCGAAAAAAACAAAAACAAATTATTCTTGTAGACCAAAATATGTTTCAGTTTAACTCACAAAGTGTTGATAAACCTTAAAAAGCAAAACAAATATACAGATAAATCAGTCGATCTTTAAGTGAAATATAATTTATCATTTTTTTTACATTATTTACATGTGGACTATTGTTATATACACATAGCGTCCCAAAAGTTTGACATCAATTTAAAAACAATTATCTTCATAAGTACTAAGTCTAGCTCATGAAATTGAATAGTGTATGTGTTGAAAATCATAAATTTAATATGGGACCAATTTCATAAGGGTTCAATATATGAACCTCTTGTGAAACAGTACACGCCAAACACGCTGATGTTGATGATAGGTCTATTAGAACCTTTAGCACTGAATTGGCAGCCTTCCACTTTACATTTTTGCTACCAAGTCAAAATTTGTTGTTTTTATTTTAGCTTTTGCTTTTTAAAATCCCTCATGAATACTGTCTTTTTGTCTTTTCCTATCTATTATTAAATTCTGTACCACGAAAAACTTATTTAAATATATATATATATATATATATATATATATATCTGTACGTATGTATTTTTTTTAACATGAGCATTCGTGCTCACACACTCTCTCTGTTTCTCACACACACATGCACACGCGCGCACACACACACACACACATATCTGTGAGTGTGTGTTACGAAATGGACAATGTCCGGCAATTATTTTAAATTATCTTCTGTTTATACGTTATTTTTGTAGATACAAATATTTCAGTAAATGAGCTGTGTTGTAGTTTAAAAGGAATAAAAAAGACATTGCTATCTAGACGCTCCTCTGTAGCTAAACTAGTTTAGCACGTCAGGCTATATGACGGTTCCGTGTAGGATACAGTTTCGATTCCTGTCGGTGGACACCTATTTTCTATGAATATTTCTCGCAAATTCAGGCTGGTAAATGTTGTTAATACAGTTTATTATAGACAGATCATTACATATATGTATCTATAAAAATTACATATATGTATCTATAAAAATAACTTATAAACAGAAGACAATTTAAAATAATTGTCGGACTTTCTCTATCTTGTAATACACACATCTCTCTCTCTCTCTATATATATATATAAGAAAAGACAAGTATCTGTCCTCCATGAATACCCAACAGGTCAGGTTCTGCTATTGCTGAACATTTAACAAATAGTGGAAATTTGGTGAAGTTTTTTTTCCAAATTTTGCATTGAAGGCACGCTGCACAGTCTTGGGTGACTGAGTGCAAGCATATTCTATAATGCAAAATGGCTTCTCTTTGTGAGTGAACGCCATGGCTGAACCTGAAAACAGAACAGAAATAAAACATTAAATATAAAAGCTTGATCTGTTTCTACACATTCTGTGAAAATTTGAGGGCATTTAAACAGGAATTGCAAAAATTGTTGGCCTTCGAAATGATGTCATATTTTTGGGACATTCTGTATTTGTCGATCCGTGTAATATTCAGTAAATTTCAAACTGATCTCTTTATTTAATGTTAGACGTTTGATTTCGGGCGTTCGACTGACCGTGTCTAAAATTAACTCGTCTAGCTTTTACTTAGTTTTTTTGCTCAGTTATTGTTTGCTCGATTCCCAATAAGTTCAAGTACCATCTTCGTGAACCATTGCTTTAATACACGAGGCTATTGTGCTGTGGTACAATTCTGAGTGGAGAGCCTTAAACCAAACTTGCCTGCTGATGACTGCGGTTTTTGATCATACTCATCAAATCTTCTATGTCTACTCTTGCTGCTGTTGAAACCTCGTGACCATTTATCTGGCCTTCTTCATTCACGACCCTCATATCTCATTTATTTATAATCATTCTATTAAAATAGTTTTCAGGAAAATATGATCATGAAGTTCAAAAACCATTACGGATCTTCTAATTATTTATATGAGTTCCACCCCTATGCATTTCATTAAGGCAGTGTTGAAAACTAATATCTTTATTGTTTCATTAATTTTATCTTCCACGTAAAACTAATCTCCATTTTAGATGTTGCTGTTGTTGGAATTTATCGAGTGAATTGGTGTTTACTATTTGGTAAACTCCTTTGTTTGTGATACTGTGGCATCTGTCTGGAAGATCTAAGGAACTGGCTTTTTTAACGTTTAAAGAATACTTTCGTTTGAAATCTCATTGATCATTTTTCTGAGAAAAATGCTGGATATAGGTAATATTTTAATACTTTAGATATTTATGAACGAATTAGACGCCATATATAGCAACTATATGAAAGTTTTGATCCGACGAGAGAATTTCAGGTCATGAATAATAATTTAACGTTAAAATGTTGGTTGTCAACTTATTGCACCCTTTCCCGGTGTGCGGATTGTAGGTTATAGGATCACCTTTCCTCCGGTACACGCTCCTTTCTGGTCTTTTGAACAGGAGTAGACGTTTATCTTCTGTGTCCTGATTTGATTTCTGTTCTTTTTTTTTCAATTTTTTTTTATTTTTCCATTTTTTATTCTATAACCCCTCAACATTTTGATATACAGAATTTATATATCGCATTCAAAATCTCATATATATATATATATATATATATATATATATATATATATATATATATATATATATATATATATATATATAAACACACAAGGTGCAATGAGTAAATTGTCGGCATTTTTTTTTTCATTTCGCGCCCGCTCTTTGTTTTGTTTTAATTTTGTTGAGTGCAGTAGGGTCAGTTGGTCACCGACTATACGAAAAATAGCTCCATCACTGAATTCACACTTCTAGAAATACTGTTCTTCTTGGCATTCGTGCTGCATGCCCCAATAAGAACATTTCAGAGTGTTTAGGTGTCAATATGACGATAGTGAAGGGGATTCGGAAAAAGCTGGATGAGTCCAATGGTGATTACGAATGTACGTCAGCTTGGAAAATTCACTTTGATCGTTTTGGTAAGAAAAGAATTCCAGTCAATAATTGAAAACGATCTCTCCAAGACAATCAGGTCCATACGCAAGGAGTTAGTGCTGCTCGAAGACCCTTTGTCTGGCAACAAGACATTGCACCATGCCACACATGCAGAAAACCGAGTCAGACTGTCAGACAATTTCTGCACACACAACCCCACTTACATTTGGCAAAGGCAATCGTTTAGAAGAGTTGAAAAAGAATCCGAAGTCGCCCGGGGGTTGTGGTTGAAGCCAATGACGATTTTATTGAAAAAGAATTACTCTTTATTTTTCAAAGAAATTTTGTGCAATTTTGGTAAATATATATTTGTTAACAAGAGATGCCAATGTTATTTTCATTTTACGCGTAATTTTGACGACAATTTATCCATCGCACCCTGTATACATTATTTTTTATTCCCTTAAATTTCTGGTGTAAACTCAATAATTTTGGGACCCCAACTAGTGGCCTAAGTTCAGAAATGGCATCATGACATTTTCCACTGAGCAGTTTTGAAAAAAAATAAAACACAAATATTTTACATAGATGAAGCCCTTTGTAAAGCGCGGTTGTACCTGGGAATAATAATAATAATAATAATAATAATAATATTAATAGTAATAATAATCATAATCATAATAATAATAATAATAACAATAATAATAATAATTATTATTATTATTATTATTATTAGTATTATTATTATTATTATTATTATTATTATTATTATTCCAAACTTTATTATTTGTCCAATTCCGATTTTTGGGTAACAACAAAATATGCTTAAGAATTTTGGATATTCTTTTCCCTAGTTGATTTCCAGCTTCACTAGAGGTCGGGGCCAGTATTTTTTTTTTCACGACGTCTCTGTTGAATAGGATGCGTGGATAGCCCAGAAATAAAGGCATCTGTAATAGCTCCCATTTTGTAAAACTGAGCGGGAAAATCTTTGAATTTACTTTCCTTCGCCAGAAAGTGCAATGCTTGCACATATTTATCGAAGGTTTCTCCAGCCTGTTGAGTTCTGGTTGCAAGCACATGCCAGGCGTATATCTCATTTTTTCTTGGACAGAGACTCGCTTTAAAATGTTAATTGTTTCTGTACATTCGCTGAACAGATTGTATACATAGGACGACATGTGATTTATAAGAATATTCAACTCCACTCCCTCAATATGCTTAAAAAAAATTATGTACATAATTTTGTGTCCCCGGGTCTTACTATTAAAATATAGAATTTACTATCCTGTCCATGTTGATACCGGTACCAAAAATAGTCGTGAACACGCAGCGGCGAAAATAATTCATGTTTAAACGAAATGTTCAGGTCTGATATATACATACACTTATACATGATATTGTGTAATTTTTGTACACACATACACCTACCAAACAAAAAAGATATGAAGCTGGAAAATCTATCTATCTATCTATCATTCTGTCTCCTTATTTGTCTCTCCGTGTCTCTCTCTCTCTCTCTCTCTCTATATATATATATATATATATATATATATATATATATATAGAGAGAGAGAGAGAGAGAGAGAGATAGAGAGAGAGACAAATGTATAATGGCTGGCCTTTCGTATTCGAGGATACCACTCTAATAGTGCGGCTATCCTATCTTTAATTCAGACGCTCACTCAGGCCTGTAGTTTATACTGCAACTATCCTTAGCAGACCTTAGTCACAGTTTCGGGGAGATGTCGTGTAATCTAGTGTCCTCAGCAATCTGACCAAGGCCTGCACATTCAAACCCTCGGTCTCGATGACATGTAACTTTCTGCTAGCATAGCTATCGACGGTTCATCAAGTGCTCCGTCGACCCAATTTCTCTCACAGGGCTTGGATCTTAACTTGGTATTGTATTCAGGCAAATTTTAAGATGCCGCACGCAGGAATCGTCTCCATCCAGACCGATAGTATCAGGAGGGGACTCACTCCTGACAAATTAACCGTGGTGAGATTCGAATACTGGTCTCATGTACAGAAAGCGAACATAAATATAGTCATATATATATAGACACATAAATATAGATATATACACAGACAAAAACACGCATATATATATATATATATATATATATATATATATATATGAGAGAGAGAGAGAGAGAGAGAGAGAGACGGGTATATATATATATATATATATATATATATATATATATATATGACGTAACCCCTGCCTCTCTCCGAGTCCACCGCCGTCCAATCCTGTCCTGTGACGACCTATGTGACTTGGTATTGGTCGCGGCACGAAATGTGACGTTCTAACCTTTTACTGATTCGGATGGGAATCTGGTTAGATTCGGTATCAGCCTTGTCGTTCCCAGCTCGCCTCCAACGTCTGCTTACCGAAGTAACTGTTTTGATTTCTAGTCTAACTTACCCACGTTGTGATTTGATCTTAGGTAGACGAAATCACTCAGTCCCCGGGCCGTAATGCAAGTCGAGTCCGAACAAGGTTAAAACCCTGGAGTATATGTAAAAGAAAATAAAGTAACAACTCGAAGAGTTCAAATAGCTAACAAAATTTTATATCAGGTTGCTGAATACAGGACTGGGTCTTTCTTCCAAACCGCTAATATGGATTTGTGACACCTTGCGTTTGTCTTAACATCATAAATTGTTGTTTTAAGAAACTAGTTTTGATGCATCTTCAGGTGATATTCGTAAAACTTGTTTTGATTGTGTGATTCCAAGTCGTTCTTCAAAAATAAATTGTTCTTGTTTAGAAGTTGAGATCGAGAATGCGTGGATCTTATGTCAGCTTTCTGCGAGGCGGGTCTCAGAGCTCACAGCTTAACTCTTGCCTTTCTTTTTAACCCCAACTAACTGACTGCCGTCCACTCGTTGCGACTCTGCTTATATGAACGCCGACCAAAACCGTAATGGGCCTGTTGGGGTTTGAGGGTCTTTGATAATTCTAAATCCACAACAAGGATTTCTTTGTTCTCGAAAAGGAAAATCCACCAACTTCCATTTTTGGAAGTTCCTACTTTATTTTTATTTAAGGAAAATCGTCCTCCCAAATTCTTCCTTCCATATTGGTATCTCACCCAATCCCCTGAGAGGGCGTCAACGGGTTTATCCTCTCTCTCACAGTGGCATCTCACACCGATCCCTTCATTGGGCGTCAACAGGCCTCCCCTCTTCTTCACATGATTACCTTCGCCTACCGCTCACGCCACCATTCAGCCAATGGACACCCAGCAGCGTGGGTTTGGCTAGACTGGTCTCAGTTTAAAAATCTCGCTCAAAGAAAAAAAAATATTATCTTCCTTTTTTTTCTGGTGCCAATTATTCGTTCAGATAAAATAATTTTTCTATCATGGCCAGCTCCGACACAAAACAGGTGCACATCTCAACTGATATTTCCACAGATAGTTAAAGGTTTAATCATTCCTTCCTTGTACTCTGCGGGTGGTCCAGCGGACATTTTTCTCGTTGAGAGCGCGACACAATTAATTTTTATCTCTTAGCATTCTGCCTTGTAGGCCATTGACCAACCCGATATTTTCATTATTGCCATGGGAAGATAGCTATTTTTCTCGTTGCGTCGTACATAAATCAAATTAAATCCAGTACCTTATTTCTTCGCTAATGAAAATAAAATCTTTACCACATTTCTTTGTTAGAAAAAAAAAACATCGCTCAGTGTCATTTCCTGATAGCTTCTTATCACCTAACTTAATTCTCGACATTTATTTTCTTTTCACGCAACCCTAAATAGTGTCATATATATATATATATATATATATATATATATATATATATATATATATATATATATATATATAGGTAGATAAATAGATATGGATATAGATTTATATATATATATATATATATATATATATATATATATATATATATAGAGAGAGAGAGGGAGATATATATATATATATATGTATAGACACACACACACACACACATATATATATATATAATATAGAGACACACACACTCAAACATACATATATATATATATATATATATATATATATATATATATATATATATATAGTGACAAATATATAACCATATATAGTGACATATATAGGCATATATATACAGAGAGAGACAGACAGAGAGACAGATATATATATATATATATATATATATATATATATATATATATATATATATATATATATATAGACCCAAACATATATATGGACATATACATAGACATATATATATATATATATATATATATATATATATATATATATAGACCCACACATATATAGTCATATATACACACACAGACATATATATATATATATATACACACACATTGTTATATATATATATATATATATATATATATATATATATATATATATATATATATATATACTTGTTAAGCTGACATACTTATATATATATATACTTGTTAAGCTGACATACTTTTAAACATATTTCTTTAAGTATATCTGAAAAAAATTGACTTAACTATTTTTTTTTATTTATTTTTCTTTCCAGCATCCTTATCTTTGGTTGTAGGCTTAAGGTACTACTGAAATTATTTCATAATTTTCACTGTCTTAAGAGCTTACGGCTAGTACCTTAGCCATTTTGATGCCTTTGGTTTTATTTTAAGATCCCCCAAAACAAATCCGCCTTGAAAATGGATAAAGAAGTAGCCGAAATTCATAATAAACGCCAAATCGTAAGGATGCCTTAATATATATATATATATATATATATATATATATATATATATATATATAATTATTCAAACATTTGTAAAATTATGGCTCATTAAGTACGCATCATTTGTTAAATATATATGTCCTATTTATTATAAGTATTAAGATGCATAATAAGATAATTGTACAATAATTAAAACAATGATCACAAAGATGGAGACAGTTTCGTCGATAATGTTTCTCTGCAACGAACGCCAAATCTGATTAGCAGATATTAACGGCCGGCCGTCACTCATTTTCTTGACATTGTTGATTACGATTTTTTTTTAATTATTTTTGTAAACCTTTGAAGTTTTTAGCAATTTTCTAATGCTTCTTGTCTTTTAACTTTCGCTTCTCTCGATTTTTATTTTCTCATTAGTTCCTTATCAGGTGACGAATTACATCCAACAATTTTCGAAGGGGAAAATACTTAAAAAACAATTTCCTCTGGCAAAGAGAAAACATAGATATATTTTAAAGTATCAAATTGTTCTTCGAGATATAATTAACAGGAATTTGTAGAGAGCCATGATCGTTCATTGTCTGAAGGTATATGGCATATACAAAAAATAACTATTCAATGAATCTTATGATAAAAATATGAATACTCTCAATAATTTCGCCTGATCCGTTTTCCTGAAGACTTCATGAGTGTGTGTATGTGTTTTTTTCATTATTTTATCATTTCTCCACAAAGAGAGCCGGAGTAACACTAGCATGCCGGGGTTACAGAGAGTGAAAGTGAGAGAAAAGACTAGGTTTAGCGAGGATTCAATAAAGAATGATTGAGAGAAGGATAAAGAAAATGAACGTCATTCAAGAAGACATAAAATGGCGATTGACATTGGATTTAATTTTTTGATGACTTTACTTTTCGGGGAGGCAATTAAATGGAAGGGAAGTGCGGGTAAAGAAACTGTTGTAGTAGAAGTGGCGAATACATTTAACCATTTTCGACAGTTTTAAATTTACGCAGTCCGGGCACCAGGGAAAACTCTCGTCAGATCAGTTGCCATGAAAATATTTGTAGAAAACACAGAAGGAAGTCACATGGCGTCCGTGAGAAAGTAACTGATGTCGAATTGCCAAGTCAAGTTCGATTACATTGCAGATCCTTCTTTGAATTTTGTCACGAACCTAGAGATGAATAGCAGAAAAATCAGACCTGATATGGCAACAGTATTCAGTACTGGTGCTAGCTGGTGTGTGTGTGTTTGTGTCTCTGTGTATGTGTGTGTATGTGTGTGTGTATTTAACTTAAAGCACTCGTATCTTCATATATATGTGTGTGTCGTCATGAGCTGCGGTGCGATTTTCATTGATGCATGTTTCATTAAATAATATAGTTATCTTTTGTCTATTTTAAGTCAGTTTCTTTCATATTGTTGGATAAGCTTAATAGCAGTGACATTGAAAGGAAATCGCCATATGGATACATGTTTAAATCCAATGTAAGCATTCGGTTTATATAAGCCATTATCAAAAATGAAAATTTCATTTCAATATATCAAATAACACACAATAAACAAAAACTAATATATATATATATATATATATATATATATATATATATATATATATATATATATATATATATATATATATAACAGTTGAAACATAACGTAAACAAAATAAACTATTAAATCTCCACAAATATTCTTAAATGCTTTTAATTGGTAACAGAAGCCATTGGTTTATACCAACGGCTTCCCATATTTAATACTTTTCGAATTCACTCTCGCGTGGTCATGTGTGACATCAGAAGCTGGAGTGCGATTTTAGATTCCAACGTCTCATATGCACGAGTTTGTCGTTGCTTGGAAATCTTCCATGTAAACAGAAACAGACTATCATCACTGACTTGTCCGTGTATTGCTTAATAAATTTGTAATATAATTGCGATCTTTGATAATGGCTTATGTAAGCTTAGATTTGATTAAAAATATGTATCAATATTGTGACTTTCTTTCTTCATTTAATGATAATATTAGTAAGCTTATCAGACGTTATGAAATGAATTTAGATAAAATAAATAGACAACACTTGTCTATATTATTTAATGAAACATGTATCAATGAAAAATGCTGCCTCAATATATATATATATATATATATATATATATATATATATATATATATATATATATATATATATATATATATAATAGATAAGAGAAAGAACAGATGCAGTAAGAATCCACAGTTCTTAGCATTTCATCTTGAAAAAAGAGCTCAATAAAAATAGAGCAAATTATTATCATAATATTTATATAATAATAGATTACAATAAAAACATTTTATATCGCTACACAAAAAAAAATATTCTTTCGGGACTATAATGGTTTATATGGGAAATTTGAAAACAAAACATTCCTTAATTTGAAAGTGGGTGAGCGTAAGTTCAGAATTAAAAAATATACTTGCGGGCATGTCTGGTGAAGCCCCCCCCCCATATATATATATATATATATATATATATATATATATATATATATATATATTGACCATGTAACGCGTGGTCGAATCTCAACAGGATCAATTTGTCAAGTAGATAATTTCTTAATGTTAGCGGTCCGGAGACGGGAACCTCAGTGTGCAGCACATTTGGAATTTGCCTGAAATCATAGCACACTTTGACTTGAGACTTGTGTGTGAAATAGGGTTGACGGGTTCCTTGTGGTCCGTCGATGATTGTACTAACATGAAGTCACTTTTCATCCTGAACAAGTGTGCTGACCTCGTCCAGAATGTTGATTTCGCTAGAAAACACGCTTTCTCCCCGAAGCTGTAACTAAGGTCCGTTCATCATGGTTGCAGTATAAGCCACTGATATATATATATATATATATATATATATATATATATATATATATATATATATATATATATATATATATATATATATATATATATATATATATATATATATAAATTTAAATAAGTTTTTCGTGGTACAAAATTTAATAATAGATAGGAAAAGACAAAAAGACAGTATTCATGAGGGATTTTAAAAAGCAAAAGCTAAAATAAAAACAACCGTTTTCCTCCCAGAACTTATCAAGTTTATTTATTGTGGGAATTTAAAAGCGTAAGAATTAATTTTTAATTAACGAATGTAATCGAATGGGGAAAATAAAAAAAAATATGAATTTCAAGAAACTACAGTCCAATAATATTCAGACCCAGCAAGCATTCCCTCTGTTTACAAAAGGAAGGCTCACGGGATCTAACATACAAGGACTCTAGAAACTTGAGGTGAAATGTGGAGTCGGACCTATATAAAATTATAAATCTGTCGCCAATAAAATTTTCCACTATTTGTTAAATGTTCAGCAATAGCAGAACCTGACCTGTTGGGTATTCATGGAGGACAGATACTTGTCTTTTCTCATCTATTATATATATATATATATATATATATATATAGAGAGAGAGAGAGAGAGATGTGTGTATTTCAAGATAGAGAAAGTCCGACAATTATTTTAAATTGTCTTCTGTTTATAAGTTATTTTTATAGATACATATATGTAATTTTTATAGATACATATATGTAATGCTCTGTTTATAATAAACTGTATTAACAACATTTACCAGCCTGTATTTGCGAGAAATATTCATAGAAAATATGTGTCCACCGACAGGAATCGAAACTGTATCCTACACGGAACCGTCATATAGCCTGACGTGCTGAACTAGTTTAGCTACAGAGGAGCGTCTAGTTGGCAATGTCTTTTTTATTCCTTTTAAACTACAACACAGCTCATTTACTGAAATATTTGTATCTACAAAAATAACGTATAAACAGAAGATAATTTAAAATAATTGCCGGACATTGTCCATTTCGTAACACACACTCACATATATATATATGTGTGTTTGTGTGTGTGTACGCGTGTGCATGTGTGTGAGAGAGACAGAGAGAGTGTGTGAGCGCGAATGTTCATGTTAATATATACAAAAATACATACGTACATATATATATATATATATATATATATATATATATATATATATATATATATATATATATATATATATATATATATATATATATATTGATTTCTGTCGGCCTAAAATTAATATTTCACAGACTATAAATTATAAATTGTTAGTCATGAAGTAGACCATAAATACGATTATGTGAATGGAAACTTCAAATTATCTTGTAATATATATAGAATCACTTATGCATTGCTATATATATATATATATATATATATATATATATATATATATATATATATATATATATATATAATTAAGTAATCAAAAGTGTTATAATCCGTATGGATAATCCCAAGGATGATGTAATCCAGACAGCAATATCAAATCAGAACAATTATTAATTCCATTTAAATAGAAAACAGACAACCTTGAGTGTCCTTTGCTTATAATTTTTTTCTCCAGGTATATGATTTTTACCTGCTTTACCAGATCGCACTTCCAAGGGTGAAAAAATACATTAAATTCCATATATTTTTTACACACTTCTTAGGTGTAGTTTTAAGTTGATCTAAGGTGATATACAGGTTGGTGGAGAGGACGTATGTCAGACAGGGTCGAAATTAGAGAGGGAAAGGGGAGATAAGAATAATTTTAAATCCATTTTTATTATGATATTTAAGAATGAGGCAGGAGGCCTTTGGACCAGACACTCACCTATGTAATATGACATCTCACAGAAAATGGGGAAATATGTATAATCGTATAGCATCCCGTATATATGGTGAGAACTTTCAGATTCATATATAATATTTAGAACATTCACTTTCCTGGTATTGAACAAGAATTCGAACTTCAATATTGTCGATTTGTAAGATGTATTTTTGATGTTAGCGCCTCGAAGAAATGATTCCTGATCTTTGCATCTTAAGTAAACGCTTGAAAACCATCCGACATTTTGACAGAAAACTTGTGAATGAAACGATGATTGTCCTAGCATGACGTCACAAATCATTGTTACCGAATTACTGAACGTACAGGCTTTTTCAAAGTGCTGATCAGGAGGGATTAATCTACAAAATATAGGAAATATAACTAAGGTCCTCTCAGCATATTTGGTGTGTAAACCACAATTGGGAACTCTGTGTGAAATGAGAATCAATGATACACCATATATATATATATATATATATATATATATATATATCGTCGGCACCCTTTCTTTCAAGATGGCCATGGCGGAGATGGCCCCGAAAGCCCTACCTACACCTGGAATTTCGTGAACAGGTGTCAACAAGGATTATCTGCGGTGGACATAAAGGCCGTGTCTGGCACTTTTTCCAGCTCACCGCATATCGACTTCATGTCGATATGCGATATGCTGAAAGCTCCCCACCTCCGAATGGTCCTACGCCAGGCCGGTCGTTTTTGAGCCCTACGTATCTTCTTGACATTGGCACGCTCACCAAAACAGGATGGCACGAGGGAGTCTAGTGGAATATATTCTGCAAATGTGTCTCAGAACACCGGTTATCTTACGATCACTGAAGTTGAACAACGTCGCGCCTAGTCAGTACCTAGATGGATGACCACCTCGTAATACCAGGGGATGTATGCTTGGATGTGAATGTGGGGTAATGGATAACGGTTAGGAATTGTTAATCGGAGAGTAGAGTTCCAGTTCCAGTCGTGTTCGTTTATTTTCACTTACGCCCAAATACCCTTGGGAAAGGTATGAACCTACCTCATCTCTCCCAGCTATGGGTTAATTACTATATCTTCTATCAGTATATATCATTATTATTTCTAAAAATTACTTGCAATCTAAAAACACATTCTGAATTTAAATAAACTGTAATGGGTTGATAAACCCTAAAAAAATCAATCAATCGAATTTTCCGGGTAAATATCAACATGTTTCTCTACGGTATTTTTTTTTTTTTTTTACACTTTTTTTTTTGCACTTACGTCTTGAAAGAAATGCTAGTGGTTTCTCGTTGTTTTGCATATGTTTAATTTTTCATTTTCCTTGGCTAAGACCCAAGGCTAGATATCCCATGATAACAACTCATTATATTCTTTATAACACCATGACGTCTTGTTTTTTGATAACTGAGTAACCTCCACCCCTACCACCATTACTACACACCTTTTATTAAAATGACTATAATTATCGCCATTGCAGAATGACAAAATTACTGTCTTTCATACCAAATGTTTTTGCTTTATTTTCCGGCTTTGAAAAGAATTATTTTTGCAACGAAAATGGAGAGACGTTAGTATTATATATTTTAATGACCACAGGAAGCAAATATGTAATACATAATAACGGAGACCGCAATGTATGAAGATTATATTACTAAGCCTCAAGGACACTGATAAACGTATGAAAAAGGTACAACCTCCAAAATCAAAAACAAAAACATATAAGACATGAATAAATTTAAATCAAGAAACAAAAAATAATGAACATATATATATATATATATATATATATATATATATATATATATATATATATATATATATATATATATAACCGTTGGCAGGAACGGTTAAAAACAAAAGCATTCGGACAATTTATGAGAAGGCAATGATAGATCAAAATGCAGTAGATCACAGGCGTTTACTATTTGATAATTTGCTACCAGACTTATCTATTGCTATCACTATAATTATTAATAGCATGATTTATTCATTTCACGCAAAGCAAGGCAAGAAAGTCACTAAGATGAAAAGGGTTTCAGTTTATGAGAGAATATTAAAAAATGGTCAAGGAGAAAGTACAATAAAAAACAGGAATTAAGAAGATAGAAATTACCGATAGACATTGCATTTAATATTTTTAAGATCATAGTTGACTGGACAATAAAATGTCTAAAGAAATTTCCACAAGTGTAACGTGTTAGAGAAGAAACTTTTAGCACAGTACTTGAGGGCACATCTAGCCATTTTAACTGTAAAATCATGAGACCTTACGACCAATCAAGTACTGCGCTTAAATTCATAAAGTCTACATACAAAATAGGAAAGTTCATGGGAATTTTCTTTACAGAAAAGGCACGGGGAAGCTACGTAACGACGGTGGGAGAGTTACCGATGCTGAGATGCCAGGTCATATCTAATGGCATTGCAGATTCATTTTTGTATTTAAATACAAAGCAGAAGATACCAGACTAAACGTGACAGCAGAATTCAATGCATGGACAAATGGTAGTTTTATAAATGTAGTAGATAAAATGATAGAAATTTCCTGGTAACAGTCCAAAGTATTGACTCAGTTTAATCTGCCCACTTCATATCAGCGCACAGGATTCGCCCGCGAAAGCAGAATAATTATTATTGTAATTTAACTTGTAAAATAAATTATCGTAAAATTAGTATATATTTTCCCTATTAGGATTTCTTGCTTAAAGTTCAGGTGTACTATTAGCTTGCTTTTTATATACAGTAATTTTTTCTACTATAAATATAGTACGATTTATTATCGTAAAATTAGTATATATTTTCCCTATTAGGATTTCTTGCTTAAAGTTCAGGTGTACTATTAGCTTGCTTTTTATATACAGTAATGTTTTCTACTATAAATATAGTACGATTTTAATTTTACAACATATACTAATAACTTGATTTAAACCGTACATGCTTAAATGCATCAAAACCTGTCAAATGTACTGCTATCATTTTATTCACAGTGCTAATCAGCGTATTTAAGAAACAAAAACAAATGGTTAAAAACAAAGCAAAGGTACTGAGCAGTTACGTAATAACAGTCCTCTTATATGGCAATGAGTGCTGGACAAACTACTCAAAGATAAATAAGAGTCAGAAACATGGTTCTACAGAAGGATGTTAAGGATACTATTGAGCAAACATGTGAAGAACTACGTAGTTTCGTAAAAAAATGGAAGCAAAATATAAACTTAAAATCAGGAAGAGACACATAAAATACCTAGGAAGCATAATGAGAAAAGAGGGCTTGGAAAATCTGATACTCACAGGACAGTTTGAAGGCATGAGGGACTGAGGAAAACAGCGCATAATCTGCCTAGCGAATTTCAATAAATGGATGGTGGAACATGTTTAAGAGAGATATCAAAAAGATAAAATTTATTAAGAACTGCAAAGGGCAATAAATTTTGAAGAGCCATGATTGGTTCCGCCCTGAAGTGACACGGCACATAGAACTTGCATGTTAATATTCTCTGATGTAAAACTCAGTTATGGGCCATGCGTGATGCACATTTAGGAGGTCATACATGACTGACGAGTCTGATTTTCCCCGCAGTAGGTTGCCGTTTCTTTCTGCAGTACACCATTTGCCATTCAAGTCTATAGAACCCGGATTTTCCTGTTATTTACCCACAGCTGGGGGAGAAGAAGTTTATTCATACCTTTCCAAGGGTATTAGCATGTAAGTGAATGCAATGGATTCGACTGCAATTCAAAATCGGCCTCCGATTTCTCAATCCGAGCCGCTATCCATTACTCCACCGTACACTATTTTTTTTTTCTGAATATGCTCTCCTGAAATAAACCGGATTTTCATGACGGCATAAATATCCAATAAACCGGATTTTCATGACGGCATAAATATCCAATAAACCGGATTTTCATGACGGCAAAAATGTCAGAATTACTAGTTTTCTGTGAATTTACACTTAAATTTTTGTCCTTAGAACCAAATACAAAGAACCTATCGAAACTTAAGTTCAAACCCCCACTCTCAAAAAAAAAAAAAAAATTATCGATCGGTATATATGGAGAATTAAAACGGAAACTTCTACCACTATACATATGGTATTCTGGATATCAGCCAAACAAAAAGCTTTATAATTTGCGTTAGGTTTATGCTGAATTTTTAAGGACAATGATCATGTTAGTGTAAATAAATCGATCAATAATATCGATCGGAAATTAAGGCAAAGCACACAAGGCCATTGATAATAAGGAGCGAAAGGTTTGGAATCGAAGAATATTAATAAAGATGACAAAGAATCTACAGGTAATATCAGGATAATGAGAAAAATTGCATAGAATCGAATTTGCAATAACATTGTAATAAAGGTCCGGATATTTATGACAGCGGATGTAATGTCGGTTATTAATCAGATAATGTCTGATAATGGATACTGAACAATGTAACAATGTCAACAAATTATAAAACCGAATAAAAAGCGTTTTGCAAACATGTCTTTTAAACACATCATGTTTAAATAAACCCACACAAACGTATAGTGGATACTTCGTATTTGAAATAGACGTTCATATTTATTTATTAAACAATGTGTCTACGCTGTTTAATAAATAAAAAAGAGATGCTCATTTCAAATACAATGTATCCACTATAAGAAAGTTTGAAGTAATAAGAATGTGAGATTAAAAAATATACATTAATTCTTTAGTAACGACATGCCCAAACACACAAACACACACACACACAGACACACATGCACGCGGGCGCGTGTGTGTGTGTGTGTGTGTAGAGCCGTAGAAGGTTGGGCTAGCACGAAGTCACAAATCATCGTGAACGAGGCTTTGAGCGTACTGGACTTGTTCATACTGTTCATATCCCATTAACTCTAACGAAGGTCGGATCATCATAGTTGCAGTATAAGCCACAGATGGGATTTGTGGGGGTTAAATAAAGAAAATATACCTGAGGAAACGTCTGCAACAGGGATTAGCTAGTTACGTTATTAAACGGGTATCCTCATTTGCAAGAAGCCATATATATATATATATATATATATATATATATATATATATATATATATATATATATGGCTTCTCGTAAATGAGGACATTTAGATTTATTTTTGAATTCATAGGTTTGGCGATTTGGATCATAATTACGAGGCTTAAACACTAATATTCTATGGTTATAATTTATTGCATTGGAATCGTAATTATGATCCAAATCGTCAGACCTACGAATTCAAATATAAATCGGATTTCTTTTTGAATATGTAAGTCTGATAATTTGGATCGAGATTACGATTCCAATGTAATAAATTATAACCATGGAATATTAGTGTTTGAGTCTTTTATAATATATTCTCACTCAGTTTTTGACATTGATTCCTAGCTGGATATATATCTATAAATTCATGAATCATTCATACAAAAAACAAATGTAGAGGTTAATGATTTGAATGGCGAGAATACTTCGTCGCAAACAGTATAAATAAGATACATCAACACCGAACATGTATATCAATGATATGATCCCCGTTTATAAATACCAGTTGCATAAGGTATTTTTAATTTTTTACAAGCTTTCGTCTGTTCCTACAGATATCATTAGGTATGGAAGTAGATTTTGTTTTTGTTTTTACTTCTCAGTAATAAGAGGACAATGAAAATATAGATGTAATCCGAAAAAAATGCTATGAGAAATGTGTTATTGTTTTGGAACGTGGGGTCGCAACGCTGAGCTTGAATTTAAATTTTAAGGTTCTGCGTTTTTGTACAAATATAGCAATAAGAGAATTCTTTTTTACTGGTAGATTTTCCGTGAATATGCCATGAACTATATTGTTCAATAATTACAGTAATGTCACACTTAATATCCGAGAGTTGCACGTTGGATCAATTATTTTAATTTCAATTGAAAGGTGCAAATATAATTTATAAATTCATGAATCATACATGCAAAAAACATATATATATATATATATATATATATATATATATATATATATATATATATATATATATACTACTTGCTCAATATGTGGCCTCCTTTGTAGATCACTAGCGGGTCTTAAATGCCGCTTAAGATTAGCCCATAAACTTTCGTAACTGAATCAATAAGTTGGCTTATAAGTTCTTCATACGTTGAAACCGACGGGAGAGCCCATTATTATTATTATATATATATACACACACATATATATATATATATATATATATATATATATATATATCGATAAGTTCTGTCTGTGTAATTTCATTATTATTTTTTTCAAATTTCGCAATTTGTTTTTTTAATATAATCAGTAAATTTACCAAAATACATTCTTCTTTTTTTTTTTCGAATACAGTCGAATGTTACTACATTCATTTCCAATGACTTCTTTTTTATTTCTGTTTATGTAACAGTTTTAAGCTTAATTCCGGTTTTCCAACGTTTGCTGAATTCAATGGCCATAACATTTATGACGGCTAAAATGAATGTCGATGTGAATCGTTCCGTGTTTCACAACTGTTAACTAATAGACTCTCTCAGCAATAGGAGTTAATAGATTCGAGGTTGACATAGAAATCCAAAAGCCATATTGTTTATACGAGGTGAGATGCTCATCTAATTTAGTGTTGATTAGTGCCCCTAGTACATTGCCAATAGAGATAGCATGTCGATAGAAAGATCAGTCTATTCGTCTGAGTTGTAGAAGACGAGAACTAAAGAAGAGATTTTTTTTCAACATGCAAGAGAGTAAGAGGCATCCAGGCATTTATTATATAGTTTAGAGAGAGCAAGAGCCAGTTGAGCAGTATATATTTAAGGACTCTTTGCTGGGATACCATCAAGTTCATATGTTTGTGGGGATCCAGTTTAAAGATAATAGCAGAAACCATGGATTGCGTTATATGCACATCACACAATAGACAATTTTGTTTTACGGCATATCAACCTCAATTGGTTATTTAATGCCGATAACATTTTTAGGATAGATTCGTATGAATAGAATATGTATTCTTTGGTTTAGATTGGTTTGGTTTATTTTGTTTAACGGCATATCAAACGCAATGGGTTATTTAATGCCGATAACATTTTTAAGATAGATTCGTATGAATAGAATATGTATTCTTTGGTTTAGATTGGTTTGGTTTATTTTGTTTAACGGCATATCAAACTCAATGGGTTATTTAATGCCTGCAACATTTTTAGGATAAATTCGTATGAATAGAATATGTATTCTTTGGTTTAGATTGGTTTGGTTTATTTTGTTTAACGGCATATCAAACTCAATGGGTCATTTAATGCCTGCAACATTTTTAGGATAAATTCGTATGAATAGAATATGTATTCTTTGGTTTAGATTGGTTTGGTTTATTTTGTTTAACGGCATATCAAACTCAATGGGTTATTTAATGCCGATAACATTTTTAAGATAAATTCGTATGAATAGAATATGTATTCTTTGGTTTAGATTGGTTTGGTTTATTTTGTTTAACGGCATATCAAACTCAATGGGTTATTTAATGCCGACAACATTTTTAGGATAGATTCGTATGAATAGAATATGTATTCTTTGGTTTAGATTAGTTTATCGTTTTACGGCATATCAACCTCTAAGGTTTGTTTAATGCTGACAAAATTCTTTATTGGTGGTAATATTTTGTTTTGCCAAATACCTGTTCCTGGTAATATATTTCCTTCAAAATTGTATTGATGATAATATTTTTTTTTTAAAAAAAAGTATTGCTGATAATAGTTAACTATTTTCCCATAGCTGGGACCCTAACAGCTGCTACAACTCCGGTCAGGGTGGACCTGGGAACACCAGCAATTAAGAGGTGGTTCCATGCTCCTCAAAATCTCCTGATCAGAGGTCTTGCTGCTGGACGTAGTTTAACGTCTTACCTAGGACGCGGATGTAGTTTAACGTCTTACCCAGGGCGCACACAATAGAGACTCAGTTCTAAGTGAAAAGTCAAGGAAGGATAATCCAGATAAATCAATAGTAGAACTGGAAGAGAATTTACGAGCAAAACGTACTGCTTTATCAGCAGCAGATACTATCATCTCAGACCGAGTGAAGAGAGGCGGGATAGAAGACGTTTTCTTATTTAAACAGATTATAACGGAGCCTCTAGTAGTCGCCAAAACCAAGCATGTTAGATGCTATACGGTGGCCCATTCTTTCAACAAGCAAAGATTTCGCTCCTTTGATGGCATATTTACAGTCATTACGAGTAGACGCAAGGAGACGTCTAATGTGATCGGAAGTATCACGCTTAAGCCGTAAATTTGATTCCTGTTGGCTATAGCAACTGAGCAGGCAGGAATGAACCAAGGAGAATATTGTCGTTTCTTCTGGTATTTCCAAGCAACTACGCAGGATTTAACCTCAGAAGAAATCTCCCTGGAACGAATATCAAAGTTAAAAATATCAATCCAGATAAACTCTCCAAGTGAATACCAATGTACACCCGTCCTGGGTATGATGATAAACCTCGTCCAGTAGTAAAAGCCTCTGATCAGGAGGTTTTGAGGAGCGTGTAACTACCTCTTAATTGCTGGTGTTCCCAGGTCCACCCTGACCCGGGGTGGTAGCACTTGTTAAGGTCCCAGCTATGGGCAAATTGTTAACACCCAAACTTGTGTAAAAATAGGTATACTAGAAATACTTTGTAATAAAGAATTATTGCCAGCAATAATTTTTTAAACGAAAAATTATTACCAGCAATAATTTTTGAAGGAAAAATTATTATCAGCAGTACTTAAATAAATACCTGTAATAAAAACAGCTATAAATACTTTGAAAATAAAATTGGAGAATGGAACTCAGAATACAAAATAGTGCCAACAAAATATTATCAAGAGAGTAATTAAAAAAAAAAAAAAAAAAAAAAAAAAACTTTTTACGAAAATAAAACCATACATGATTGTATATTTCCTAAAAGAAATTGGATTGGACTCAAAAATATGACTAATTGAAAAATTCAAATATATATGCATACATACACACTTTTTTTGTTTCTTTTTTACCAAACTATCTCTATGAAACTATTTAAAAAAAATTGTGTTCGCATTAAATGACCCATTTAGGTTGATATGCCATAAAACAAACAACCAAACAACCAAACCAATGTACACAGAAAGAAGTTTTGTGAATAGGGGTACCTGCCTAATATACGACTCCCCTTAAGCATTGTTTACTTATATATATCTATGTTTTGCGTGTACATATGTGTGTGTGTGTGTGTACATATATTTGTGTGTGTGTGCGTATACCTGCCTGCCTATATGGACAATTGATTGACGAAATGATCATCTGTTTCTGGCTATTAAAAAACAACTTAAGACGACTTATATGTTTATACATATAATCAACCTAATATATAAAAGAAAACGAATAGGACGGAAGAGAAAGTACAAAGCAAATAACAAAAACTACTTTAAAAATGCCGATTACAGTTTGTTACATAAGAGCTTAGAATACTATTAATCTTGTGAGGAAATGTGGGATTTGCTGAGGTCGACCTTAAGGATCAGATACAAGACACAATAAAGAAGTAGATTTTGATTGGCTGATCTAACGGGAGAAAGAATGATTTTCAGTGTCTTGCTTCTTAAAATAATCTAAACGTGTTTTCTTTCGTGTCTGAAACTGCTCCCCAGTGGATGGGGAATGACACCCCACTGGATAGATAGAATATGTCGAAAGAAAAGTTGATAAAATGATTAAATTTCCTTTTGTAGATGTTCATTTATCTTCGGACCTCAAAATAGTTCGCCAGCCGGCCGGGAGAAGACAAAAGATGAGAGAGAGAATACAGTATTGTATTAATTTGGCGCAATGACCACGATCTTCCCACAAAGACGGAGCCATACAAGATCCCATCAAAACGGTTAACATAACGAATCGCTCAGCATTTAGATTTATGTTTTGACGCCCTTGTATCAAGATAATGAACTTATTTTGTTTTCTGTCGCTTTTATTTAAAAAGAAGTTTAGTATATTACGCATGTTTTTTTTTGGTTTTTTTTCGTGTGGATATATTTTTAGATTGTGAATATAAATGTACTATAGATGTTTCTTTCAATACGTTTGGTTTGAATGAATGAATTTTTCTAGTGATGTTTATCACATTATTACTTAGTATATTCTCAGTTTCCTCGCTACTCTATCTCACTACTTACATAATATTAGATGATTTCTATTCTTTAGGCCCCATAGTTAAAACCGTTACAGGTAAGACACTCATTAATATTTTCACGGGACCGAATCACTATCATTTCTCACGTATTCCACAAGCAAATTTGCACTCGTCTTTTTCAAAGAACGATCATTTTTGGAACAGATTCACACTGAACACTAAATCTTAAACCCTTTCACGTGTTAATCGTTAGCTGTCCTTATCCAAACAAACTACACTTCATACCATCACCTGTTTCATGCCCATCACACACCTCAAACATCATATTAAGCATTTTACCAATAACCCTCTGAATTCGTTGGCTCTCGAGGTTTGTAATGTCTGAATATTTGTATGAAAAAATCATTAATATAACATGGAAATCTTACATTTTGACGCGCCAGTCTTTGTGTGAATATATTAAGCATGGTTTACTTGTGACACATGGTCGAAAGCATAGAGAACTCAATGCTGATCGTGTTGGGAAAGATATTAGAATAATCAAGAACCTATATTGGTAGCAAACACCCTGCATATGGATGGAAAATGAATTCAGGAGATATACAAGAATAGAAAGGGGCGTAAGGCAAGGATGTGTCTTCTCATCGGACTTCTTCAACCGATACAGTGAGGCAATTCTGAGAGAACTGGAGATCCTACCTGGATTCACCATTGGCGGCCACAATCTTAACAACATAAGATACGCAGATGAAACAGTGCTGATCGCAGTCACGGAAAAGAAATTACAAAGCCTCTCACAAGAGGTAGTGAAGGAGAGCGAGACGAAGCGACTAACCATAAAATACAAGAAAACAGAATGTATGGTCATCAGTAAAAAGATGAGCCCGAAATGCGATTTGAAGGTCGGGAACACTAAATTCAAGCGGGTGTCGAAATTTAAATATCTGGGCAGTGTTCTGAAAGAGGACGGTAAGTATGATGCTGAGACCAGAGGACGTATTGAGATGGCCAAAGACGCATTCCAAAAGCTAAGCAGAGTATTACGAGACAGGAGGGTTTCGTTGGCAAAACAGAAAAGAGTACTGAGCTGCTACGTGACATATATCCTACTTTACTACATCGAATGTTGGGCGGTCTTCTCAAAGATGAAGAAGAGACTCGAGGCAAAGGAGGTATGGTTCTACAGAAGGATGCTAAGGATATCATGGACTGAACATATTGGGATGCCCAAAGACGCATTCCAAAAGCCAGACAGAGTATTAGAAGACAGGAGGATTTTGTTGGTAACAAAGTGTACCCTAACTGCTATGTGGCATCTGTCCTCCTTCACGACAGAGAATGTTGAACGGTATAATCAGAAGAAACTCTAGGCAACGGAAATATGGTTCTACAGAAGGATACTAAGGATGGCATGGGCCGAAGATGTGAGAAATGCTGAGGTTTTGGAGAAGATCCCGATAAGTAGGAAGCTTATACTTAACATCAAGAAGATGCAGGGGAAATGTTTCCGACAGGTAATGCGAAAAGAGTATTTGGAGAATCTGATACTCAAAGGGCGGATAGATGGAAAGAAAGACAAGAGAAAGCAACGTGTGACATACTTAGCGGGCTTAAGCAAGTCGGTGTCGTTTGGAAGAAGTAGAAAAAGGTTAAGACATATTGAGAATTACAATGGATAGGGGGAAGTGCGATAACTGATCGCCTACGTCCCGAAGGTTCACGACGCATAAACGATTAACACAGAGGTAATTGAACTAGCGAGGCAACCATGCTAACCATTACACAGCGTCCAATTGCGCAGTCCTTATTTATCATCTGAATAATAGCAAAGAAAAATGATCTATTTTCCTACCGCGCACCGTACAACCCCGTGTGTGTGTCTGTGTGTTTGCGCGCGCGCGCACACACACACACAACTATAAAAAATAATTTCCGATAAATTTCTATTCTTTGTCCCACCCAAGAATAATAAGTTGGTCTATGTAAACATATTGATCAGTAATGTTCCCTCAGAGGACGAGTCCACGTGTCTCTATTGGCCGCACCCATCAATGGCGAATGAAAGGCCAACCGGCGTCTTTGTTTACCAACTAATAACTCGTTAAAGTCTTCTTTGTGGTTGGTCAATATTTAGTGACATTGATCGTGTTTAGCTTTTATAACTGTATCCAAGGCGTCGAATACGACAATTATCAGTTTGTTGTCTCGAGAAAAATGAGAGCAGGACAGAGACTTTATACAAACACGTTGAGTGTTTAATATTGTTTGACATATGCGGTATTGTTGTCATCGTACCGTAATGTTATAAGTCCTATAAGATATTAATATTAGCATCATTATTTATGTAAATATGGAATATTGTATACACTCATTTTAATTTTATGTTTTTATATCCATAGCATTACTGATGGCTCTTTCTCAGGTGAGTGATAGGTAATATTTTACTGTATTTATGCATATATATATATATATATATATATATATATATATATATATATATATATATATATATATATATATATATATATATAGATAGATAGATAGATAGATGAAATCTGGAACGGCAATGACATTATTATATTTAGTATGTAAGTATATATTCATGAATTTTTACTTCTATTTATTTAGCGTAACACATTATTTTTATAAATGACCTTACTTCGCCAAAACCTATATATACACATACACATACATACATACATATATATATATATATATATATATATATATATATATATATATATATATATATATATATGAAGAACTTGGTAATCCGTATGGGTAATCCCAAGGAGGATGAAATTCCGAGAGCTCAATGTAAATCCAGAGCTAATATTTTAAAGAAAAACAAACCACTTTAAGGTACCATTATAATGACTGATTTCACTAGAATACTTTTGAAGGACGCCGGATCATCATATACCAGTTCCAAGAAAAAAATAAAAATGAAAAAATATATATTTCTTTTTAAAGTGGTCTGTTTATCTTTAATATATATATTATATATATATATATATATATATATATATATATATATATATATATATATATATATATATATATATATATCGGTGTGTGTGTGGAAATGTGTGCATATAAATATAAATATACCTATATATATATATATATATATATATATATATATATATATATATATATATATATATATATGTAATATATATATATTAATTGGTACATTTTATATACGCGGTACTTATTAGAAAACACTCAATATCAGAGATAGACCTAACATATTTGGTTTGATTGATCTGGGTTTTTGACCCTGGGTTTCACGCTTTTGCGATCGTCAGGTAAACTGATTAATTTTCTTAAAACACTGGATTAATGTAGATTGCGTGTATTGGTGTTATTATGGAAGTGGAGGGGGAATCCTTGTCGTCACGTCTCTCATGCTAACGCAAATATAGTCTATACACCCTTTGAGGTACGCAGCAACACATACACGCGCGCTCGCCCGCCGGAGCTCATGCAAACAAAAATATATGTGTACAGTATGGGACTTGACATATGTATGTATATGTGTGCTGTTGTCAACATACATACGCATTGGGTTGCTGAAAATCAAAGATGGGATATGTAGCGAACAACATAAACCTAAAATTTTAAAAAATTAATCGTTTTGTCTGACGATTCAAAAGCGTGAAACCCAGGGATATATATATATATATATATATATATATATATATATATATATATATATATATATATATATAATATTCCACAAGCAATTAACCATCTTCGGTATCATCAAGCAGGGACCTAGAAGTTCAGAAAGCTGACTGTATGAAGATACTGATGATATTGAGACAGCGGTTGTCGAAAGGTTATTTTAAATGTGAAATTTTATATTTTATTTTTTTCTTTATTTTCCTCGTTGAAATTTTCATTGGGATTTTTTTCTTCGTATAATCATGTCCATAATCGTCTCGACTGTACTTGGAACTATCTGTTGGCTATTACGTGGTCATTGGTAGTGCACAATTGAATGCATTTTTCTCTGCGTTTGTTGCGTGATACTAGTGAGATTCTTCCTACTATATCCGCTGTTCTCACCTTGTATACGACCACGTTTAGTTCTCCCAACATAATGAGTTCGTGTAAATGCAAAGAGTCTTCACACGGTCTAGAATAGAGTAGAAAGATTCGATTTCGCCTACCTTGCTTGGTGCTGTTGGTCCGTAGTCTTTAAGGAAAAATATGTTTAGAATTCTTCCTTTTAGCTTGACTACTTATATATAACTTGACTATATATATATATATATATGTATATATATATATATATGATATTCATATGCAAATATATATATATATATATATATAAATAATATTGATAATCAAAATTTAAATTTTAAGATATTTTTGTGTAATACTTGTAAATATATCTGTTAAAACGAAATGTCAGTGCTATTTTCATTTCTGCATAATCCAGGCGAGGATTTCTTGATCGACAACTATATATATATATATATATATATATATATATATATATATATATATATATATATATATAGTTTGATTGATGTGAGTTTGTCACTCTGCGTTTCACGCTATTTGCGATCGCCAGAAAACTGATGATCGCAAATCGCGTGAAACCAAGTGTCACAAATGTTAGCTCTGTCACTGATATTGAGCGTCTTCAATAGCTGCCCCAATATATATATATATATATATATATACATATATATATATATATATATATATATATATATATATATATATATAGGATAAGGACAACTCTGAATTCAAAACCTGCGGGGCGTCGTTTGTGGACCCTGTGGCACTTAGTCCACCAGGTCTCTGTATTTGGCCCTTCAAAAAGTGTGGGTGGTCCTGCACGAAACCATCACTAATATAATCAAATCTTATGCGCTGTTGTCGGGCTGTCGGTTTCCTAGGAACTGATCTGCTTGACACTCATACGTCGAATTTGAAGGGAGAATCGAATATATATATATATATATATATATATATATATATATATATATATATATATATATATATATAGAGAGAGAGAGAGAGAGAGAGAGAGAGAGAGAGAGATAGATAGATAGATAGATAGATACGATTGTCTATGTATTCATAGATATACAATGATAAATTATATTCTCACTCATTCTCTATCTCTTTCTGGCTTCGTTAAACATTCATATTTTTATAATTGTTCACCAGTCGGCCATTTTGTCAAATTTGAGGAGATATTAAGAATCGGGAAACCAATAATGAAAAGAGCATTATCTCTTTCCTTTCTACAGCCTTGGGGTAGAGATAATGAGCGCCATATCACATTACATATCTTGCCTGAATATCAAATGTGTGCCTTTTTTTTTTTTTAATTATCAGACCAGCGATAACAAATGCCGTGATAATTAGGAAGCGACTCATATGCCCTTATACTCATATTTCTGCTTGCGTCTGATGGAACTGAATTTACCCTCTTTCACAATACACAGATGACGTGATATTTGCGATGTGCAAGGACGCCATGTTTCGAAAAGCATCAACAAATTACTCGGAATTAAAATGGATCGAACGCCAAATAGCATTGTGCGTGACAAAATACTAACTCATTCTGGCAATAATAAAGTTAACACACACAAATATTACTGGGGTTGACTTAAAATATGAAAACTTTAGTGACAAGACAAAATTGTAATTACCGTTGAACTTAATTTTATTTTTAAAGACGTTAGTTCGTAAGGTAGCAAAAACCCGAAGATAATTCCGCAGGGGACAAGTGATTTAAAAAAACTGTTCAACAGATCTCAAGGCTACAACAGTAAGACAATTACACCTAATTGCCAATCTATTAGGTTGGTGCAAAAATAATGTCGTTTTCTCACATAGTAACATATGTGAGAAAACAACATTATTTTTGCACCAACCTAAGAGTAGAATGCTTAAATCCAGGTGATTGAGGTGCCAAATAGGAAATATTAGTATAGCAATTGCCATGATATTATCTATAGAAAAGACAGGGTGTTGTTGGAGTAGATGCTATATATTCATTATCATCTTCAGATTTTAAACGTACTGAAAAGCATTTATTATTATCACTCACGTTGTCTAAATACTTTCCACAATAACTTTTTTTTCATTGAGTTTACATTGTACAAGCTTGGAGAGGCACTCATGGTATAGGTTACTCTAAACATGGCTATAACGAACGATTTGTTGTATGGTGATTTTCTAAGCGTGTCTTAGATTTGGCACAAGGCCGAAATCATGGGGTACCTAGCGACGATCGAACACACTTCTGAGTCTTAATTGTTCTAGCGAGTCAAGCTTGCTAATCATTATATTATGCCGTAAATGATTTTCTAAGCGTAGATAAGGTGTGACACAAGGCCGAATGTATGAGGCGCCCAATGTGGTAACTGATATAGTGAGACCAGCTTGCTAACCATTACACCACTCGAACGATGTGTGGTATGAGTTAAATAATGTAGTTGGTGAATTGTGTAGATTATGACGATAAAGGTAATAGATAAAAATTAAACCTCGATTTAGTGTCCAAACGGGAGTTGGACATCAAAATATAAGTTCTTGAGAAAAAATGTCTGAAGGTAAATTTATCATTACCTTAAGAATATGGGGAAAATATTTTGATTCAATTCTGTGGAATTTGCATTGTATCTTCTCGTAGTAAATGTCTGTATTAATGGTGCTATGCAGTACCGAAAACTTTAATTCCTTTAAAGAATTTACTTCTTATAATAACTTCTGCCTTTCACCATGTGTTGGACTTTGTTCCGTCCTGGGTATGACGATAAAATACATCCGCGTCCTGGATAAGGCAATAAACTACGTCCAAAAGCAAGACTTATGATCAGGAGGTTTTGAGGAGTGTTGAACCACATCTTACTTGCTGGTATTCCCAGGTCCACCCTGACCCGGGGTGGTATCATTTGTTAGGGTCCTAGCTATGGGGTAATAGGTAACCCCGAAACTGAGATAAAAAGCTTTAATAAGTGTAAAAATATGTTTTAATACCAGAAATACTTTGTAAAAAATTATTACCAGAAATAAAATTTTTGAAGAAAAATAAAAAACTGATACCAGCAATATATTTTTTCAAATATTATTACTAGCTATACATTTTTGATGAAAAAATATTACCAGAGATATATTTTTGACAAAACAAAATATCACCAGGAAAAACAAGTTTTCGGCATTAAATAACCCATTGGTGTTGATATGCCGTTAAACATACAAACCAAACCAAACCAATCTTCATTTTTTTTCGTTTCGGGAATTTACATGTAAATATTACTATCGTTTTATTTCTATTAAAACAAAGCAAGTTCAGTTGACCATTGAGGACAATTCCAGAAACTATAAAGAAATATTTTTTTCTATCCTCTGCCAGCCGCAATGATTGAGAAAGCATTACATCGAACCATCGCCAGTGAGACGCTGCAAGAGCCACTCCGTTTCGAGAGGCTCGTCCCTTAATCAGACGCAATCGCGCCAATCCTCCGAAGGAACGCCATCGAATGAAGGCCAATAACCGCAGAAGTCTCCACTCCCACAGGAGTAAAAAAAAAAAAATCTATCAGAAAGAGAAGAATATTTAACTATTTTTTTTCAAACACTGCGTACCAGGTTACGAATCTCGGCTCAACCGCGAACCAGATCAAATTACCGGCCGAAAATGTATCCGCACAGGCCGCATCCCAAATAAAAATTTCTATTAATTTTCAAAAATGTATTTTCCCCTGGTTACGTCATTTAGGATTTCTTCAAATAATCCTCGACATTATGATATTAAAATATCGCCATCAAATCGTATATCTCCATTTGTCCATTTATATATGATCCCATCTCTTATTTGACCACTGAAGGACAGTAAGAAACTGATACATATATATATATATATATATATATATATATATATATATATATATATATATATATTAGATTACATGTTGACTTAATTTGTCCTTATATAATTGTTGTTTACACGCAATCGCTATAGAAGTAAGCTTATTTAATGCCCACAATTTCCAATTTTATTACACATACAATATCGTCTTTTAAGTTTTAAAACAAATTTAAATTTAAAATAAGACGATGTTAAAATTGAATGTCTTCTTACAAAAATTTAAATATCTTTTAAGAAATATACTATATTTCTATATGAATTCAATCTTACTTCTAACACGAGTGGACACAATTTTGGGTAACTCTGGGAAAGTAAGATAACATTGAACATTTTATTTACATATTGTTAATGTTCTGTTTCTTGAGATTAAGCATTTCACTGAGAAAGACCGACTGCAATGGCCACTATTTAAAAAAAATATTTCTTATTATTTTGTTTGATTTCTTTATTTGTTTTTTTTTTATTTTTTATTTTTGTTTTTACAGCTTATCAATCCCTCGGAGGTTAATTAAAGTCAGAAAATTTATTTTTTAGAATGTAAGTATTTTTGGGGGCGGAAGATAATAATAATATTTTAGCGATACAAGTCTTAATAATTAACACATATAAGGGGGAGAAGGAGTTGGATTGATACGTTTCCCAAGCGTATTTGCACGGGTGAATATAATGAAACCAGCATGGATTTGAACTCGGATCTCCAAAAAACAATTCCTAGTCGTTATACATTCCAGCAACCACACATCAAACCTGACAGCGCCTGGTATTACTAAGCGGTCACCCATCTAGGCACTAACCACTCTCAAAGTTGCTTAACTTCAGTGAGCGTACGATAACCGGTGTATAAGTATGTATACAAGTACAAATTTGAAGACGGAAAAAAGTTGCCGAAAATATTTTCTCTTTGATAAAGACCAGACGACATGCGTTGAACGGATGTCTGACATTCGTTGGAAAAGGCACCCCTACTCAACCTTCCCTTAACCTCTTTCCGAAAGTAACTCATATTTTGATACAATAGTTGTCAGTGAAAATGAATACCCTACCGCGCCTTGTTAAAGTGATTGCATTTCCCCGTATCCTTAGAAAGTAATATTTTGAATATATGTGCTTATAAAACTCGGTAAATTTTAAAATAAGTTATGCGAAAATTCGCTTGAAAATGGAACAGGAGTAGGGACTTAACCTTAATTCTATAATTGAATTTGATTTTTTAGTTTCTGTTTTTAAAACATGGTAATTCCTGTGTAGCGATGGGACCATATTTTTTAATTAGTAATTTTATATTTGTACTCTGTATGTCTGTAGTGAACTCTGTTTTGTAAAAATAAAATAAAAATATTAATAAAATGCCGGATTATATACCTTACTGTCCTTTCTCTTTATTACAATATATATATATGTATATATCTATATTTATCTGTCTATCTATCTTACTATATATATATATATATATATATATGATGAAAGGGAAAGCAGACAGGGGATAGTTACCTTGTATTTGATTCCAGTATATTTAATACGTTAATCTCAAGTTATCTTTCCTTCCCGTCATGTGATAAAGAGATGATTATATATATCTACTCATGAAAATGTACAATATCCGTGTACAACCATCGGCCACGTGAAACAAGAGGATTTACTTAAATGGGAAAATTCTGATCAAAGGTCTTTGACGTCGAATTACTTAGATCGATATAAAGAAAACGGATGCATTTCCTGCGAGAAACGGTTTATGATCCACACCTGCATATGTGAAACTTTGAAATCGAAAGATGTTGGATAAATTCAACCTGGTTGGTTAAGTATATAATAAAAAATTTACCATTGCTAATGTGTGATTTTTTTTCAACTGAAATGCAATGATACAAACGTTATATATTCTTATATGCAGATAAGAATTTTTATCGGTATGCTTTCCGTTCAAACAATGAATTTTCGCTGGTATGCTAGGATTAGTGTCAACAACAGGGATAGTCTAGTCGCTAGACATTCTATCAGACGAAAGTGCTCAGAAATGAATAGCTGGAGTTTTTAATATATATATATATATATATATATATATATATATATATATATATATATATATATATATATGCGCGCGTGTGTGTGTGTGTGTGAGACACTATTTACGGTTGTTAGAAAGAAAGAAGAAAAAAGAAAAGGCGAGAATAAAATTTAGGTGGTAAGAAGCAATCACGAACAGGACACTAAGCGATGTTATTTTTCTGACAAAGAAAAGTGGTAAGATTTTCTTTTCATTATCGAGGAAAGTAAGACACTGGATTTAATTTTATTTATGAAGAAGCACCGAATGGACGAC
>OZ010590.1:22867780-22897780 GCA_963932145.1 Acanthosepion lycidas | reverse complement strand
AACAATAATATAATTTTTAAATTGCATAATCTAAATAAATAGTTTAAATGCCCTACAAAAAAAAGAAAAAAAAAAGGATAACTCTTTATGAAGTCGTCAAAAAACAAATGTTAGCGTCAGTTTTTTTTATATACACAAAACCCTTTCATAAAAAAAATAAAAAATAAAATGAATAAATAAATCTCCATAGACACTTAACCAGACTAGAAGATGTCATCTTCCGCTTTAAATTTAGACACCCCAACCTTACCCTGACGTTCTGTGAATAAACTGAGATATTGATACAATTTTTTAAGACTTACGCCCCTTTTCTTTGAGCGATTGCTCTAGCCGTTACCATAGTAATTTTAATTCCAATTATGAATATGCTTATAAAACGCGTAAATTTCAGGAATAAGTTATTCCCAAAAAAATTTCGCTTGAAGATCGAACAGACCTTAGTACGTTAATTCAATTAATTTCAAATAATTATATTGAAGTTTTCAGCTCTTGTTTTGAAACACGAAAACTCTTATGTAGCGTTGAGATCATATTTTTAAATAAATAATCATATATATATATATATATATATATATATATATATATATATATATATACATACATACATACATATATATATATATATATATATATATATATATATATATAAACAATCGTTGTTCAATTCTACCGATCAGGATTATTTAATATTCTATCATATTTACAGTTGTCTGAATTATATATATATATATATATATATATATATATATATATATATGGATATCAAAATTATCAATAAGCTGTCCATTTTTTCTTTATTTTGTCGAATCATATTCGACTGTCTTAGTCATTATCAAGAAATTGGTGTGATGATTTTGAAAGACAATATTTTCTAAATAAATGTTGGCGTTTTTAGATCTCTCGAATTGGAATTGCAATCGCTTTAATGCGGCACCATATATAACGCTAAATCAAACAAGAGTACATTGAATATTTATAAGTCGTGTTATTTTTGTATGCGTCTTAAATATTTCGTAAGAATATTAAATATTTTAGACACATTTCAATATATCATCGCCTGTGGAGAAAGATATTTTAGGTAATATCAGTTGTTTCTTTTCTAATATAATGGCTTCTAAAATTTAGAGTCTTTCCTTGCAGTCATGTATTATATTTCCATATTATCTACTATAATTGGGGTTACGGCCATCTCACGCTAAAAAGCGTTTCTCGTACGATGAGTGAAGTTAAGCAATGTCGAATCTGATCAGTTGCTAGATGGATGTCCACTTAGGAACATTAGGTCTGTAATCTTCGATGGGCGGTTTGGGTAACAGATAACGAATCGTAATTGTAAGTTGGCGGTCACTGTTCCAATTCCCGTCTAGTTCTTTATATTCGATTACGAATAAATAACATTGGGAGAGGTATTAATTTACTTTTTTCTTCCCCCAAAATATGGGTTTGTGGTGGTTGTATTAATTAATTAAATTATATGAATAAAAAATTGTTGAGTAAATTAGGCTGCATGATTAAATTAACAATTTCCTCTCACATTTCAGTATTCAACACACATAGAATAAGGACAACATGAAAAATAACAGTTTTGGCACAACAATGAATAAAATATTTATATGGACAAGAGACACAAAAACAACTAGAGTAAAGACGTGGTTTTAAAAAGTTCAAACGTCCTTTTATGTTTAGATGAAAGGTTATCAAAGTTGTGGTTTCACAGATTATAATTTGTTGAATGGTCTGTACAATAATGAGAAAGTGTGTTTTGGTATTAAATTAATTTAAGAAAAAAATAAACAGTTCAAGTTTGTATTTAAAATAGAGAAATATTGTTTACGACTTACTTTAAGATTTACGGAATTGTCGCTCTTTGATTTGTTTTCACTTGTTCGAAGAGAATATTCTACTTGGGGTAAGTGGTTCTTAACAAGCTGTGTTTATGATAATTTAATAATTAACGCTAAGCTTGAAAGCGTATGAAAAAGATTCGTGTATTAAGTTGAATGTGGAAAAATATTAAATATTGCTGTGTGAATGAGTGTTCTCTCAGGCTGGAATCATGTTAAGGAACTTTAACGTAAAGCCTGGAACTGTGTGACGAGTTTAAAGGGATCCGATCTTTGCACTGTCAAAGATGACGTTACATATTGTATTACTAACTTTGGTCACGTGATAGGCTCACAGAAGCTTGATAGATTTTGGCGGAATTATCTTTTTGATCAAGAACTAGGCCGATGTTATAAAATATTAAGTGACCAATTAAAAGTTGAGATATTCTGAAAATATGCATTAAGCTGAATAAGATCTGTGATCCACTTTTTGTACGAAAATTGATATTGATAAAAATTGGTGTAGCGGGATGCTAAAAGTAAAACTTTTATCAGTAGAGATCATTATTATCCCCCCAAAATTATTACAATATAAAAAAAAGTATGGTAGGAAAAACATGAATAGGTTGATAGGCTTTAAAAATGCATATCAGTCAGTAAATGGAATCTATTAGGTTGGTGCAAAAATAATGCCGTTTTCTCACATATGTGAGAAAACGGCATTATTTTTGCACCAACCTAATACTTGACAATTATGCCTTACCGTCTTACTATTAAAATAGGTAGATGTAACCTTGGGGAGGCACGATGGAGTAATGGATAACGACTCGAATTGAGGAATCGGAGAGCTGAGTTCGAATTCCATTCAGATCCATTTCACTCACGTGCTAATACCTTTGGAAAACGTATGAATCCTCTTCTTCTTCCCACTCCATGTGTAAGTAGCAGGAGACACAGGGATCTTTATTCTTGGATGGTAACTGGTCTACCGCCGAATGAAATAGCAATCTACTTTGGGGGGGGGATATGCCTCGTCAGTCATGTATCGAACGATACATGATCGCCTAAGCTGTTTCTCGGAAGTTCATTTTTTATTCAGTATTTTTTTTATTAATAAACACTCAATACAAGGCTCCATATCTGTCGAGGGTCATTAGATGAGGTTTTGAGATGAGTACAGGAATAAGGAATATGAAGTGAATATTATGAAGATATATTACATAGGCTATGGCTGACTCTTTACTTGAAGATGATTATAGCAGAACGGGTTCTATAGGATGGCTACTGGTCTACCGTAGTTTGGAATGGCAACCTACTGCGAGAAAAAAAAATCTGCTCGTCAATTATGTTTTCGAAAGATACATGATCGTCTAAGCGTGTATCATGCATGCCACTTAAGTGAGTGACTGTTTTAAGATCTACAGATCAAGGACTTATAAGCTGTTTCTCGGAAGTTCATTTTGTATTCAGTATATTATTTTTTTTACTAATATTCACTCAATAAAAAGCTCAACATCTACTCAATGCCGGGGGTCCTTAAATGAGGTTTACAGATGAGTACATGAAAAAAAAATCTGCTCGTCAGTCATGTATCGAAACATACATGATCGCCTACGCGTAGACATCACATGGTACTTAACTGACTGAAGTAAAATTGACTATAATTTTTCTTAAGTTAATTGTTGTATTTTGATTGTACGTTATGCTGTGACTAATACGTGCACAAATAACAATACGTTTCGACGAGTGGCAATTCCACATACGACAGAGTGTTGTGCATGTTTGGCGAAGGTTTAATGCACTCACAAATGTTGTAACCTGTTGTTGTACTCAAATAAATGTGTGTTTAGTTTATAACAACGAAGATATACATGTGGTCTGAACAGCAAATCTTATAATAAATGTTCTCAGTTAAAAAAAAAAAAATGTAATATGAGGAGAAACACCCGATCAGTATTGTTCAGCTTTGCACTGGGTATTTATCTAAGAACTTGGCGTGGTAGATGCGAACACACTATCACTTCGTCTGCAAGTGAACTAAGCAACGTGAGAAAAAGGCAGACAGACGATTTTAAAAAAATGTAAGCGAAAGTAAGAGAGAAAAAAAAGGCCAAATAAAAAGTTAGGCAGTAAAATACATTAGAAACAAAACACAAAAACATTTTTTTAAAAAAAATGAAAGAAAAAGAAATAATATTTTATTCCGAAATTAATTTCCCCGCCAGAATCTACTTTCTGAAATAGGATTTGTGATATTATATATTTTTTAATTGACTTTTCTTGTTTTAGTTGTTCGCTTCAGCTTCCAAGATAAAACTACTTCCCCCAATCAAAATATGACCTGACATTACCCTCCACCGTTCCACCCTTTCGTACGTAAAAAAATATTATCATTAATACTACTACTACTACTACTACTAAAAATAATAATATTATTAATAATAATAATAATAATAATAGTAATAATAATAATAATAGAAGAGGAGGAGGAGGAGAAGTAGAAGGCTTGGGTACAAATAGTAAAATTATACTAATAACATATTAGCAGATAAAGGAAGGAAATAATAAAATAATAATACGACGAAGAAGATAAAGAACGGCAATAATAATAATAATAATAATAATAATAATAATAATAATACAAAGAATAAGAAGAAACAAAAGAGTGATACGGCACAAATAATACAATATATTAATAACAGATTAGCATATGAAGGAAGGAAGGAAGGAATAATAATAATAATAATAATATCTAAAAAGCTGCAATAATAAGATTAATAATGATGATGATAATAATAATAATAATAATTATAATAATAATAATAATAATAATAAAAAGAAGAGATAGGACAATAATAATAAAAATATTAATAACATATTACGAGATAATGGAAAGTAATAATAATAATAATAATAATAATAATAATAATAATAATAATAATAATAATAATATAAATGAGACCGCCGATAATAGCGGCCATCTTTTACATTTAACATCGCCTATCATTCAATGAATTTATTTTACTTAATTTGCATATAAATATGATATTATTAATCACGTTGTTTGATAAGTCATTTTTATTTGAATGTATAAAATGAAAAAAAAATAGATAAATAAACAGTCAGCAATAGAAATAGATTTTTATTAAATATACGGACTTTAGACAAAATTCTTTTTTGTTTATATTTTATCTATTAGCATTTTTTAAACAATTTATATTCGCCTTGGTTATAGTTTTGAGTTCGAAACATTTGTTTATTCTGAGGATATTTTCAAACTATTTTTTTTTTTATCTGAGAACAGAGTCTTGCATAGACTGAAGTATCTAGTCATTGAATGCATATAAAAAAGCACGATGGTGTGTTAGTTCGCCATTATATAATTGGAATATATGTTAATTAAATCTACATATAAAACTAATAATGGTAGCATTTCGTTCCTATGATATAATTTTTAAAATTTTTTGATATTCGTTTTTTTTTTTTTTCTTTTTTAACACTCGACTGCTTCAATCATTGGAGGACCTTAGGACAACATACAAGATACATACATTGATTGTTCTTCGTCGGGATTTTTTAGTAGAGTTTGGTTTGGTTTGGTTTGTCTTACGGCACATCAATCTCAATGGGTCATTTAATGCCGAAAACTTTTTTTTTTCTGGTAATACTTTTGTTTTGTCAAAAATCCATTTCTGTTAATATTTTTTTTACTCAAAAATTTTATAGCTAGTAATATTATTTTTCAAAAACGTATATCTGTTAATACTATTTTTCCAAAACGCAAAGCTAATAATCATACTTTCCCCAAAATTTACAGATGGCAATATCACTTTTCAAAAACGTATAGCTGGCAATATTATTTTTTCAAAAACATATAGCCAGCGACACTATTCTTTATAATAAAAAAAGTATAGCTGGCAACATTATTTGTTCAGAAACATATTATCAGAGGCCTTGCTGTTGGATGCAGTTCATCGTCACACCCAGGACGCAGATATTGTTTATCGTCATACCCAGGACGCGGATGCAGAACATCGTCATACCCAGGACGCGGATGCAGAACATCGTCATACCCAGGACGCGGATGTTGTTTATCATCATACTCAGGATGCGGATATAGTTTATCGTCATACCAAAAACGACTTTTTATTAGGATTCCTGAAAACTTGGCGGCTCCCATCTCCTCTCCAAGCTCTTCCCCTCCAGCCGAAGTTCTCGGAATATGATGTGCGCCGCCCACAGTCTGTAGAATAAGCCTACAGGTTTTGAATTCGGAGATCTCCTTTTCCTATGCCAGTTGCCATTAAAAGCTGTAAGACTCTAGAGACAGAGAAAAGATGGATTCATACCATTTGCAAATGTATTAACACCAAAATTAATGTAATGAACTCGACTGTAATTCCATACAAAGATGAAGATTCTGTCTATATTTCTGAGATGAGGTATTATGTACATTATTTACATTATTCGGACTATAGTCGTCAACTTTGTCGCCATATTTATCACAACGTTTCGACCGTTGTACGCTCCGGCCTTCTTCAGGTGGTTGGAATGTCGAACTGAACCCTTTATTTCGCCCAACGGGGTAGACTGTTCTAGTTCCACTTTCCAGATTTGATGGATGTCAGTTATCAGTTATCTCTTGTTAATTTTTCTGAGCCGACCAAGCATAGAAATAAATACAATATGGGAACAAGTAATAAGGTGTGCCAGAGAAAAGCAATGATAACAATATCGTGCAATATGAGCTCTGGTAAAAACATGCAATTATAACAGCAAAATTGTAATATGAGCAAAAAATGGTATTGAAGACATTAGGTTTATAATACCCAGAAATTCATACCCACATCTTCAAGTATTCTCAAGGACACATGGCACAGTGGATAAAGGCGTTGGTTAGATCTAGTGACAGGGCCCAAAGATTGTGAGTTCAATACCCGGTTAAGGCGGTGGAGAACTTTCAGAGGGAAATTAACAGGAGATAACTGATAACTGACATCCATCAAACATGGCACGTGGAACTGGAACAGTCTACCCCGGTGAGCGAAATAAAGGGTTCAGTTCGACATTCCAACCAACTGAAGAAGGCCGGAGCGTACAACGGTCGAAATGCTGTGATAAATATGGCGAAAAAGATGAAGACAATAGTCCGAATAATGTAAATAAGGAAGAAGGTGATATGTAAATTTTATATACCAGAATAATGGGAATAATTTTTATCATTAATATTCCCTATACAGAGATACATGGCCGAACTAAACCACTTTATCATTCTACCATATTTCTTATCTCTTTGGCTTTCTAAGCTTAGGTTAGCTGAGACACAAGTTTGAATATATGGAGCACAGAGTGAGGATCGATCTCACTGCCCAGTCGTAATTGACCTAGCCAGACAAGCTAACCATTACACAACGTCGAAATCACGAACAGATTTTCTGAGTAATGTTTAGATGAGGCACAAGGTCGAATGTATGGGACACACAGTGAGGATAGAACTCAATGCTCAGACGTAATAGACATAGCGAGATAATTTTGCTAACCATTACACCAGGCCGAGTGACCAACAGATTTTGTAAGCATAGATTAGATGTACCACAAAGTCGAATGTGTGGGGCACACAGTGAGGATCGAACTCACTACTCAGTCGTAACTGACCTAGCGAGACAAGCTATCGGTTACACCACGTCGAAGTGCAAAAAGAATTTTCTAAGCGTATCTCAGACGTGACATAAGGCCGAAAGTATGGGACATTCAGTGAGAATCGAATTGACTGTTTCTTTTTTTATGTGACATGTTCCCTCAGGACGTAGGCGATCATGGCTCTCGATTTCCCCTTACCTCTCAATAAGTTTAATCTCTTTGCTACTACCCCCAGGCCAGGTTCTGTCATCCACTTGCTTAAGCCCGATAGGCATGTCATGTATTGTTTCCCCCCTCTCTCTCTCTCTCTCTTACCCTCTGTTCGATCTGTGAGTATCAAATTCTCTAAGTCCTACTTTCTCATTACGTATCTCCGAAATTTCAGCTCTCTCCACCTGATGTTAAGTATAAGCTTCCTCCTTATTTGCCCTCTACAAAATTGCCTACATGTTCAGTGCATGATATCCTTACCATCCTTCTGTAGAACCATACTTCCGTTTCCTCAAGTGTCTTCATCTTTGAGGAGACTGACCAACATTCTCAGCCGTAAAGGAGGCAAGAAGCCACGTGGAAATTCAGTACTCTTTTCTTTACATCATTTATATTATTCGGACTATTGTCCTCAACTTTGTTACCATATTTATCCCAACGTTTCGGCCGTTGTACACCCTGGCTTTCTTCAGGTTGTTGGAATGTCGAACTGAACCCTTTATTTTGCTCGTAATAATCTGCTCAGCTTTTGGAATGTGTCTTTGGCCATCCCAGTATGTCTACGGATCTCGGTGTCGCACTTACGCCCTCTGTCAAAACACTTCCCAGATATTTAAATTCCCGCATCTGTTTGATTGTAGCATATCCGACTTGCAAATTGCTTTTCGGGTTCATGCCTTTACTGATGACCATGTATTCTGCCTTACAGTTTATGCTTAGTCTTTTCTTCTCACTCTCCTTGTCTACATTCTGTAGGAAGTTCTGTAATTTCTTTTCCGTATCTGCTATCAATACTGTGTCATCTGCTTATCTTATGTTAAGATTGTGGCCGCCAATGATGAATCCCTGTAGGATTTTCAATTATCTGAGAATTGCCTCGCTTTATGATTTGCATATGAGCTCCGTAATCTCATATTGTTTTAATAGTGGGCAATGGAATTTATACTAAATTAAAACTTAAACAAACCTAATCATTTTCAACTATTCCCTCACCTTGCTAACTCTGTGTGTAAAAGCTTTTTTGAACAAACGGATTCGGTGCCAGGTAATTATATATATATATATATATATATATATATATATATATATATATAAATATATAAAGACATATTCATGCTTATGCATTCTTTTTTATACATACAAATATTTAAGTAAATGCTCTGTTTATAATAAACCTTATTAACAACATTTACCGGCCTGAATGTCCGAGAAATTGTCATAGAAAATATGCGTCCTCCGACAAAAATCGAACCTGTATCCTATACAGAAACGTCATATAGCCTGACGTGCTTTCATCGATTTCGCCACAGAGGAGCGTGCGGGGTTTACAACATCGATAAAAGATTTATTAGTTATTCTAGGTTCGGAAGTTGTTACGTATTTTTGTCTTTCAATTACGCTTATTATGTTGAGAAAGAGTTAAGATATTGTTCCATCACAATATAATACTCCATTTTCATGTATATATTTTTTTAAAGTCACTGTTATAATTAGACGCAATTTTCTCATTAAATGATTGACTATGAAACACTGGCTGTTAGTAAACACTCGGAAGCATGCTTAATGATAAAAACCTTCCACAAAATATTATTTATACATATCTCCATCTAATTTTAGAAACTGCTTCTAGGAGACCCATTCAGGAATATAAATATACTGCGATAAATTTTATCATTATCTTCTTATCTTATCCGCTTACAGGTCAACATTTAACCCTCTCACGGAAAACGCTTTCACTTTGGGAAACGCATGAACAAACACACACACAATGCACACATGTACATTCACTCACTACACATACTTTGGACCAAATATGTTTTCACATTCATTTGGCACACATAACTTTATCTTTGTCACTTGTAACCCTTTATTGTTGATAATTTATCATTTGTTTTACTTATATATTGATTCTTGTCGATTCTTTATATATTCTAAGTGGACTCACATCCCGTTTCTGTAACGTGTGTTGTGTGTATTTCAGGAGACTGCGTGGTATTTCCAGTTTCAAACACCGACATTTCTAAAGCCCGAAATGGGTTGGAAACTGCGTACCAACCGACCCGCAATACATACGTCATCCAAAAGAGCAACACATTTTGTTAAGCACTAAGTTTTATTGTAAACATATGAGTGTTTACCTATATTATTAAAAATATATAAAAGTTTAAATATATTTTCTAAAATCATGTTAAAAAGTAGATTAATTTGTCACTTAACGAAGCTTAGTGCAATTTATGCACATATTGATCGTCAGATAAAAAATCAAATAAATTACGACTACAAACCTATGACAAATGTTAGTATAAAAGATCAAAAAATAAAAGCACTTAATTTAAGGAAAATCTCAGAATACCTGAAGCTGTTATATATTGGATAAGTAAGTTTTAACACAATATCTTTTGTCCGATTTTTGAAATCTGCTTAAAAATTAATAACATCTTCGTCCTGCTGTCAAGTTTTGCGATCTCCAGCAGACTAATTTTTCAAAAAATTTTAATATTACAGCTATTACATATAGATAGACACTGTGCTATACGTGTCATTTTTTTATACGATAGATACATATATTTAATTTAAAATGTAACCTTCTTAAAAAATTCTACGATGAAGTTAATATAAAATGACTACAACATTGATAATAATAATAATAATGATAAATTTATTGATAATGAAATTTCAAATTCGCATACTGAGGCCGTTCGATCTCTGATGGAATAACGATTCAGCTATTAATGAAAGTTTTGGTGTCTTGCTATCAAACTAGTAATTTATGTGCGTCACAGAATGTCTGCAATTATTTTTATTGGTTTCTTGTCACTGGATCTAGGCTGCCAAATGCTGAGTGTCCACATAATGTATGGCATTCTATAAAAGATTATAAACAATCACGCAGGTACCAGTGGACTAACGGAAATTGATGGGGAAATTGCTGTGAAAATCATATATATATATATATATATATATATATATATATATATATATATATATATATAGAGAGAGAGAGAGAGAGAGAGAGAGAAGAGAGGGAGAGTAATAAAATCTCAAATTACCTCATATGGGGAATAGACCTATTTCAACCGACGAAAATTTCGTCAGTCTTATTCAACCCCGGTATATAGACTGTGTTCGTGTGGAATCAAAAATTCAACTGTAACATCTGTCGAAAAAGTAACATAAAACAACCATTTCAATGTTTCAGTCAGACGAAATCTACGAGGTATTGGTCAGGGGAGGGAAGATATTAGCCTTAAAGGGAAGAGGTTTTATAAAATTGAGACCTGATATTAACCGTATGACATTAAATTGAAGTTATATGAAGAATGAAGTGTCAATTTGAAACTAAGAGAAGAACGAAAAAGTATTTTTTTTAATTATATAGATGAGGTTAAGTTTAAAAATATAATTTCATACTTAAAAAAAAAACTCTTCCAAAATTAAGTTATGTCCAAAATAAGATATATTTAGATAATTTAAAAATTAGTTATATTTAGATAATTTATATTAAAATTAAATAAAATTATATTTTAAAAAATATAATTAATACAAAAATGATATATTAATGAATACAAAATTTTAAAAATTAAAAATACAATGCGATGATATAAATCATACATTAGAAAAAAAACTTTAAATATAAGTTAAGACAAAAACAAGTTATTTTTTTTTTAAAAGCATAGAAATTCACAGTTATATTTAAAGAAACTTAACATATATAAAGAGTTCATAGAACAGGGGACAATTATAAGATATAATTAATATGATTCAAAGAAGGAAATACAGAAATTAGAATTAGTTATACATTCGAAACTTGAAGAGTGAGAGAAATAGAGTAGCTAATAAAGTAAATGATTATTTGATCTGTAATAGTAAATACATTGGCTGTTATTGTTGATCAGTTTTAAGATTTTATATTAAGAGGATCCACTTACTATATATATATATATATATATATATATATATATATATAGGCAGCAATACTTTTTTTTAATTTTTCTTTTGTTTTAACAAGAGCTTTTTCTGGACAAGTGTCGTGTAAGAACTGTCCAAATGTTTTATATTTCCGAGGTCTTTCGGCTATACCTTTAGCCATTATTAAGGATGATTCGATTTTTCAGCTTACTTGAGCGTGTGCGTTATGTGTAGGGATGTTTTTAATTTCCGAATACGGTTATCACATTGTGGCTTTGTTCGTTGTTAGTATTGTTAAGAGTTGCTCTCTTCTTTTTTTATTATTAAAGCTTCCATTATTTTTAATCTTTTTTTGAAGGTGGATACAGTTATTATATTTGTGTTTTCTACTAGTATGTTTCAAATGGAGTCTGCTAAATTTGTGTGTGTGTTTAAATGTGTTCTATGGAGCTGTGATCAGATAGGTGTAACGTAAGACGTCCGGATAAGTATGTGTGTAACCGATATAATTATTTATGAATCCGGTTTGATCAGGAAAACAGTTCCTTAAGTGACATTTGAACTCATAGATAATGTTCGTTCTTTGTAATTTTCACTTAGCTGGTGTGTTGATATTTTTGAGGAAAAGGTTAACTGTCTTATTTATTTTGATAATAGATAATTATTTTGATTTTTTTTATCCGGGTCAATTGGGGTAGACTATTACTTTATAATATGTCTTAGAGAAGATTTGTCTTGTTTGTAATTAATATGCATTTGTTTTATGTAATAAATGTGTATGTGATTTTGGCTGCGTGTTCACTATCGTTATTACTTACTTTGGGGAGAAATAGTCTAATTTGGTGATCTATAAGGTGGTTAGGGAAACCGTTGTTGATTAGTGTTTTTTATAACATTATTAAGTTCTTTGAGGAAGAGTAGTCGAGAGGATGAATTCTGGTGTGCACTATTTAGAAATTTTTTTTTATTACTGCTATTTTGTACCTAAGTGGATATTCGCTTTTGAAGTTAAGGTGGCACGAGTTTTTTCTGGTGGTTTTTTTTTTGTACAAAGCGCTTGGAAATATAAAACATTTGGACAGTTCTTACACGCACTTTGTCCAGAAAAGAAAGCACTTGTTCGAACACAAGAAAAATTAAATAAATGCATTAACCGTATTACCTTGTCTGTCGTTTTAATGAAACATGCATATATATATATATATATATATATATATATATATATATATATATATATATATATATATATATATTAAAGAAAAACAGAACACTTTAAGGTATCATTATAATAATTTATTTCACCAGAGCCCTTTTAAAGGACGCCGGATCATCAGATAGGACTTCCAAAAATGAAATGAAACGAAAAATGAAATTAAAATTGATGGGTAGTGTACGTTTTTGTAATTTAACAGAGAGTGTAAAAGGGGTAGTTAAAGAGACATGGTAGAGTTTAGGGAGGGAGTAGTTTCATATCTCTCTCAATCATATTTAGAATTGGGGGAGGAGGAATGACCAGACCATGACCTATTTAGACGGTTAACTTAACGGAAGTGATATATTGAAATTGGAGGGGAGAAGGGAGAAAAGAAAGAGGAAAAAGAAAGAAGAAAGAAGAGGGAGAGGGAAGCAATTGGGTTTTAGCAATTTATGGAAAGAATAGATTTTAATGCTTGATAGCAATTTAGATGTCTAAAAAAAAAACCGAAGAAATTAATAGGATGCTTGCTATCAATTTAAATATTTATTTTTTTTACAAATAGTTTAGGGATTTAATATAAATTAAATACTATATTTACTAACACATTTATAGAGAATATATTGAAAAAAAATTAAATTATAACAGGTTGTTTACCCGACCAATCGTATTTTTTTAATATTGTAAAAACTGTTGCGGTAACATCTTTATCAGTTTGAATCTAATTTATGAATGTAATTTGTTATTATTTTTATATGGGCAATCATTCTTACTTAAAGTTTAAGAATTAATTCGAAACCTAAACTTTCACTTTACGTTTGTTAAGGGCTCTGGTGAAATAAATTATTATAATGGTACCTTAAAGTGGTCAGTTGTTCTTTAAAATATTAGCTCTCAGCTTTTATACTCCTTGGGATTACCATACGGTTTACCAAATTCTTCATAACTTATATATATATATATATATATATATATATATATATATATATATATATATATATATATGCAGTAAAGTTAATATATATATATATATATATATATATATATATATATATATATATATGTATGTATATATATATATATATAATTTACCGGGAGTCGTTTATTTATTTATTTGGGTTAAATTATTTGGCTTGTTTTTATTTGTTTGTATTCTTTGATATTGAGCACTTTATTCCATAAATATAGCACACCTTAAGACTATATTTCTTTATATATATATATATATATATATATATATATATATATATATCCAAGTAGGATGGGAGCGAATAGTGTACACTTCCAACGTTCATGAGATTTAATTTAGAAGAGGGCTCAATACAAAGTACAACAGCATTAATTATTTTAGGATATTACACAGAAAACATGTAAAATTGATACGCAATTTCAGTCTTGTTTCAACGCATATAAATGCCTCTCATCAGGCGATTGTGAAATAATGGTGAGTGAACTCCACAATAATATATAATCGTAAATATGAAAAATGTTTTGTACACTACAAACAAAATTTACTGTAGATTCTGGAATCCGTCTCCGAAGTTTGTAAATGTTTTTTTGGGATTGTATATTGGATTGTATATTTAACAGCGTCTATAATACAAACACGAAGGATTTGCGGGCAGATGTTTATATGGACATTTGTCCTTGTTTGCATGTGAGGAACCGGCCTCCAATGTTTGTAAACGTATTTTTCATGCACCATATATATATATATATATATATATATATATATATATATATATATGTGGTGTAAATTTATGTTGGTCACACCACAAACTCGCTTTCACGACGCTTGACACTACATTTGAAGGAAAAATCTAACATTTTTAGGCATTTAAAACAACATGCCTGGCCGCGTACACAATTCCGTAAAATCCTTGTTGACAACACAGTTATACTTAAACATGGAAACAATAAACAAAAACTAAAAATTCTTGAAGGTATACACATAAAACAGTTGAAACCTAGCCTAAACAAAATAAACTATGAAATCTCCACAAATATTCTTAAATGTCTATAATTCGTAACAGAAGCCATTTTTTTTATAGCAACGGCTTCTCATACTTAATAATTCTCGAATTCAGTCCTCTGTGGTCATGTGTGACGTCATGATCTGCGGTCCGATTTTCGCTTCCAGCGTCTTATATGCACGTATTGATCGTTGCTTGGAAATCATCCATGTAAACAGAAACAGACTATCATCACATTCTTATGCGTGTCTTGTAATCCTTTGGTTACGTGGAAAATCCAAATGTAACGTATTTGTTTAAACTTTTTCTTATATATATATATATATATATATATATATATATATATATATGTGTGTGTGTGTGTGTGTGTGTGTCTGTGTGTTTATGTGTGTTTGTTTGTTTGTTTGTTAAGTGCCCTATCATTGTTTTCGACGCATGAGTGCCAAACAGCTCAATTCTTAGAAGTAAAAAGACTATCCGTACATGGGATTTAATTATAGTAGCGAGGACTTGTGCTGACTCGATCGCACTATTGTAAGAAGTCGAATACAGACGTCTGGTGCTAGAAGGACCCCAAACGATAATTGTCAGCTTTTGAATTCCAAGATTACAGAGGTTACAGGACCTAATGTGTCATGCAATTCACCCAGAGAAAATAAGGATTGTTAACCTTCTCACAGGTATGTATGCATGCAAGTATATATATATATATATATATATATATATATATATATATATATATATATATATATATATATATATATATATATATAACATTGATTAATTCCCATGAAATTATATTCTGTGGTCTAAGAAACTCGATAAAAATAATATACACTCACAGAGAGATTGGAAGAAAAAGCAAGATAGACATTTGTTCAAATAAATTTGAATGGACATAGATAGATAGATAGATAGATAGATAGATAGATAGATAGATAGATATTCGAACAGAGCGAGATAGATAAACATGGGAATAATTTGAATGAACGTATATAGATAGAGAGATAGATAGATAGAGATAGATAGAGAGAGAGAGAAAGAAAGTTAGATAGATGCGAACAAAGAGAGAGAGAGATAAACACATATGAACTGAGATAAATTTGAATGGACATAGATAGATAGATAGATAGATAGATAGATAGATAGATAGATAGATAGATAGATAGATAATGTGCCTCTGCGAAACGAAATTTTACGTTACTGCCGAACAAGTGATTTTCAACTTAGTTACTATTAACTCATAAATTATAATAATGCCTCATTGCCATAATTCCTTTGGAAAAGGTATGAATCCATTCCTTCACATCTTCAGCTCTGGATTAAATAACAGGTTAAAATTATTGCCAGTTAATCTAGAAGAATGAAAACTCTGAATTCTGAACTGTAAAGTAGCCAACACAAAAATACCGAACTATATTTCCCAAGAAGACAACAAAATTTATTATAAAGGAAATTTGGCCCTAGAAAACCATGGTCGCCTACATCTTGAATGATCACGGAAAAAATATTAACAGTGGACTATTAAAACAATTTAACCTGAGTATCTGTCTATATTTCAGAGATGAGGTACTATGTACATTATTTCACTATTCGGACTATAGTCCTAATCTTTGACGCCATATTTATCACAACGTTTCGTCTGTTGTACGCTCCGGCTTCAGGTGGTTGGAATTTCGAACTGAACCCTTTATTTCGCTAACTGGGGTAGACTGTTCTAGTCCCATGTGCCATGTTTTTAATGGATGTCTGTTATCAGTTATCTCCTGTTAATTTCCCTCTGAAAATTCTCCAATGCCTTAACCGGGTACTGAACTCACACTCTTTGGGTCTTGTGCCATGTGTCCTCAGAGGATAAAGGCGTTGGTTAGAACCAGTGACAGGACCCGAATGCTTATCTGGATGATATTCTAATTAAGAGCGACAATGTTGAAGTGCACACATCACACATAAAGGAAGTTTTCAGAAGACTTCAGGATTTGGGTTCAAGGTAAAAGGAGAAAAGTGTGATTTTTTTTTCCTAAATGAAATTAAATATTTAGGTCAGATAATAAATGAAAATGGCAGGAAACTGGACCCAGAGAGGGCATCGGCAATTAAAAATATGCCGGAACCAAACAATGTTGCAAAAATACAAAGTTTCCTGGGCCTAGCTAAATACCATGGCGAATTTATTGATAATATGCATAAACTGAGGGTTCCACTAAATGAGTTACTAAGAAAGGAGCATAATTGGAATTGGACAGAGGACTGTAAAAAAGCATTTAAGGAAATAATACAAAAATTAACTTCAGAGTTAACATTGACACATTTCGATCCCGAACTCGAAATCATTATTGCAAGTAACGCGAGCTCACATGGGGTAGGTGCGTGTATTTTTCACAAGATGAGGAACGGTACAAACAAACCTGTTGCACACGCATATAGATCATTATTACCGGCGGAGAGAAACTAGTCACAGATCGAAAAGGAGGCATTAGGCATAATTTTTGCAGTAACTCGTCTTCACAGATATATTTATAGAAGAGAGTTCACCCTCCAAACGGATCATAAACCACTTCTTCCGATTTTCGGTTCAAAAAAAGTTCTAGCAGTCTGTACAGCGAACAGACATTTAAGATGGGGAACTGTGTTACTAAACTACAATTTTAAACGGAAATTCTTACCATCAAAGAAAGTAGGACACGCTGACGGACTACCGCGATTAATACCTGCGAAAAGCGGACCGTTAGAAGATTCGGTAATTGAGGCATTACAAGCGGAAGATGAAATCAGTAAGGTACTATGCAATACAATAAAGGAACTACCTGTAACGCTGCTAGAGATAAGACGAGAAGCAGAAAGAGACGAGTTTATTCAGGATACCAAGAAAAAATAGAAGAGAAAGTGAGGAAATTAGCAGACACTTTTTCAATCTGTGACAACATATTATTGTATAACGAGAGATTAGTAATACCGAAGTCACTACGAAGAAGGATCTTAAAAGATTTTCACTTAGGACGCCGCGGAAAAAACCGGATGAAATCGCTGATGAGAAGTTTTGTCTACTGGCCGAACATGGACAATGATATCACGCAAATGGTGGAAAGTTGTAAAGGTTGTGCTGCTGCGGGGAAAGCACCACCCTCTATACAAAGGCCATGGCCTAAAGTCGACAGACCGTGGTCCAGAATCCACGTTGATTACGTAGGACCCATTGAAGGTTACTCTTATTTAATAACAGTAGATAGTTTCAGTAAATGACACATACATACATATATGCACATATATATATTAGGTTGGTGCAAAAATGATGACGTAATAATGTCGTTTTTTGACGTTAAAAAATACGTCAAAAACGACATCATTACGTCATTATTTTTGCACCAACCTAATATATATATATATATATATATATATATATATATATATATATATATATTATTATTATTATTATTATTATTATTATTATTACGACTAACCGCGTTCCTGCGTTTACTAACAGAATTACCCTTTGTATTATTGTGTAAATACATTTAATTTCTCATCCTTATTTCTTGCGTTTGTCATTCATTGGAGACCGAATTTCATCTCGGAATCCACAACAGAGTGTGAGTTCAATACCCGGTTTATGCAGTGGAGAACATTCAAAGGGAAATTAACAGGACGTAACTGATAACTGACATCCATTAAAAACATGGCACATGGTACTAGAACAGTCTACCCCAGTGAGTGAAATAAAGGGTTCAGTTCGAAATTCCAACAACCTGAAGAAGGCCGGAGCATACAACGGCCGAAACGTTGTGATAAATATGGCGACAAAGGTTAGGACAATGGTCCGAATGATGTAAATAATTTAACCTGAATTCTAAATATATTTTCATTCTATCCATAATGCCCGGATTGCGAGTTTATCAAATACCTCACAGAGTTGAACTTCCTGCCTTTCATTGTCCATGACCCCGTGGGATACAGGTAGGCTGAATTCCTTTGACTCGGTTGATTATATATCTTAAGAGAAGGTGCACTCTGATATGAGAACGTTTAGTTACTTTGATGACAACCCCTCAAGTGTTCAACGGCTTAATCCTTGGGATAATGGCGTACGTGGTACGGCTAGGTAACTAGCTTCCGAGAATGATCGGAAAAGGTTTTGGAACCGACTGACATCATATTTTTTTCCCGAATCGTGCACAAAATAGGGTGATGTAAGAGATAGTCTCTGTGTAATCATTTCTCGATCATTACATTCACTTACGCACAAGCACGCTTGGGAATGGTATATATACATTTCTTCTCCCTCCTAGCGCTGTGTTAAAGAGCATGGCAGACAGGACACCCCTGCCGTGCTAAGCAACTAGTATTTGATAGAATTCAAAATTGTAACAACTGAGCATGACCCTAGACCTCCAGTCTTGAGGAGGGAATGAAAGGCACACAAAAAATATTAATGATTACCATAATCACTGATCAACGATAATCCTTATTCTTTCGTGTGTTTAATTCATATTTCACATTATTAGAAGAAATATGAAAATTAATCTGTACGTTAAAACAAACTTAAAAGAATATAACGATTACGCTTTCCCCCACACCAACCGAGGTCAATTTACTGATGGTGAAGAGGATGATTATGTCGATGAGCAAAAATCAACTTACTTTACTGAGAGTTCCGGGAAATATGACTCAAGATAAGCTTTTCCCAAACACTTCAAGTATTAAACATTTCAAATACCTCGGTAGTTAACAAATATAACATAATGAGCATTGTAAATAAGATAATTGAACATCGACTTACGAATGAGCAGAAAAGTAGGCGTACTTCGCAGAAGTAAAAACAGGGCGTCAACACAAACTGGGTGTATACACTAAAAATAAGTTTTATATTTATAATATACTAGCAACATGGCCCGGCGTTGCCCGTGCTTGATTAAAAAATCTTACGAAGAATACAGCAATTGCTATCACTTGACTTAAAATATTTTGCCCTTCCATGCCTTTAAAGGAGTGCCCTTTGCCGTGCTGATGTTGGTACATGCCTTACTTCGTGCCTATATATATATATATATATATATATATATATATATATATATATATATATATATATATATATGAGCCGAGTTCGAATTCAAGTCGGATCCATTACGTTGATACACCTAGGAAATGGCTTCAGGTAGGGGTAAATAGCAGGACAGACTGGGTTCTACAGCCTTCGTGGCAACTGATCTAGTAGAAGGAAAACTCTGAATTCAAAACCTGCGGAGGGTCGTTTGGGGACCCTGTGCATCAAGTCTTTGTATTCGGCCTTTCAAAAAATGTGTATGGTTCTGCACGAAACCTTCACCACTATAATCAACTCTCATGTGCCAGTGTCGGGCTGTCAGTTTCCTAGGAACTCACCTGCTTGACCCTCATTTGATGTGTATATATATATATATATATATATATATATATATATATATATATATATATATATATATATATATATATATATATATATATATATATATATATATATATAATTACAGGAAGGATATGCGAAAAAAAACAATATTGCAATTTTATTGATGAAATATTTTTTATTTCAATCACTAAATTTTTTTACCATAATGGGAGTATTTTCTTTTAATTTTTTCCCAAGTTTAATGAACTATTATTGTACTACGCTACGCACCTTAGTAAAACCAAATGGACTTTGTACACGCTTACCTGTTTGCACTTCTCTCTGTTTCGATCTCTCAATGTATGGCTATTTTAGTGATAGTAACTCAAAGACTACAATATATATATATATATATGTGTGTGTGTGTGTGTGTGTGTGTGTGTGTGTGTGATGACTTTAATCGTGTATTTCAGTGGATATTTATACTTTAGTAGACACTTCATTTGTTTATTAAACAGTATATTCAATTATGTATGTCTACCGAACCGAATATTCGAGGTATCTTTTTAAGAAAATACGCGATCTCCGGTAGGTCTCGAAGCTGCGCAGGTCTGGGAAGAAGAGAAAACGTCATTAGATTCAAAACGTCTTAACCGACTCTGTCACGCATCACAGTTCATACTTGCCTTTAAGCGAATTAACTCTCGTTTCAGAGGGACGCATGTTCGAATCCTGACAGTGAGGCGTATTTTATTTAAAAAACAGCTTATGTCCAGAAGAGAAATCTTTTGTACGAATTGTTTTATACAGTGTGTTCAGAAAAGAAATCACTTTACGAATGCAAGACAAATTAATAAAAAAAAATCTTAATCTCAGTATCTTGTCTGTCGTCTTCAATGAATATATATATATATATATATATATATATATATATATATATATATAAACGTCTATTTTTTTTCTCCATGACTTAGCCCAAAGTTAAATGAAATTTATTGAACATTTAAGTTCAGTTCGAAATTAATATGTCGAATATTTTCTCTCCTGTCAGAATTTTAATATTTAAAAATTCACCGGGCTTCCTTTGACGAATTTCTCGGAAGGCAAGTCGTCTCTGAAAGAAAAAAATGTTGACGAAAAAACTTTTAAGAGACAGATAATGACATTTTGAGAGATTTTGATTTGGTAAATAAATATTTATGACATGAAGATAATGTTCATTTTCTAAATTTTCTTCGTTGTCAGAAGACATTTAAAATATTAATATTTTGAGTGATGTGATGGCAAATATATGAATGGAGAAAAAAAAAGGCATTTTCAAAATATTTTGGAAAGAAACCAGAGTTAAGATAAGGAAGGTAAATTATCCCAAAAATTTGTATTTGTTTTTAATATTGTTGTACAGGGAGAAGTTTGAAAGAGAGCTTCTTACAATATCTGGTTTTAATAATATTCATACAAATTCTTGAAGTTAGGAATGACGAAAGAAAGAAAGAAAGAAAGAAAGGGATTGTATATGAGAGAAAGAGAGGATATAATAAATAAATAAATTATAAAAAACCCAAATGAAGAAGGGCTTTTTTTGAAAATTATTTTATTATTTGATTATGTTATCATTTTAAAGAAAGAAAGAAAGAAATTTTAAAAAGAAAGATAGAGGCTGCAAACGAGAGGAAGAGAGGATATAATAAATAAATAAATAAATAAATATATAACAAAACAAACAAAATAAAGAGATTGTAAATGTAAGAAAGCGACTGCAAAAATATAATAAATAAATAAACAAATAAACAAATAAATAATAAAGAGGATATTTTTTGGAAATTATTTTATTATGTTATTATTTTAAAGAAAGAAAGAAAATTAAAAAAAGAAAGAGACTGCAAATGAGAAAAAGAGAGGGTATAATAAAGAAGAGATTTTTTTGAATATTATTTTATTATTTTATTATGTGATTTTTTAATTTTTTTTTTAAATTATTTTATGATTTTATTACGTTATTATTTTAAAGAAAGAAAGACAGAAAAAAAGAAAAAATTAAAAAAAGAGACTCCAAACGAAAGGAAGAGCCGGTATAATAAATTAATGAAAAAAAAATAATAATAATAAAACAAACAAAATAAAGAAGAGATTGCAAATGTAAGAATGCGATTGCAAAAATATAAAAGACGATGTCATGAGAAAGAAAAGAACACATCGTTGCTTAAACGCCCGTTCCATGATATCCTAATATCCTTCTGTTGAACCACATCTTCGTCGCCTCGAGTCTCTTCTTCATCTTTGAGGAAATCGTCCAAAATTCGCTGCCGTGAAGAAGAACAGATGTCACGTAACAGATCAGTATTCACTTCTTTGTTACCAAAGAAATCCTCCTGCCTCGCAGTTCTCTGACCAGCTTTTGGTATGCGTCCTTGACCATCCCAATAAGTCTACGGATCTCAGTGTCTCATTTACCGTCCTTTGTCAGAACGCTTACCAGATACTTAGTTGTAAGAAAGAAAGGCGGGAAGCCACTAGCACGCAAGGGGTTACAGAGTGTTGGAGAGAGAGCAAATAGGAGTGATAGAGGAAGAATGAAGAGAAGGATAGGGGATAGATCAAGGCATCTGGAGACGTCCATTGACATTACATTTGAATAGATGGAGATTATAGCTATCAGGGAAACAGTTAAAGGGGAGAGAGTTTCGCAGGCGATAAGTGTGAGACATGAAGCTATTGGAATAGAAGAGACGGCTTTAACAGTTTCGACAATGGAAGGGTGAGAGCGAGATGACAGCCTAGTAGAACGCTTAAATTAATGAAGGCTCGGAACCAGCGAAATCATCTTATCGGAGCAGTTACCGTAAAAGTATTTGTAAAAAAGACAGAGGTAGGCAACGGCACGTCTGTGAGAGAGCGGCTGCTGAAGAGATACCAGATCAGGGCCAATTACATTGCATATCCGTCTCTGGATTTTATCAAAAACCTTGAGACAAACAGAAGGGGATCCAGACCATATATGGCAGCAATACACCATGAAAGGGCAAATGGTGGATTTGTAGATTTCAAGGATCGACTCCGACGAGAAAAAATTCCTGGCGTGGTACAGGGAGGCAACTTTCCTTGCGGTGGACGAAGCTATTGACTCAATGTATTTGTTACATCTTACTTCAGCAGTGGGGTCGAGTAGTCGCAAAGAGGTGTTCTCGTGTAGCTGAGCGTCAGTCAGGGATGGTTCTCTGTGGTGAGTAATAGAGAGCAGTTTTGTTTTTGAGGCGTTAAAACCAGCCATTTCCTACACTAGTTCACAACCGATTGGAGTAGCGAGAAAAGCTTGCTAAACATTACACCACGCCCAGGTGCCCAAGCAAACATAAATATGTAGAAGATAGTGGGAAAGAAATGATCAATAAAGAAATATTTATCGATTAATATAGAGACAAAGAACATGAAAAATGAAAAAACTAATGACATTGAAGACTGTAAATGAAAGCAACAGAGTGTATGGGAATGAAAGAAAGAGAAAAAGAAAAAAGAAAAAAAAGAGTGTAGAGAAAGGCACGGAAAGCCTGACGTGGAACTATAGCGTAAGGTCTACGTCAATATGCGTGAGGTCTACATCAATATAGCGTGAGGTCTACGTCATTAAAGCGTGAGGTCTACATCAATACGCGTGAGGTCTACATCAATATAGCGTGAGGTCTACGTCATTAAAGCGTGAGGTCTACGTCAATATAGCGTGAGGTCTACGTCAATATAGCATGAAGTCTACCTAAATATAGCGTTAAGTCTACGTCTCGTTTCGTCTATAGCGCGTGTTCAAACGCAGCATTGAACTATAATATATTAGGTTGGTGCAAAAATATTAACGTAATAATGTCGTTTTTTGACGTTAAAATTACGTCAAAAAGCGACATTATTACGTCATTATTTTTGCACCAACCTAATAGTATTGTATATGTATACATATTTATTTAAACCTTATATTATAATTTATATATTTATATACTATTTATATTAAACGCAGAGAGGTAAAAATAAGAACGCTGTCGAATACAATACATACATTTATTTTAACGATAAAAAAAATTATACAATGCATATATTTATTTTAGCGATAAACACTTCGTATGTTATCTAGGAATTTTACTATAGACCATTGGAATTTTTTCTCTTCACCTTCCAGCTAAAAATATTAAGATGTGACTGGAACAGCTGACTACAAACACCTCGCATTTTCTTGACAATCAACGCTTTAGCATTCAACCGGGATAGCTAAATTACCTGGGCGCGTGCTCCTGCTGCTGGATTACAGTAGACCTCCACGCTGCACCTGGGTAGACGACATATTGCGGTAGACCTCACGCTATAGTGGAACCCAAAATGTGATATTCACTACGTTTTGAACTTTTTAAAAGCATATATATATATATATATATATATATATATATATATATTTGCCCGGTGAATCTAACTAAATATCTAATTTGGCCCTTTTGGAAAAAGGTTCGGAGATACCTGGTCTAACAAAATAGTCTAACGAAAACAGAAAGCAATTCTTCAGATATTTCAGCCAAATATAACCTAATTAATTACTGTTTAGTTTCCCGTTTCGTCTATAGCGTGAGGTCTACCGCAGCATCAAACTATAATATTATATTGTATATGTATACATATTTTTTTAAACCCTATATTATAATTTATATATCTTTATACTATTTATATTTATATTAAAGGCAGAGAGTTAAAAATAAAGACGCTATCAAATATAATACATACAGGATAAATCTTCTGTAAAACTCCCTCAGTGACAATTTATAGTACCCTGAAGTTCTGAAATGCTTGTTAAACTGGTTCCGGCCGAAGAGGATTCTGATTTTGGAGCTTGATTTTCTTCCTTTTAAATGAGAAAGTCACGTGTTTAGAAAATGTGAAACCGATGTAAATATCCTTGTTTAGACATCAATTGACCTGATCTATGACCGTACCTGACGTGTTGGCTACGTGAGGAGAGGGGCAAGGTAGACCTTCGTGCTGTACCTGGGTAGACGACATATTGAGGTAGACCTCACGCTATGGGGGAACCAGCCTGTCTGGTAAAAATGATCTAATAAAGAAAAAGAAACACATGAGAAAAAAATATAAAAAAAAGTGTAGAATAATAACAGGGCAAAAACAGTTTTCAAAGAAAAAGCAAATGTCCAAAAAATAAAGAATGAGAGAAAAAGAAAGAAAGGATGTAACAAAAATCCAAGGAAAGAAAATTTAAATATGCGAAGATATTAAACATAAAAAACATTTTAGATAAAAGAAAAAAAAAAACATGACATAGAATAATGAGTTAAAACGAAAACAAGAAGAAATGTAAAATACAGATAATTCAAAGTTTAATAAAGACTAAAAAGACTTTCTTAAAATTAAATAAAAACTTTAGAACAGCAAAGAAGGAATTGAAACAAAAATAGTAAAAAGTAAAATTAAATATTGATCTGTAAGTGATAAGAAAAAGCAAGTAACAACGATAGTTACGGAATTTCGGCTGAAAATACTGAAAACAGTTTCAAAAAGCATTAATAATTTTAGAGAAAAAAATATAAATATGGAAATGTTGAAAAATACTATTAAATTAAACCAAATATTCCAGAACGAAAATTAAAAAAATGAAATGCTTGATTATTATCAAAAAATGAACAGATTAAGGAAAAAAGTTTGTATACTGGAAAGAAGAAAGGAATTCGGTGATTTTTTTTTAAATCGCTCAAAAAATAAAACCTCAGAATAAACGGAAAAACGAAAGGGAATAATTTGTATGCGTAGAGGATAAAATTAAAACTAGATCATAAAAATCATAAAGATTTAAATGAAAGAAGCAGACGATAAATGATTTGAATTGTTCGTGACGAGTAATTGAAATAAAGATTGAGGGTTGAGTGGAGTGACTTCAATTTTTCCATTTCTGCCCACCTGAATTTAACAGTTAATCTGGCCGCATTTTCTATGACAAATTGTTTTAATTTCTATTTTCGAATTTTGTTGCCTTCTCCGAAATTTGATTAAAGAACTCTAATCAGGTGACCTTCCTTGTTCAAGTTTCATTTCATTATAATCAACTTGATTTAATGCAGGGAAAATCTTACGGCAAGGGAAGACGCCGTATCCAGGAACAGAATTCAAAATTGGCGTTGTGAACGGCGGAGATTAATTCTGGTATTAATATGACAAGTTGATGAATGGCCCTCTAATTGCTGTGGCAGGCGAAGGATTTAATGTATGAACGGGTGTCTAAATTGATCCAGGACTTGGAGGAGAAAAAGACGAGTTGATCCACGATTTAGGAACGAAAGACGCGAGTTGATCCTTGATTTGTGGGCAGATAATGGAAGTTTATCCATGGCTTGTGTGGGAAAGAGCTGAATTGATCCATACTTTCAACAAATGCATAGGAGATGTTTATAATGATCTGGGGAATGAGAGGGACTGAGCCGAATATCTTCGTGAACGAACGAAAGATAATCTGCATATTTGTGTAACAAGAAAGGCAATAATCCTGAATTTGTTGAGATGCGATTACAAAAAATAAATAAAAACGACTTGTATTTTAAAAGAAAACAGAAAATATTGGGCTCATTCGAATATGTGAAGAGTTTTATGGTTCTGATTTTAAATCAAATATAATCTATAGACAACTATTGCTGTGTAAATGATATTGAATAATTCTATCTTGTTATTAACAATGAAAACAAGATGTAAGTAATTTTCTATATGCATCGTTCCTATATGTTAAACCATTTTCTTATTTATATGAATTAATTATTAAATATTAACCAAAATCAAAATACAATTATTTTCATAATAAATTCTGAGTCTCCAGAATAATAATAATAATAATAATAATAATAATAATAATAATAATAATAATAATAATAATAATAATAAATAAATAAATAAATAAATAAATAAACTTGTGGCACATGAGAACATCAACAATCACTTCACTGTTGTAGTTGGAGCCCTAGGACAGGTTGGAAAACATTCCAGTAGACTAATTGAAGGGATTCCTGGAAGTCCATGCCTCAAGGAGTTACAAAAAATTGTTCTGACAAGTACAGCCCACACTTTACGAAGGGCTTTATCTATGTAATTTTTTTTCTTTTTTTTTTTTTTTCTTTTTTTGTCATGATGTCATTTCCAACCTACATATCAGAAATCAAAGGAAATAAAATAATAATAATAATAACTTTACACACAGATAGAAGAATCAATGTTAATCGCTCTGACATTGTCATTAAAGACCAAAAAGAGAAAATGTGGCTCCTTATTGACATGTCAATCAATGCAGGTCTTCAAAAAAAAACAAAAAAAAAAAAAACAAACTATCAAAATACAAGGACCTTGAAATCGAAATCTCGAACATGTGGCACATGAGGACATTAGAAATTCCAGTAGTAAATTGAGGCATCGGATTTCAATAGACACACTGAAGGCATCCCTGGTAGCCTATTCTTTAAAGTAGTACTCACAAAAAAAAAAAAAAAAAAAAAAACAGCCCACAAATTACAAAGGGCTTTATCTATGTAATATATGTGCGATTTTTTTCAAAACTGCTCAGAGGAAAATGTCATCATGCCGTTTGTGTCCTTAGGTCTCTGGAAAGAAAGAAATGAGTATACACCAGAAACTAAACAAAATAACATCAACAATAATAATAATAATAATAATAATAATAATAATAACAATAATAATAATAATAATAATAATAATAACAACAATAATAATAATAACAATAATAATAACAACAACAACAATAATAATAGTAATAATAATAATAATAAATGTGGCACGTGAGTATATCAACTATTTCAGTTGTAGTTGGAACCCTGGTTTGATTGGAATAGTTTCCGACATACGCTTTAAAGAAATACATAAAAATGTACTCACAAGTAAAACTCACAAATTCCCAAGGGCTTTATCTATGTAAAATGTGTGTAATCTTAGGGATTTCTTTTGTTTTGTTTTTTTTCAAAGAAATGCACAGTAGAAAATGTCACCGTCGCATTTAATAGTTCTCTGGTTGGGACCCAGGAATCCTTAAAGAAATACAAAAAGTTGTACTCTCATGTACAGCTCACACATTACGAAAGGCTTTATGTATGTAAAATGCCTGTGAAATATGCTCACTCAACGAAATTTTTATAGCGTCTATTTTATATCTAAGAGAACTTTCACTTATAAAATTAAGGTGGCAAGAGGTTTTTGTTTTTTAAAAAAGGGTTTTTTATTTCAAATGTGGTTTGGAGATTATCAGTTACTTTTTTGTTTTCAGCAAAATAAAAAAAATATCATCTACATAGCAGACAAATATTTTGAGTTTACTAACTTTTTAAATATCTTGTTTTCTACGAAAATCAATACACAAAAGCGCGCGAGAATACAGGATCTTTCAATAGGTTTTACACTCTTTATGTCCAGAAAAGAAAACACTTAACGAACACAAAAATGTGAAATAAAAAGCTTAATATCAGCACATTGTCAGTCGTCATTAATGAAACATGCATAAAATCGGGGTTGCTACCCATCTTCTCTACGAATAAATACGAAATAAGAGCTCACTTCTGCCACGAATTGTGGGGATAAAAGGGCCCAAATCTACTTTATAGTAAACTGGTATTTACTCAAACCCACACGGATTCGAGATGTGACACAAGGTCGGTTTAATATGGGGAGCCCGTGCGCGCACGCACGGCAAGGAACAAAAATGCCCCGAGCCCAGGTCTGGGCACCTGTCAGTATAATTTTACTCGGTTGCGACTGTCCTTCGATAGAGCCGACCCTGAGCTCACTCTGCCCAAAGACAGAGACGTAACTGAGAAATGATAAATTAATGTGTTACAAACTTCATTAAATTAATTTGTTATTTACTCGATCATTCCCCCCACACACTTAAAGAAATACAAAATGTTGTACTCTCATGTACAGCTCACACATTACGAAAGGCTTTATGCATGTAAAATGCCTTTTGTTTAGTTTCTGGTCGCATTTTGATACAAGGTCGTTTTAATGTGGGGAGCGTCAGCGCATACACTCAGACTAGGGAGAAAAATCCCCCGATCCCGCGCAAACTTTTTCGCAAGGAGTTCGGTGTATGCACCGATCCCTTTCTCGTGCAAAAAGTGGGCGCGTCCTCGAGCAGCTGCTCCCCACAGATGGGCATCTCTCAGTATAATTTCCTCAGTTGCGACTCCGTCCTTCGAAGGAGCAGCCCCTGAGCGAATTCTGCACGAAGACGGAGACGCAACTGAGAGATGATAAATAAAAGTGTTACAAATTACTTTATAGTAATGTGGTCGGATGCGTTGTACTCAGTGAAAGCACTGATCCCTCTATCGTGTAATGTGAGGGCGCGTCCTCGGGCAGATTTTACCCATGGCTGGTCATCTCTCAGTATGATTTTTCTCAATTGCGACTCTGTCCTCCGACGGAGCCGCCCTTGAGCGCTCTCTGCCCAAAAACAGAACCTCAACTGAGAGATGATAAATAGACGTGATACAAACTAATTTATCGTAATGTAGAATTTACTCGATCACCCACCCCCATGAAATCGGATTGTGGGACAAGGTGGGATTAATGAAGGGAAATCGAGCGAGTGCACCCGGGCTAGGAACAAAAATGCCCGAGCCCACGAAAACATCGGTTGCCCTGGCCTTGGTGCGAGAACCGATCCCTCTCTCTAGTGAAATGAAAGATCACGGCATCGCGTAGCAGTTTCCCAGGGTTGTGTACCTCTCAATATAATTTACCTGACTTGCGACTCTGTCCTTCGGCTGTGACGCCCCTGAGTGCACTCTGTCCAAAAACAGACACAACTGAAAGATGATTAATACACGTCTTGCAAACTACTTTAGAGTA
>OZ010590.1:22857780-22862780 GCA_963932145.1 Acanthosepion lycidas | reverse complement strand
AAGACCCATGAAAATTTCACGGTTTTCATATTTTATATTCTGATTAATATTAATTCTTCAGTTAATGATTTTTCTTTGTTATTAAGTGACGATTTTGATTCATGGCGAGGTCTACGACAATAAAATATCCGTAAAAAATCCCCTATCGCTTCGTTAAATATTTGAGCTTAACAACTTTAACAAAATATTGCAATAACAATCATAAATATGAAGGTGGTCGTTATTTTAACAAGTATTAGGTTGGTGCAAAAACAATGACGTAGTAATGTCGTTTTTTGACGTATTTTTAACGTCAGAAAACGGCATTATTACGTCAATATTTTTGCACCAGCCTAATAAAAAGGTACAAATGAAAGGACTTCAAATTAACAACATTTTTCCATTCACTGAAGTAGCAGTTAAATACTTGTATGAAAATAGAATAAGCCATTATTTATGAAGCATTGGCAGATGTCAAACCTTTTATCTTTCCTTCTTTCTTTGTTTCATTTACTCGCTGAAACCAAGTACTGTGTTTTCCCTTCTTTCAATGTGATCAAAACAGAATAGAGAGAAATATATAAGCCGAAAAAAAGACACTAAAAGAAAATGGCTCGACTATATACTCAGACACATTTTATCATAAAATATAAATAATTTAAAAAGGTAAGCGTCTCTTTTGTGCGCATGTGTATTTCAGTCATTCAGTAATGTGCCATGTATGATGCATGTTTTGGCGATCATGTATCTTTTGATACACGAGTGACGAAGAAGATTTTTTACCGCAGTAGATTGCTATTTCTTTCAGCGGAAAACCAGTTACCATCCAAGGCTAGAGAACCTAGTCTGTCCTGCTATTTATCCATAGCTGGAGGTGTGTGAAGAGGATTATTCATACCTTACCCACACATATTTACATAAACGTAAACATCACTTTATTATGATGAAGTTCAAAAGAACGAAACGTGTCAAACGTGTCATTTTCCAACTTTGTATATAATTATTGCATTTAAAATCATTATTTTAATGCTGATTTTCACAATTGTAACAGAAAGTTAAACGCCTAAGTATCTTCTGCTTACTCATAAGGAGGGAGGACGGAGAGAACAATTGCTAAATTGCTGTGATAGCAACAACACAATGAGGACTATAATCTGATAAGGCCAACTGAGAAATAGACGATCAAAAGTTTTTAAAATATCTTATCCCGTATGTACTTCTAGACAAAACTTTTTGTTTTTCTTCTTAAGTAAACAAACGAAGTTGACCTTTGTTTATCATCAATGCAAGAATTTCAAGGGAATTTTTCTAAAGACGAATGGCAAAGCTCTTTGAAAATTCCCATGATTCAACTGATCGTCCCGTATTGGGATTTCAGTAGTTTAGAAAAACATGAACTATTTTGCTAAATTCATTCTGGTTCAAGATATATACATATGTATGACTTCGTTACTGTCTCTTGACTGAAAGTGTTCTTTTATTCCACAATGTTTATAATGCGGTCGATTTTCAAAATAAACATGATCATCTGTTCATTCAATATATATATATATATACATATATATATATATATATATATATATATATATATATATATACACACACACACACGCACCCCCCCATATATATATATATATATATATATATATATATATATATATATATATATATATATATATATATATATTAAACCGCTTTTATCCTAAGTGTATTAAGCTTAATCGTTGGGTATGCGTATTATACACGCGGACACACACACACACACACACACACACACACACACACACACACACATATATATATATATATATATATATATATATATATATATATATATATATATATTAAACCGCTTTTATCCTCAGTGTATTAAGCTTAATTGTTGGGTATGCGTATTATACACGTATTATACGTATTATACGTATTAAAATCTATTATACACACTATTAGCAAATATAAACATTTTTACGTTCAACTTTGTTGGCATATTTCAAGTTCATTTGTTTATAATACGCACACAGACACTTGGTTAATACGCAGGGCTGAATTTGGAGTATGAAAGATTCTCACACGTAAGCCATCTTCCCTGAATATTTTGAATCTGTAGATTTTTATCAAAATTTAACATTTAATCATCTAATTATCTGTTTAGCATCGACGAATGAGTATTTATATAATTTAAATTAAATGTTAAAACAGAAACAGTGTTTGGACAAAAAAGCGCGAATCTGTTCATACAAAAACGCAACAAGCTTCCGGCGAAAATTGTTTCTTTCTACTGACGTAAAGCAGAAATAGAATTTACTGCTGCTAATTCTTTGAGGAAGAGGGACAAGATGACGCCGTTTATGAGAACATCGAAAATGATGTAGACATCTACTACGCTGGCACAACATGAATCTTTATGTCTTGAAGAAAGTAGAAAACAACTTAACGTAACTGTTTTCGATTTAAAGAAAGACGGTGTTTGGAGAGTGACCGAAACCCTTTGTTCAACATTAATTTGATTGAATGATGGATACAAGTTATTACTGGTTATACCGTCCCGAATATGCCAACGCATATGACCAGAGAATATAGTCAATATCTTTTATATTAGGTTGGTGCAAAAATAATGACGTAATAATGTCGTTTTTTGACGTATTTTTAACGTCAAAAAACGACATTATTACGTCATTATTTTTGCATCAACCTAATAATTATAAATATTCTGCATAATAGGCATTCCTAAATTTTAAGCTTAAAATTCTAGGAAAAATGCGTTTTGATTTAGAATCAAGTGGGTGTAAAAACATGATTTTTAATTATGGCTTTCACGGTGGATACAGGAAATTAAATGGCACAGGAAGATTTCTTTTAACGTAAACTGTGCTTTTAAATAACAATACATGTATTAGGTTGGTGCACATATATATATATATATATATATATATATATATATATATATATATATATATATATATATATATATATATATGTGTGTGTGTGTGTGTGTGTGTGTGTGTGTGTGAAGTATTTGTTTTTAATTTGACATTTTTATTAATTCAAATGTTATGTATAGTGGTTAACCAAATTTGGAATAGGCGTCATGCTTTTAGTTTAAACAGTGTGTCTATCTTATTAAAGAAAATGTGCTCCCTGGCTGTGATCGATCCTACGTCCTCCTTTGTAGAAGAAGCCACTGTTTGAGGCTGCTCGGCCAGAGATAATGATACAACCTCACAGCGTTCAATTTTCCCTTTAAAGGAATGCATACTCTTTCGTTCAAAATTTTTTTCTAAAGCTCATATCTGTTCAGTTTCTGAAACGTGAAGAAAGCAATTACTAAGGAAATAATGGATTTTGTTTTTACTCCGACCTTTGCATTAGTTTTTTTTTTTCTTTTTTTGTGGATACCTGTGTTTGGTAAAGACGCCGCGTTTTTATCGGTGTGAGCACTCGAGAAATCTTAATAAAGAGACCTCTTTGAAAACTAACAATAGAAAATCCCGTCTACACTGATATTTTACCCATAGATGCTTTTCGGCTGTTATTAATAAGGGAATATATGTATCATTTTAACAACAACAAAAATTAATAAATAAAAGGTATGTTTTATTTCTGTTACTTATCTTTCGTTAAAAATGTAGGCCGCTTATTCTGCTCACCTATTTCAGTGATCTTACTAAAATTGAATATGTCCCATTGGCAGTTCAAACGCTAGAAAAAGAAGGCTAGGAGTTTGAATGTTAGTTTATTAAAACAAAAACAAAAATAAAAAAAACAGACATTCATATATGTCTACATCACTTAGAAGATGGCGCAACATTGCTTTGCCTTCAAGATTTCATTGAATATATATATTTTGACATGTTTAACAAATTGCAAGGGATATGAAATAGCTGATATTATACGGGCTAATTTTCTCATGTAAGCAGTTTTTTCTGTTTTAAAAATCATGTATCCTTTTCTTCCTAAAAGTCACTTCTACTTTTCGTTACCCCAAATGATGATACGCTCAATAAATACTTGTTCTATTTAAACGTATTTGTTGCGAATTTTGATTGAAATCATTCGCCATTTTGTTTGCCGTGGAATAATTACTGAATTGTTCCAAGTATGAATTATAAGGAGAAAGAAATTTGCGAGAAAGAAAGAAGATTACTGAACTGTTAAGTAATATTAGTTTTCCTACGTGACAGTGAATGATGACCAATCTGCTCACAGAGAAAGGAGATACATGAAACAAAAGAAATGTGCTTCTACAGAAGGATGTTGGAAATACAATGGACAGAAAACGACGAAGTTTTAGTAAAGATGGTAATAAAAAGTTGACTTTTACTTAACAATAAGTAGATAGAGTCTAAATGTCTAGTGTGTATAATGAGAAAGAGGTCTTGGAAAATGTGATACCCACAGGACAGAGTGAAAGCAAGAAGGACGGAGATAAACCACTCATAACATACTGAGCATGAGGAAATGAACAAGGTTTTGGGGAGATAAAAAGGAAACTATTATTATGAGCTGCAAAGGACAGGAAATTATGGAGCGTCATTTTGGGCTCACGTCCTCAAGGGACACGGCATATATAAATATAAAAGGAAATGAAAAATGAAAGCGGAATAATCTTTAAATCTGACGGAAGAAGGAAATGTATTTTCAATTATTAATGTTTGTTTATGAAATTAATTTAATCCGGATTAAAACAGATGTATATTTGTTCATAATAAAAAATAATTTTAATGGTTGGATGTCCAGTAATTACAATACCTGCGCAAACACAAGCATCCCAAAATAATTACATGTGTGCAAGTACGTGCGCACACACGCAAACACACACATATATGGGAAAACAATATATAACTTTTTAATGGAAATGTTATTAAAGACACCAGACGTGTTTATTTGATTAATTTTATTGATTGACTTTTCAAAATTACGGATAATCCTTCTCTGACAAAGAGAAATTTCCTCGGAAAATGTTCAAAGTTCATTTCGGAATAGATATGGTCCCAATTTTATTTTTCTTAAGGAATAATAAG
>OZ010590.1:22832780-22850280 GCA_963932145.1 Acanthosepion lycidas | reverse complement strand
TTTAGGCTTCGCACCTATCTATCTATCTATCTATATATCTATCTATCTATGTAGTCCCTTCGTATATATCTAAGTCTTTTCACATCTATTTATTCAGTCTTCGCATCTATCTATCTATCTATCTATCTGATTAGGTCTCTGTGTGCACTTGTGACGGTGTTATTACAGGAGCAGTATTAGTTTTGGTAGTAGTAGTAGTAGTAGTAGTAGTAGTAGTAGTAGTAGCAGTAGTAGTAATTAGTAGTAGAAATAGTATTAGTGGATGTGAAAAACATTTGGCTTATAAATAAACCAATAAATGGTTTGCAGAATGTTATCATCCACATATTGATTTCATCAGACCTGCAACTTATATCTATCAATCTATTTTTCCTCTCTCTAAACACACACACACACACACATACATACATACACACATACATATATATATATATATATATATATATATATATATATATATATATATATATGGATTGTGCATAATGTGCAAGTGTTAGTAAAGGAGTGTTTGTATATATATATATATATATATATATATATATATATATATATATATATATATATATATATATATATAACCTAGTGAGCCAGAAACCTACCCAGGTTTCACCTAAGCGTAGATGAAACCTTGGTAGGTTTGTCTTGCTCACCCAGTTTGACTAGGTCTGCTCTACGGTTGTATTGAGCTCTTTTTAGTTAGTTGTTTATTTGTATCGGGTTTTTTTTTCTGAGTGTTCGCTTCAATGTTCACTTTATATATATATATATATATATATATATATATATATATATATATATATATATATATATATATATATATATATATATATATGCCTGTATTTACATACAGTATTTACGCAAGCATAAATAAATAAATACATCTATCTTTATATATATATATATATATATATATATATATATATATATATATATATATATATATATATATATAAGTGATCATTGAAGTTAACATTCAGAGGTTGACTTCAATGTTCACTTATATATTTACATAAACCCTGTCTCTGATATTAAGCACTTTATTCTGTAAATGTGTCCCACTTTATACCTATATTTCTTCATACATATACATGTACGTACATATATATCTGTGTGTATATGTATATTTACACCCACACACCCATATATATATATATATTCCATTGATGTTCAATTATTTTCTCTTTCGAGTATTGACAAGATATGATTCAGATATGAATGGGACAACTATTAGAAATAAATGAGAAACAATTTTTTCAACAATTTTTCCTACAAAATCGATTAGAACTAAAATTAGCCACTTCACTTCGTTCCTCCCTCAACAGCATAAAAATTGTGGAAATAAAAGCACATCTTCAACACCAGCTATATATATATATATATATATATATATATATATATATATATATATATATATATATATATATATATATATGTGTATATATTGTACTTTTTCTGTATTGAAATATTCATTTTGTCGTCCGTTTTTACTGTAGTTAATTTGTTTCCCAGCGAGAGACGCCTCTAGAACTCAAATAATGTAATATTCTAATTTTGCTGATGTTGGAAAAATGAATGTCATGGCGTTTTACCTCTCGACATCTCATCTGGCAAAAGGCCAATTATTCAGCGAAGAATTGTATCTATGCTGAGATAGAGGAAGGCAGTTTTGATTGAAAATGCTCGAGTTTGCCCAAATTCGCCAAACAAATAAAAAAGTTAATTTCCATAAAACTGTATTTTATCAGGAGTATGTTTGCAATGAAGTAACACTGGTGAACTATTAAATTAATCCATTCTTATATATATATATATATATATATATATATATATATATATATATATATATATACATACATATATACACACACACACACATACATATACACACACACACACATATATATATATATATATATATATATATATATATATATATATATATATATAAGTGGATATTGGAGTCAACAACCGGCGGGGACTGTCTGTTTCAGGCTTAGACGGAATATTCAGGCCATGTGTGTTCGCTGTATATTTTTTATTTACTGATATTGAGCACAGTAACCCATAAATATTATATACCTTTACACTATATTTTAACACACACACAAACACAAACACGTGTGTGTGTGTGTGTGTATGTGTGTGTGGTAATAAAGTCTGTTCCATTAAGACGGATTATATGTAAGGGTGTTTCATTAAGACGGCTCAAAGTCAGCCGTAAATAAATCAGTGTTATTACTAAAAAATTATTTATTTCTCCATTCGATCATATTATTTAAGTCATGGCAATTATGTGTGAAAAATAATATCGCCCAAATATCCGCGAATCCAGAGAACAAAGAAGAGAATCTTTAAACTTAATTCACATTTAAGATCGGTCAAATGACTGAAACACCCCTTGTTAGCTGTTTCCTTATAAAGAAGCTGTTAGCAGTCAATGATCGAGCGGCCTATGCTACTGTCGAGTAACATTTATAAAATCTTTCTTTTCAAAATAATGTTTCCATGTTCAGATATAGCTATCGCTGTTTTGAGGGCATTTCCTTCTGAACCTTTTGTTCGAGGTTGTCTGTGACGTCAATATGTTGATTAACGTTATTATTGTCTTTTCATGTTATATCGTTTATCCTTTAAAGCTATCAACAGATATGGCTTCCGTTATTTGTAAAAAAATTTTTTTCGGATTCTGTAACTCCTGTCCTCGAAATTAAAAAAGGTCTTACCACGTTGAGACGTACACGCTCGAAGTCATTTTCATCATCAATCTGAGAATACTGTTGCTTACAGCTTAAGATGCTAATTTCGATTAGTCTAAGGAAAAGTGTTTGCCGCCTTTCATAGCAAATATACATATATGCCAAGTGCGATGGGTAAATGCTCGCCATATTATATTTTGAATTTAGCGCATGCGTGTTTGTTTTTGATTTTGCCAACTGGACAGTATAGTAGGTTCACTTGGGCATTGTCTGGATGTAAAATATCTCGCTGACGGAGGTCACTCTGCCATGAATTTGGAAACTGCTTTATTCCTAGGCATTAGCGTTGAAAGCTCCAATAAGAACATTGAATGTATTTGTGTGTCAATCTGAGAATAGTGCAGAAAATTCGGAAAAAGTCGAATTTTGTATCTAGTATTTTGTATAAAAAATATCATGCTTGGTGTGATAACTGGTGATGGCGATGTTATGTCCCAATTCATCATCCCATAAGGCTACAGTCTCAATGCAGACGGCTATATCAAGTCTCCTGAAAAAGTAGTGCTGCCCTTTGGTGAGGATGATGGCTGTTGGAAGACCCTATATCTAGCAACAGGATTGTGCACCATGTCATAAGCATGACAAGCCAGTCATGGCTGACAGGCAATTTCTTCGACCACATCACCCTTTACACCTGGCCAACTCTCTCTCCAGACACCTTGACTAAAATGTGCGGAGCGTAGTTGAGTGAGAGACCAAGACCAAAGATGAACTGAAGGCAAGGATTATGGCACCTGTCACCAACTTAAAAAAAGGAGACTGTCTAGAAGAAATGCAGGAGATTCCGAACTCGTCTGGAGGCCGTGTTTGAAACCAATGGGGATTTTATTGAACAAATGTACTCTTTAGAATTTCAAGATAATTTTCTGTAATATTGGTAAATATATCTATTAAAATAAGACATTAAGATTTTTGCGTAATTAAGACGATAATTTATGCATCGCAACATGTACACACACATACACCCGCACGCACTCATAAATAGGTGTGTGTATATACTCGGTGTTATGATTGCCTCCCTACATATACTAACACAAACGCAAGCCCGGGCGCACACGCACATATATATATTACAATGAATAATTCATACAAAAAGTAAATTAGAAAAGTTAATGATATAAAATGGCGAAATGCTCTTAAAGATACATTAATCTACGAATCACTCGATGAATGTTATGATCCCTGTTTTTTTTAATTGTAAGCTATATATATATATATATATATATATATATATATATATATATATATATGTCAAAAAATGAACATTTCCAGGCACATTGGTCTGTATATTCATATTATTTGTTTTATTATTTCAATTATGTTCCTCGACTAGATTCGGCCAGCATGGTCATCATCAGGAGAAAAATATCCTTGCTTGTTAATGGCAGTGAAATACAAGAGCGAATGAATGTTTCTAAAGAAAAGAAACTTTATCTGTATTTTTCTTTTCTTTCGTTTTTCTTTTTTTTATCACATAAATTTTGCCAAGTCTTTGTATTGGTTAAACGGCCTCTTTGAAGTTTTTAAAATAAAGACTGGGAGATTCCTGAATGTGACGTAACACGGGTGTCGCTGCGCCAAATGTGACGTCTGCTTGGCCGCGTCCGTCGTGCTATCCTGTCCTTTGACGACAAACTGGCTTGGTATTGGTCGCAGCACCAATTGTGACGTTCTAACCTTTTGGTGATTCGGATGAGAATCTGGTTAGATTCGGTATCAGCCTTGTCGTTCAAGCTCGCCTCCAACGTCTGGTTACCAAAGTAACTGTTTTTATTTCCAGTCTACCCTACCCACTTTGTGATTTGATCTTAGGCAGACGAAATCAATCAGTCGCCGGGCCGTAATGCAAGCCGAGTTCGATCAAGGGTAACACCGCACAAGTATAAGTAAAATAAAATAAAATAATAACTCGAAAAGTTTAAATGTGTTAAAAAATGATAACAATATTTTATATCTGGTTGCTGAATACAGGACTGCGTCTTCTTCCCAACACGCTAAATGGATTCGTGACACTGTGTTTGTTAGGCGAGTCTTAACATCTTAAGTTGTTTGTTCTTTAAGAAACTGGTTTGGGTGTATCTTTCAGGCGATATTCGTAAAACTTGATTTGGTGGTGTGAGTCTAAGTCGTTCTTCAAAAATAAATTGTTCTTGGTTAGAAGTTGAGGTCGTGATTTGCGTGGAATCTTTCAGTCAGGTTTCTGCGAGGCGGGTGCAACTCCAACTGCGAACTTCACTCAACTGCCTCTCAACTGGATCTCGAACTCGAACTGCTTTTCACTCGCTGCGACTCTGCTTATATGGACGCCAACCAAAACCGCGGTGGGCTTTTCGGGGTTTGAGGTTCCTTGATAAGTCTAAATCCACAATCCACTTCTTTGTTTTCGGTCAGCAAAATTTATTATTTTCCATTTTTGGAAGTCTTTCGTCTTCCTATCTTCTTCTGTTCTCATATTGGTATCTCACCATACCCTCAGAGGGTGTCAACGTGTTTCCCCTCTCTCTCACAGTGGCATGTCACACCTATCCCTTCAGCGGGGCGCAATAGGCCTGCTCTTCTTTTTCACATGATTAACTCCACCTAACGCTCATCCCACCATTCAGCCAATGTGCGCTAAGCGGCGTGGGTGTGACCAGACTAGCCTCGGTTTTAAAAAATCTTGCTCAAAGAAAAAAAAATATCTTCCTTTTTCTTTTTTTCTTTTTCTTTTCTTTCTATTTCTTTCCTTCTGGCCGACAACAAACCCTTGGAATTTATCTTAGCCAAATGTCACTTGGACTTTATCACCCGGGGCCTTCGCCAAACAAGTGGGTGGTCAATTGGACGTATTTGCATTCTGTCGCTAATTAACTGTTCAGATAAAATAGTTTCGCTATCATAGCCAGCCCTGACAATAAACAGATACTCCTCTTAATGATATTCTGCATATAGACAAAAGCTTAATCTTTCCTTCATGGTGGTCAACGAACATTTTTTTCGGTCAGCGGATGACCTATTTAATTTTTTTCTCTTTAAAATTTCAGTGGGAGGTCGCTTGTCCAACTTGAAATGTTTCCATTGCCATGGCAGATTGGACATATCTTATTCGCCGTCCCGTAACATAAATCAGATTAAATCCGAAACATCCGCGACCTTACTCTTCTCGCCAATGCGAATAAAACTTTTAGCATCTTTCTTTGGCAAAAAGAATAGCATCGCTTAGTGTCCTTTTCGTGATGGCTTCTTATCACCTAAATTTAATTCTCGCCTTTCTTTTTTCTTCTTTCTTTCTAGCGACGTAAATAGTGTCACATGAATCTCAGAATTCCTTCCCTCGTCATTTTGACAATTTTATTGTTTGCAGGGATGGTGATGTACGTGTTAAATGTATGATAAATTTTAGTTTTTTGGGTGTGTGTGTGATGTGCGTATGTGTATGTGTATATATTTGAGTGAGTGTATGCGTATGTCTGAGACTTCAACACCTCTGCAAGCATGTATATCTTGTATTGGTGAGAAATGTGGTTAGTGTTAAAGTTAGTTTTAGTGTGTTTTTTAGTGTGTGTGATGTGTGTATGAGTATACATTGTGTGAGTGTGTGCATATGTGTGAGATATCAACACGTCTACAAACATGTCTGTCTTGTGTCTATGAGAAATGTGGATAGGGAATGATTTGTGGGATTATATATTTAGTCTGTGTTGATTAATTTGTGGTTAAGTCCGTCTGGACAAATTATTTTGAGGCGTAAAATCCATTTGTCTAATTGTTTATCTAGTATTTTTCTAAAGTTAATTTTTCTGTCTATTTCTATTTTCGCAATCATAGTGAATGTTGCATGTCATTTAGAATCATGTCTTTCTAATCGGAAATAATATTTTTCATGGGTCGACTTGACCGATTCCGATCATTATTAATTCTGTAACGAAAAGTCTGTTCAGACTTTCTCACATATTGTTTTTGACATAGTGTGCATTCTTATAAGTAAATTATGTTATGGCTTCGGCAGTTAGAGTTTTCGCTGATTTTGAAAGTGGATGTAGTGACTGAGCTAGTGAACGATTTCGTATGGCTAATATATATATATATATATATATATATATATATATATATATATATATATATATATAAAGTAAAGGTAAAATAATCCATGGATATATAATGCAAGTGGATCCTAGTTATATAAAATTATTAAAACTGATCCACAAATAGAGAGTTCACTGTATTTTATTTATACACAGCAATATGATGAATAATCAAAAAATATTTTACCTCATGTGAGAAGTAAATTATTTCGGCAGAGCACTTACATCGCCTGCCGTAATAGTCTATTCCCCGACACACACACACACGCACACACACACACACATATATATATATATATATATATATAGAGAGAGAGAGAGAGAGAGAGAGATTTTTAATGTTTGCCACATTTATTGGATAACGTGTTCAATAACAGAGATAGATCGTCAGGCCTGACGATTACGTCTAGTATGCAACAGCCTGTCTCTTCTGACTTCTCTGTTCACTTTTATATATATATATATATATATATATATATATATATATATATATATATATATATATATATATGTGTGTGTGTGTGTGTGTGTGTGTGTGTGTGTATGTGTGTGTGTTTACTCTACAGTTTGGAGTTCGCTATCAGTTGCCAGTTATTAATATATTATTTGAGAAAACACTGAGATAATAATAATAATAATAATAATAATAATAATAATAATAATAATAATAATAATAATAATTTACCTATGCAAAAAGTGTGTGATCTTGTTTTATTTTTTTGTACATCAATGATAATTAGAAAATGTGATAAAGCTATTTCTGACCTTAGGTCTCTGCTTGGAACCAGGAAAGTAATGTGTATGCAAGAGAAATAAAAAGAAAATACTACTACTACTACTACTACTGCTACTGATGATGATGATGATGATGGTGATGATGATGATGATGATCATTCGAAAGCAAAATTAAAGCGAAAAATTGAGGAAAATCAGATGTCATTTATCAATGCTACATAGAATTTCAAGTAATTCAAATATTTCAACACGGAAAATCAAGAGGATGAAGCGAAACATAAAATGGAATTACTAAAGGAAATTTTAACAATCAAAGAAATGCATAAACAGGAACTACAATTAAATAACAAGACGATATGAAAAAGCGTTTTATGTTCTATCGACAAAATTAAGATATTCCGAACTGACATTAAGAAGTTTTCGAAAGAATCTGGTTAAGAAGTTCTAGAAGTGAAAATCCTCAATCTCTTGATAAAATGCAAATATTTTGGTGAATATTTGGATCAGTCCAAAGGAATATAATCCAAATGCTGAGTGGATCAAATGAGAACAAGAAAGAATAAAGGATAAACCTGTACATGAATAATATTAGTCAATCTCTAAACAAATCTCAAACATGGATTTCCCGAGGAAATAACAAGATACCTAATGTTTGGCCTTACCATCTGCCATCAATCGATAAAACTATTGCACAAACTATAGTAACACTAATTAATAACCTCAATTAAATTCCAGGTTGGATCACTGAAGGTATTACATATCTGAAGGTATTACGTATCTCCTACCAAAAATGTGTGAAACAGATGGTTAGAATATTATAGGTCACTAACATGTCTGTCCACCATATATAAATTGATCACGTTCGTCCTGACAAACAGTGTTTTTTTCTAGATGAGAACAATTCTATTCACTTGGAAGAGAAGGGATGTCGGAGTGGTCCATACAGCTGTCAAGATCAATTATTGGTAAATAAAATGATCCTGCAAATTAAGGTAGAAATATCAGCACACCTAGATAGATTGTTGTAAAGCCTTTAATAGTGTGCCACGCACTTTGTTCCTTAAGGGGTTGGAAATGTACAAGGCTCGCTCAGTGATGGTAAATTAACATAATATAGCGTTGGAATGTGAAAAACTATATTATACATAAATCAAAACAAAAGCTCTGTCACTTCCAATCGACTAGAATATCCGATGATGACTCTTTCAAAGAGACTTCGTCACCTCTTCTCTTCTGTCTGTCTTTAATTCAAATTTAGTCTTTTTGTTTGAACAAAACAGTAATGCCTATAGATAGAAAGTAACCAAGAAAGTATTTAATGACCTACTCTACATGGATTATCTCAATTTCTTTCCCAAAGACGGCAGTAAGCTGAAGGATCGTCCTCACTCCTGTAAAATGTTTCAATGATGATATCGGTATGAATTTCAAATTAGATAAACGTGCAAAATTAAAATTTAAAACTGGGAGTATTACAGAAATACACTCAATAGATCTAGATTTGTCGCAAAGGAGAAAGTAAGACTATAAGGATAAAAAAAATTCCCGCGTGTGTGTCTGGTATTAAATATGGGGTTGAACTGGTAAAACAGAATATCAGCCGTAAACAGCCAAGATGTCGATGTGGTGTAACACAGTTTCGACATCTATAAGTGGACCCTAGCTGACATTGAGCGACTGGATGCCCAAATGACAAAAGCTTCTGACTTGCCATTGCATGCATCATCTCAAGCCTGATTCTGATCGGCTCTATGTGTCCAGATCTGAAGGAGGTAAACAATTATTTCAACTGGAACTCTCTTACAAAACCACAACAGTCGGTCTTCAAAGATACATGGAAAGTACAGAAGACTGGATAATGAACGGTATCAACTTACATGGAAGAAATAAGAAAATTCTATTGAGTAATAAAAGAAATCATCTTTATTAAAACGGGAATTTCAAGTGGGTGAAGAATTAAACAATGCTACACCGAATGCAGCTGCAAAGGACCTTAAAAAGAAAGAAAAAGAAAAAAGCAATGCACCAAATGGAGAAACTACTACTAATAATAATAAAAAAAATATACTACTACTACTACTACTACTAATAATAATAATAATAATAATAATAATAATAATAATAATAATTATAATAATAATAATAATAATAGTGGAATAGAACATACCCAACGCTATGGAGAAGGAGAAAGTGAGAAAAGAATATTACAGGGGTGTGTGTCTGTTGTTAAATACGGAGTTGAATTGACAAAAGAGAATATCAGCCATAAACAGCCAAGATGTCGATGTGGTGTAAGAAAGTTTCAACATCTATAAGTTGGCCCTAGCTGACATTAAGCGACAAGATGCCCAAACGAGAAAGTTTCTGACTTGCTATCGCATGCATCATCCAAGGCCTGAGGCTGATTAATATGTTAAAAATTTATAAAAATCGGTCGTTATTTCTGAGAGGAGGTATTGTAATTATTTACATTATTTACATTGTTCGGACTGTCTGTCTTCATATTTATTGTCATATTCACACGTTTCATTGATGTGGACTTTTGAACTTAACAATTTATTTCGTCAACCGGAATAAATTGTTCTAATTCAAGATGCCATTTCCTTTAACTCAACTCTCCAAGTTTTTGTCCACCACTGCAGTAGTCAAGTATTGAACTCACAACTCCTTGGGTCAATTCACTGGATCCAACCAACGATTTTAGAACGCATGGCCCAGTGAATAAAAGCGTTATTTATATCCAAGTAGTTCTGTGACGCAAGTTCAGGATCCATTACATTAGAGAGTCTTCTTTGATTTTTATCAAGAATCTCGAAATAGGAGCGCCAAACCAGATATGGAAGCAGTGTTCAATGCACGGCGAATGATAGATTTATCAATAGGGAAGATGGATTCTGACAAGAAAATCTTTCTGACACGAAACATTTGACTCCCGACAAAACCACTCTTTACAAAAATACATCAATAAAATCTGTGCAATGACAAAAGTCCGCATGCGTATGTGACGTCCCCCCGGTGTCGCTGCGTCAAATGTGACGTCTGCCTGGCTGCCTACGTCGTGTTATCCTGTCCTGTGACGACCAACTGGCTTGGTATTGGTCGCGGCACCAAATGTGACGTTCTAACCTTTTGCTGATTCGAATGGGAATCTGGTTAGATTCGGTATCAGCCTTGTCGCTCCCAGGTCGCTTCCAACGTCTGGTTACCGAAGTAACTGTTTTGATTTCCAGTCTAACTTACCCACTTTGTGATTTGATCTTAGGCAGACGAAATCAATCAGTCGCCGAGCCGTAATGCAAGCCGAGCTCGATCAAGGGCAACATCGCACACGTATATGTAAAAGAAAAGAAAATAATAACTCGAAAAGTTCAAATATGTTAAAAAAGGATAACAATATTTTATATCTGGTTTCTGAATACAGGACTGCGTCTTCTTCCCAACCCGCTATATGGATTCGTGACACTTTGTGTTTGTTAGGCGAGTCTTAACATCTTAAGATGTTTGTTCTTTAAGAAACTGGTTCTTGGTGTATCTTCAGTCGATATTCGGGAAACTTATTTTGGTGGTGTGAGTCTAAGTCGTTATTCAAAAATAAATTGTTCTTGGCTAGAAGTTGAGTTCAGAATTGCGTGAATCTTAGCTTCTGTGAGGCGGGTCTTCAGAGCTCTCAGTTCACTGCAACTACTTGCCTGTCTGTCTCCAACCCTAACTGCGAACTTCACTCAACTTAACTGTAACTCGAACTGAACTGGTTTTCACTCGTTGCGATTCTCCTTATATGGACGCCGACCAAAACCGGGGTGGGCTTGTCGGATTTTGAGGTTCCTTGATAATTCTATACCCACACTCCACTTCTTTGTTTTCGCTCAGGAAAATTTTATTATTTTCCATTTTTTGACGTCTTTCGTCTTCCCACCTTCTTCTGTTCTCATATTGGTATTTCACCATGCCCTCAGAGGGTGTCAACGGGTTTCCCCTCCCTCTCACAGTGGCATCTCGCTCCTATCCCTTCAGGGGAGCGAACTAGATTACTTCCACCTAACGCTCATGCCAACATTCAGCCAATGGGCGCTTAGCAGCATGGGTGTGGCCAGACTAGCCTCGGTTTAAAAAAATCTTGCTCAAAAAAAAATATATATCTTCCCCTTTTTTTTTCTTTTCTTTCTTTTCTTCGAGGAGACCTCACACCCTAGACTCTTATCTTCACCAAATCACCTGGAATTCGTCAATCAGATTATCGCCAGCATCAAGTGGGTAGCCATTTGGACGTATTTGCATTCTTGGTGCCAATTACTGATCCGATATAATAGTTTCGCTATCATAGCCAGCCCTGACGATAAACAGATGCTCCTCTCAATGATATTCTGCATATAGACAAAGGCTTAACCTTTCCTTCATGGTGGTCAGCGGACACTTTTGTTTTTCTTGGACAGTGCGTGCTTAATTAATTTTTATTTTTATCTCTTTAGAATTCTGCGGGAGGTAACTTGTCCAACTTGAAAATTCCCTTTACCTTTGCCATGGGCAGATTGGACATATCTTATTCTCCGCCCCGTAACATAAATCAGATTAAATTCTATGTTTCACCTTCTCGACAATCGAAATAAAAATCTTCCCACTTTCCCTGTCAGAAAAATAACACCGCTTAGTGTCCTTTTCGTGATGGCTTCTTATCACCTAAATTTAATTCTCGCCTTTCTTTTTTTTTCTTCTGTCTTTCTAGCGACGTAAATAGTGTCACTATTTAAGAAAGCTTTATTCAACTGATAATACAAGATTCGCGTATAATGTATTTTAATACTCCCGTACTCTTTACACTTTAATTGCGCTTATCACACCAGTTTGGAGTTACTTATTTGCCCATAGCTGGGACATTAACAAGTGCTACCATCTCAGATCAGCTTGGTTCTGAGAACACCAACAATTAAGAGGTCGTTCGACGCTACTAAAAATCTCCTGGTCAGGACGCTTCTGTTGAAGTATTGAGCGTAGCCTACCCACCAAATGCAAATAGACAATCAATCAATTTTAAGGTCAGCATGGCTTGATCACGTTCCTCTCCAGAGACGGAAAGATATCTCGGTTTCACACCATCGTTTATTCTTCATAAAGTACCGGATAGGGGGCACAACTGTAATTTGAGGCAATATCTCGTTTTTTCTGTTTTAATTCCATATGAGATAAATTTGAAATCTCGTGTTACGGTGAAATGAAATGTTTCCACTTCTTATCTGCATTTCAAAAACAGTCTTCATAAGAATATTTTGATACGAAAAAAGGGTTAACGAGTCATTTAAGCGACATAAGTGGCGATGCAACTAACTCACATTAGAAGAAATCGAACGTTTGCATTTTTTTTATCCATAACGAGAAAAGGGATAACTTTAGCCAATCATACTGAAGTGAGAGTGTATCCGTGATAAAAGAGTACACACAGTACACTGACTCGCCATGACAATTTCTCTACCCGCATCTCTGAATGCAATGCGAACAGATTCTAATGAGAGAAAATACGCTTCTAGGAAGGTCTCCCTTATTAACATGAAACCAGACCCACAATAATTTAAGAAGTCCTCTCCATTGGTAACACCCTGACGACTAGTCTGATTGTTGCCAACTGCACCTCACCCACAGCAGGTAATGTCCATTTGATATCCTTGGCATTTACCTAAACTTAGATTATTAAAAATAGGGTATTACATTGGCGTGAGTCAATTTTACACGATTTTGAATCTCGCCATTTGTTCCAATATAAAGTCATTTGCAGTCAAAAATAGACTGAATCAATAATGACCTTTCTTTCTCATTCTTTTCTTTCTTTCTTTCTTGTAACCCTCTTTTTAAAGACATTCCGACAGTCCAAAAAGTAAAGTAGGTTTCAAGCATCAGGAGAAGTTCATTAGTGACAGAATTGTAAACTAGTATGTAATGTAAATCTTCCTGAATGTTTGTGAATGATAGACAATTTCCTCACAGATGAATAGGAGACTTGGACAGGCCGGTCATATTGAAGAATACATCTAGTAATCAATCGTACAGTTTTGTGAATATGAATAGCAGAAAAGACAATGGGAGGGAGAGTAAGGATACAAATATTGCTGAGAGATACAACGGAAAGGAAGTTGTGGAAAGTCATATTCGCAAAGTGCCCTGAATGAACACAGAGAATATTGGTTATTTCTTAAATTTTATTGTATTTCTTTCTAGATTTCTTCTGTCTCTTTAAAAAATAAAATATTTTTATTTTTTTTCTTGTCTATCCTGAATATATACATTCTGACATATTGTTTTTTTTTCATACATCTTTTATTTCTTATTTTCATCTTTTTCTGACTTTTCTCTTTCCTTAACAAAAGGCTTATTTTTTTACTTCTTGTCTCTGCCTCAGTAATCTCTAAACTTTTTAACAATCACACTCTTGCTTACTCTCCTGTTCATAAGCCAATAACTTTCTTTCTTACTTTAATTAATACTTCCTTTTTTGCTTTCATTCTCTCTTCCATTCTTTTGCATTTTTCTTCATTTCTTTATTTTTATCACCCTGTCTTCCTTTTTGTTTATTTTTATCTTCCTATTTCATCTTTTTTTTTTCATTTTATTTTATTTCTTTGATTCTTCTTTCTTTCCTTTCATATCTACATTTCTTTAAGCATTGCACTTATTTCTTTCTTTCTTTCTTTCTTTCTTTAATTTTCCTACATTTTTGTTGGCTTTTCCCGTCTTCTTTCTTTCTTCCTTTCTTTTTTCTTATATTCTCTGCCTATAAGCATATGTCATTTACTTTCTTCTTTCTTTCTTTATTTCTATCTGTCTTTCTTTTTCTTTTTCAATTTTCTTTCGGTCTTTCTTTCTTTCTTTCTTTCTTTCTTTCTTTCTTTCTTATATCCTCTTTCTAAAATCATATCTCCTTTTCTTTCTTCTTTCTTTCATTATGTCTAACTGTCTTTTTTTTTGGTGGGGGGGGGTTCTTTCTTTCTTTCTTTCTTTCTTTCTTATATTCTCTGGCTGTAAGTATATCTAATTTCTTTCTTTTTCTTTCTTTCTTTCTTTCTTTCTTTCGTTCGTTCGTTCGTTCTTTCTTTCTTTCTTAACTTCTCTTGTAATATTATCGCATTTTTCTTTTTCTTTCTTCCTTTTTGTTTCTTTTGTTTTCTTTTTTATTTCTTTTGCATTTTCTCTCTTGCTTATTTTTTCTTCATATACATCCATTCTACTTATCTCTCATCGTGTTTCTCTTTTCATCTTCAAACTTTGTATTTCACTTTGCCTGTCTTTGCCTGTGATCAAATTGTAAATACTTAAAATGGACGAACGAGAAAAATTTAGCAACATGAAGGGGAATATTATATCTGGGTAATCGTCCAGACAGTCGCCCGTACAGTCAGGGTGGGACCACCCCACGACAGCTAATGAAGCTATTCTACCCAGTCACCCCAACATTTCCATATATAAATGTATTTATCTTTTTCAATTACTGAGATTATTATGCACCCAGCATCTTCAACAATGTAGAGAGGATTTTCACAATCACGTTGACAAACACAATCGGGAAAATACGTGCACAATGTATGACAAAATTGAGTAATGTATTTGATTGTGGATATATATATATATGTATGTATGTATATCAAAATAGTTTTGTGACTACATACGTATGTTAAAAGAAGTCGAAGTCAGTAATAATTTCTCAACGCAGATGGTGATTGTCTAATCGCAGCTTAGATGCGCCACAAGACCGAAAACATAGGGCACCTAGTGAGGATCTACCTCACTATTCAATCGTAACTGAGACAAGTTAGCAAACTTGCTAAACATTGCACAACGTCAACATGCTTCTCCCTCTATCCCTCTGTATCTCTCTCTATCTCAATATATATATATATGTGTGTGTGTGTGTGTGTGTGTGTGTGTAGGTGTGGGTTTATGTGTACAAATGTAAAAGAACGAAGAGTAAGATTTCAGCGTTCAAAACATTAATTTAAAACAGAGCTCAATAATTATGTAGACTCGTACATATTAATTATGCAGTGTTACATTAGAACATGCACATGCCCAGTACAAAATTGTGCATCTTATTTCAACGTATATACAAACGGGGCATCTATTGAAATATGAGTATCTACTAAAAACAACGTTTAAAGTGATAAACATAACATACGCTGTGCGTATATATATATATATATATATATATATATATATATATATATATATATATATATATATATATATATATATATATACTAGCAGCATGGCCCGGCGTTGCCTGTGCCTGATTCAAATAATCGTACGAATCATAATGCACCATTGTCAAGGATATATAAATACTCGAGTTAAAACACAACACACATGACCTGAGAATTGAGTTTAAGCTTCAAACAGACTGTCACCCAGCTGAGTGTTGCCCCCAGTAACCATATATATATATATATATATATATATATATATATATATATATATATATATAGCAGCATGGCCCGGCGTTGCCTGTGCTAGATTAAAACTAAAATCGTACGACACATACAGCAATCGCTCTCACTTGACTTTAAATATTTTTGCTCTTCCTTGCCTTTAAAGGAGTGTCCTTTGCCGTGCTAGTGTTGCTACATGCATGCCTCACTCCTTGCCTATCTCACATTGCGAATTTTTATAAGCTCTATACTAAACATTAAATCTGTTACGAAAAAAGAACTAAACAAAATGATCACAAAACGATCAGCTTTAAAAAAGGACTCGTAACTGGAAAAACCGAACGAATAAAGAATGTTAACAACAAATACTTTTTCACATCCAACCTAATTCTGCGGAATCAGAATCAACGTTGAGTTTAAGCAAGCGAATGAGCCAATTGGAGTAAAATGCCATGCAGATTTAAATTTTTCCCACTTGTGACAAATGCAGCTATCGATTTTTTTCCCATGCTAGTTAACATTCGTGTCAGTCAGCAGATGGCTCTCACGCTGGCCAATAGAATCTTCCTGCCTATTCGTGGCAGCCAGCTATAGGCTCTCACTCTGGCTAGTAGAAAATGGCCGCAAACTACATGAAAGCTGTCGCAGAAGCATGAAAAATCGATTATTTCCACTATCGGTGTGAGTTGGGGAATGTAAATTCAGTCTTGACCTTCCCGCTAACGTGGAGCATGTGCATGTAAATTTTGGTGTAAATCCGTCGAAAATTGCTGCCGATGATTATTTACACACACACACACACACACACACACATATATATATATATATATATATATATATATATATATATATATATATATATATATATATATATACATAAATTATGCTATTTTTATCAATTTAAACATTATTTTTAATGGATACTCAAATTTGAATAGATGCTCCGTTTATTTGTTAAACAGTATATTTTTTTTTTTTTTTCGTCTACAGTCTGGAATATTAGAAAAATCGTGTTAATCATGGATATGTTCTTTCCAGTAGGATTCGAACCTGTGTCCCTCTCGCCAAAGTGAAACTGTTGTTAGATCCGACGTGCCTTAACCGACTCGGCCACAAGGCAAGAAATCTCTGATACAAATTTATCGGATTAATATAGAAAAAAAAAGACATCACTTCTTTACGCCAGAAACCCTAACCAATATCAGCTCAGCATATTTGCAGTACAAATCACAGTCGGGTTCTGTGGACGCTGAACAGAGAGAAATGTGTCTGAGCGTGTGTCAACAATATGGATCGATTAGCATCCCTAGTAGATGGTTTGCTCAGAATATATGAGTATATACGTGTTCTGGAAGTATGTCCAGAATATAAATATAGGCATACTTCGATCGGAATTGAAAATTTAATAATCTGTCAAATGAAAGTTACTGAAGACAGAACATACCTCTTGTTACGGCCATAAAAGCCTCAATGTTGTGTTCATGTGACGTGAAAGAAACATTTGACAACATGAAACTTTCCACCAGCATAGAGGTAT
>OZ010590.1:22775280-22830280 GCA_963932145.1 Acanthosepion lycidas | reverse complement strand
GACGACATATCGATCTATAGCTGGCCACTCATCTTCGAGGATATCCGTCTCCTAGGATGGCTAGCCTATTCCTATTGTAGATACTTGCTCAGGCTTGTGTTTGTTCGACCTGTGTTTTATACTGCAACTATGCTGAGCAGGCCTTAGTTACATTTTCTGGGAAAGTGTGTGTTATCTAACATGATCAACACTCTGATAAAGGCCAGCACCCTCAAACTCTATGACTTCGTGATACCCAATTTTATTCGAAAGGCCTGGTGTGGTTTTGCCAGACCGATAAGATCAGGAAGTATCTTTCCTGACTAATCGAGCATGGTGAAATTTGAAAACTGGTTTCATGGTCAGAAAGCGAACGTCTTAACCACTCGGTCACGTGCCTCTGAGATATAGGAATATGGATATTGGTAAATACGATCCCTCATGAAAATACTTGGTCATTTCGTCAGATTTTGGTATTACTTTTTTACTAACATTTTACCCAATATAGTCTGACACTATTTGGCTTGCTAAAAAACAAGAAAGAAGAAAAAAAAGAAAGGCGAGAATTAAATTTAGGTGATAAGAAGCCATCACGAAAAGGACACTAAGCGGTGTTATTTTTCTGACAAAGAAAAGTGGTAAAAATTTTTATTTGCATTATCGAGAAAGTAAGATACTGGATTTAATCTGATTTATGTTACGGGGCGGGTAAAAATTCCAGGCTGGTCAAATGACCTACAGGGCAGAATTCTAAATAGTTAAAAATTATTTAGGTCGCAGAAAATGTCCGTTGGATCAACCGCAGAATTACAAAAACAAAAGACTGAGCCGTTGGCTATCTACGAAGATCTTTTGAAAAAGGCATCTGTTTTGTGCCAGGGTCTGGCTATGATAAGAAAATTATTTTTAATTAACGCCAGAATGCGATCTCATCATATGACCACCCACTTGATGCTGGTAAAAGCTGGTTGACGAATTCCAGGTGAATCGGTTAAGATAAAGACTCTAGGGTGTGAGGTCTCCTCGAAGAGAAGAAAGAAAAGGAAAAGAAAAAAAAGGGGAAGATAATTTTTTTTTTTTTAGCAAGATTTTTTAAATCGAGGCTAGTCTGGCCACGCTGCTGAGCGCTCATTGGCTGAATGGTGGCATGAGCGTTAGGTGGAGGTAATCGTGTGAAGAAGGAGGGGAGACCTGTTGCCACCCATTGAGGGGATAGGCGTGAGATGCCACTGTGAGAGAGAGGAGAAACCCGTCGACACCCTCTGAGGGTATTGGTAAGATACCAATATGAGAAAAGAAGAAAGTGGGAAGACGGAAGACTTCCAAAAATGGAAAATAATAAAATTTTCCTGACCGAAAACAAAGAAGTGGGTTTAAAATTATCAAAGAACCTCAAACTCCGACAAGTCCACCCCGGTTTTGGTCGGCGTCCATATAAGCAGAGTCGCAGCGAGTAAAGGGTAGTTCAGTTGAGTTCGAGTTCCAGTTCAGTTCGAGTTCAAGTTCGCAGTTGGGGTTGGAAACAGACAGTCAAGCAGTTGCACCCTCCTCGAAGAAGCCGACTAAGATTCGCGCAAATTCCGAACTCAATTTCTAACCAAGGACAATTTATTTTTGAAGAACGACTTAGACTCACACCACCAAAACAAGTTTTACGAATATCACCTGAAGATACACCAAGAACCAGTTTCTTAAAGAACAAACAACTTAAGATGTTAAGACTCGCCTAACAAACACAAAGTGTCACGAATCCATATAGTGGGCTGGGAAGTAGACGCAGTCCTGTATTCAGCAACCATATATAAAATATTGTTATCCTTTTTTAACACATTTGAACTTTTCGAGTTATTATTTTATTTTCTTTTACATATACTTGTGCGATATCGTCCTTATTCGAACTCGACTTGCATTACGGCCCGGCGACTGATTGATTTCGTCTGCCTAAGATCAATTCACAACGTGGGTAGGTTAGACTGGAAATCAAAGCAGTTACTTCGGTAACCAGACGTTGGAGGCAAGCTGGGAACGACAAGGCTGATACCGAATCTAACCAGATCCCCATTCGAATCACCAAAAGGTTAGAACGTCACATTTGGTGCAGCGACCAATACCAAGCCAGTTGGTCGTCACAGGACAAGATAGCACGACGGACGCGGCTAGCCAGACGTCACATGTGGCGCAGCGACACCAGGGGGGGCGTCACAATAGTCTTAAGGGTCACTGAAGTTAGAAGATCAGTGAAAGTTAGGATTGATATGAATGTAATAGTAGCAAGTAGAAAGTGAAGATTTTAAGATTAGATAATGTTTGACCCTTTAATTGAAGAGGTTAATCTAGCCCTCATGGAAGTATTTGCATGGTTTAAGGAACATACCCGTTTCCCAAATTCGCGGTCCTTGAAAAAGATCTTTCTTGGTAGAACGACATCTTTACAATTGGAATATAGAAGGAATGAGGATGGTTTCGACTTCGTGAATCTGGTGTGACCCGTCTTAGATGTAAAGTTTTGAACTGGTGGAAAAATAATGGACCTTGTAAGATTGCATTTTGCAGAAAAAGGTTTTTGTGATGGAAAATTAGTCATTCCCTGCAAGACCGGATAAAAGTTTCATTTACTTTTATTTTGTAAAAATAAAGCATGTCAGAAGTCGGCATTTACTTTCTACTTCCGTATCATGCGCCGAATCCTAATTCAGAATCTTTTGCAATGGATCTTACATATGAATTCAACACTTAGATCTTCGAATCAAGGAGACTCATTGAGAGATCAACTATTCATCGTGACTAGATAGAACCGAGAGCCTGGGCGTTGATGATACAATCATATTAACTTCTTTTTTTTATATTGATTTTCCCGCAGTGATCTGGTACAACCTAGTCAAAGCAAGGATCATCTGCCAGATTATGATATTTTCTGGCCATCTTTATTGTATCAGGGGCCTCTATGAACTACTCTCTCATCGACATAGATACATATTTTTTGCTAATGTTCACCCAATACACAGATCACTGAAGCTAGCCGGTTACACTGTGGAGTTGTATTAGTGTGATAAAGGGCAAGAAGTAAAATTCTTAGGGGTATGCAGGAAAGATAATAGCTACCGTAATTCCCTATGTATAATACGTACATTTTTCTAAAAATAATAAAAAAAAATCAGGGGAGCGTATTATGCTGTAAAAATTCTTAAAAATTGCCTTATAATAAAATAATAATTATCATAAAACTAAATTAGAATAATATTATTCTATGTTTCAAACCATTTTTTTAAATAAGAATAGAAAACGCTGGCCGTAATGAAATGTACAATTTATAGGGTTTGATTACCAAAGAAGATTTGCGTATTATGCATGAAAAGAAGCATTTTCTCACAATTTCATCACAATTTTAGGGGTGTGTATTATGAAGGAAGGCGTATTATACATGGGGAATTACGGTAATTGTAAACGGTGGAGATGTCAATATTTAAATATTGAATGAAAGTATAGTTAGCGGTACAGAATTGACATAGACTTTAGAAGGAAACGGAAAACCAATCTTAAACAGAAAAAAAAGGATAAACTTCTACACCTGTTCAAATGACCGGGGAGTGACGTAAACCGGACGATAGGTAAATCTATTTACTTCCATTCGGAAAGTAAAAAAAATAATAATAATTGTGAATAAAATTTCAGATGCCAGTTGGAGACGTCAGAATTACAGAGTCGAAGGAATCCTAAAACCAATCCTTAATAGGAAACAAGGGATAAATCTTTACTCATGTTACAAAAAAACGGTTAATAATATTAACCGGACGATAGGATAATCTATCTACTCCTATTTACTGATAATCGGAAAATGTTCATTAGCAAAATATAATAAAAACGCGAACGAAAGTCGGGCCGAGGATAAAACTTTGGAAATCACATCACAAGCCTGCCCTTTCACCGTGCTGAGAGAAATGATTTCGGAGACGTCATAGCTGATAGCTTTATGTGCCATATCTTTTCATAACCATTTGTGATATATAAGACAATTGCTCGTGATAAAGATTCCATCGAGTACTTCATTGATTCTGTAATGACAGCTGATTCATCAGCAGTGTATCTAGAGTATAAAATCTATACTGTTCGTAAGTTATTTTGGTTGACGTGACAAACAACCTATATGTTGATAAAATGCTCAAAGTATTACACTATTTACATGGTTCAGACTGTTCGCATCTTTACTGGCACATTCACGACGTTACGGCCTTTGTACGTTCCAGCCTTTTACACGTGTTATTTGTTGAAATTTCGAACCAAAATTTGTTTAGTCCAAGAGGGTAGATTCTTCTAATTACACGTACCATGTATTTGGATGTCACAATTTTAGTTAATTCGCCTTGATAACTTTCCAAGTTTTTTTTTTTTTTTTTTTTTTTTGGTTCCGCTGAGGCCAGAAATTGAACTCATCAATCTTTGGATCAAGTCACCTTTTTGAACAATCAACCAACGCTTTTATACAATTGGCTATGTGGTCTATGGTAAAACGGCCGAAACGTCGGGAATATGACAGCAAAGATGAGGACAACAGTCCGAAAAGGGTAAATAGTGTAAATAGTTACAAGGCCTCCTCTCAGAAATTTTGACAGATACGAAAGGTGTTTGTTTATGACATTAAAGAGGTTGATAAGAAGATCCTGGAATGGGAATAAACTCTCAAAAGCATGCTTTTGCACTCAGCAAACAGCTGACGCTTTTCACAGATTTCGTAAACACTACTACTTCATACGTCGGTTAAACTTTGCTAAGATAGCTTCATGCTTATGTTGTAAAGAACAATCACGTTTATTTTTCATTTTATTATTTAATTTTTATTTTTGCTTTGTTTTGATATTTATTTTTTTGGGGGGCAGGGGGGGCACCCCTCCCATTCATGATCATTCATCCGATTTGTATATATATATATAAATTGTAAATATTAGGTTGGTGCAAAAATAATGTCGTTTTTTGACGATTTTTTTTTACAATTGTTCACCAATTTGTCCAACTTTTTTGACTTCCCTATTTGCTTTATATGGCGAACGACTGTTGAGTGGTCGACCTCGAGTTCAACAGCAACTTCTCGTGTGTTTTTGCGAGGATCGGCTTCAATTAAGGCTTTCAAATGTTCGTTATAAATCGCAGTCGGCCGGCTGGCCGCGACCGTCTTCATCTTCGAGGCTCTCGTCACCATTGCGAAATTTCTTGAATCACCGTTGTGCCATACGTTCGTTAGAGGTTCCTGGGCCAAACGCATCATTGATATCACGAGCTGTCTCGGCAGCTTTTCAGCCTAGTTTGAACTGGAACAAGAAAATTTTGTCCATGCTGTCGAAAAGCCTGCAAAAAAATGAATGAAGAGATTGAGAACGGTAACGAATAACACGATTCGATAAAGCGAAAAACGCGCTTCAAAATGATATATAACATGGCTATATATATCAATGAATTAATTCAGAAATCATATATAAAATTAACATATGTGAGAAAACGACATTATTTTTGCACCAACCTAATAATATTTATCATCTCATCGGGTTGTTTTTTTTTATTTTAACTCCCCAACCTGAGAGGATATGGTATTATGGCGTATGGAGGATTGATTGACGATCGATGATTTTTTATGGTGAATGATGAAATTGTAACGAGTCAATGGGTCGAGAATCCGATTAGCTAAGTATAAGATAGTTAGAGAAGACCAGCTTCAACCCTTCCCCCTTTTCGGCCTTGTGCTATAATTGTATTAATTTATAATAAATCTCAACAGTGATTTTATTTGTACCAGTTCTGATTTTTCGATTCAACTTTTTTCAGAAGTTTCGAAACTTAGCAGTTTTCGATTGTGAATCTTTTGCTACTTGAGTGGATAGTCATCTTTAAGTTCATTTCAAAGATCATTTTCCTTTCTTTTTTTTTACTGTAAGGTTCACCTTTTTCAAGGCCCGGGAGCCACTCGAGGTAGAGAGTTAAGTTAAGGGGTAGTCTGTTTCTTAAACTTAATTTTTAAATTGGCCATAACGGAACGCATTTTATGCTCATTTACAAAAAAACAAAAAAAAAAAAAAAATCACAAATATCATTTATATTAATTTTTTATCTTAGAAATTCACCCCTGAAGATGATCTTAGATGAGATTGAATGTACGTGGGAAAATAAAATAATAAAAAATAATGAAAAAAATCTACGACGTCTTTTTTACTCACTTTTGTAATGGCACGAAGAAATTGATCCGTGAATTTGAGAGGATTAAATTAAAAATAAATAGACATATTTATTCAACCAAACATGCTTGAATGGAGATATGCCTGCCTACACGCAAGCACACACACACACACACACACACACATACACACACACACACATATATATATATATATATATATATATATATATATATATATATATATAGGAAGTTTTTATATAGTTATTGCGGAATTGCGACATAAACATTAACTGTCTGCATTTTATCTGAACCATGACAATAGACAGTTTAACAACAACACCATTTCAGGTATATTTAGATAGATAGATAGATAGATAGATAGATAGATAGATCTTGCCTGGGTGCAAAATCTTACATTTTGTATTGATAAGGCCAATATATAATCGTCTCTCCGTCACATATTTAAACGTGAGGCATCAAGTCCCGAGAGACATCTACATTTCAACATTATCGGTGACACGCTACTATCTTCTATGGGCACGATATTTTCAAATGCCAGCTATTTATTTTCTGACAAGGAGATGGATATCAAAGTAACTGGCATAAACATTTGCTCCAACCACATTTGCATTACACACGACGACGCGATTTGTTGAGAGGGCCGGTCCAAAAATTCCTTTGATCATGACATGCAAACTTGTTTGTCCGTTTGTCCCTCGGCGTCTTTCGCTTTCACACTTTGGGTTCAGTGCTTCGAAACTGAGGCGTTGTGCCTATGACGACAGGCGATTGACCTGTCGATTAATGGTGTCATTTCGAATTAGTTTGATCAATAAATATGTGTGGCGTTAATTAACATAAATGGAAGATGATCAGAAAAGATTTTTCTATCAAATTTATTATACGCGTTATACGAGTTATACACCTATTACTCAAATATATAAACACCACACACACACGCACACACAAATATATATATATATATATATATATATATATATATATATATATATATATATATATGCACAAATGGGAGAATAACAAATGGAGTAAAATTCCACTGTTCATAGCATTTTCATGTTTAAAATGTGCTCAATCCAAACTAGAGCAATATCGTACACTGGCCTTCGTTAATTTTTTTTTCAAATGTCAAAGATTTATCTAGTGATATATGACTGCGGTTTTATGCTGGATTGAAAAATACCATTCATTGTGTTTGGTCAGATCTTGTTTTTAGGATGTACTTCAATACTTCATATCAAGATGTGCACAATAATAACACTTATTCAAACGCCCCTGAACTCTAATTTTCACAGATCATCGTAGGTGACTGATGATTATTATAACATATAATGTTGTCTGTGTGCCTAACTACAGTGTACCACCCTACTCGTAACATCCACATACATAGAGGGGCCGAGACTTTTCCATCAGCTTAAAGTGATTTTAATGTACTGTGTCAAGTTTCAACGAGGAGTTGAGTGCTAATTTATTTTTTTCTCTTTTCAGCATGAGATTTGTATTCATGTAAGCACGGATAGCAAGTGTACGAATAATCCTGACAGATTCTGTTATATCTGCGTTATTGTGGTTCTTCCTAAGCGCCAAGCAAAAATCACTGACTTTGTGAAGTAGACATATCGCGATTACTTTGGAGTAAAACTTAGGGATCAAGATATTCGCTAACCACGTTTGCTGTAAACATGTGTGGAGAACATGAGGGATTTAAGGAATGATAAAAGGAAGAGTATGTCATTTGCAATTCCAATGGTATGGAGAGAAGGAAAAGATCTCTTTACGTACTGCTATTTCTGCATGATAAATCATAAAGAGTAAATCGCAAGAACAAGCAACATGTCCAATATCCCGATGTACCTTCTGCTATAAGACCAGACACTCATGGGCCAGAACTTCCCATTCCTTAGCAAGATGGTAACATGGAATATAGCACTCATTCCGAAAATAGTGATATGACTGTTGAATCTGGGGTAGACACATACAAGACAGATGAGGGCAATAAGCCATTACCCTTGACACAAGCAGAACTCAAAGACCTGACACGAAACCAGAACCTTTCAAAGGAATCTGCTGAGCTGCTTGGTTCACGTTTCTAACAGAAACATCTGTTGGCACCAGAAACAACGTTCTACTAGTATCGAGACCATGAGAGATAGAATTAAGACAATTTTTCACGTTCCAGGATAATATAAGATTGGTTTATTGCAACAATTTCTTAATGTTTGGGTCCATGTTGTTTAAGTAACCATACAAAGCACGACTAATAATCCATTCCAATCATCTGATATAAAAAAAATAATCTTAATTAACAACACCAATATCTTCTATAAAAACAATTGCGAAAACGACTACAAATTCTGGAACCGATCCTCATCAAAAAACGAAACCCCATCATAAATAAAATAGCATTTAATACTGACAGAAATATATTGCATATATTTAATAACTAATCCTCTAATAAAAAAAGAAAACATCAATCCCCTCCTTACCAATAATGAAATAATCCAATAATATCGTCTAATATTATCTATAAAACGAAAACAATCAATAATATATATTCAAATAAAACCAAACGCCATGATGATGGTTGAAGACAATCAAAATCGCTCGACAGAAATCTGTTGACTCAGATCCTACTTTAAATCCTTAACATTGTGAAGAATGCATATCGCGATTAATTTGGAGTCAATCTAGAGAATCAAGAGAATCCATTCGCTACCCACGTTTGCTGTAAAAAATGTGTGGAGAACTTGAACGATAGGAAGAATAATAAAAGGAAGATATTGCCATTTACCGTCCCAATGGTCTATTTCTGTATGATAAATCTAAAAAGAATAAATCGTAAGAACAAGCAACATGTCCAATACCCCAATGTTTCTTTCTGCCAAAATACCAGACACTCATGGGCCATACCTTCCTGTTTCTGAGCCAGATGGTAACATGGGATATAGTACTGATTTCGAATTTAGTGAAATGACTGCTGTATCTGGGGATGACGTATACAAGCCAGAAGATGGCAAGTACCCTTGACACAAGCAGATCTCAAGGACCTGACACGAAACCAGAACTTTCAACGGAGTCCGCTCAGTTGCTGAGTTCACGTCTCAAAGAGTAACATCTGTTGGCACCAGGAAGAACGTTCTACTGGTATCAACACAATGTGAGAAAATTAAGACAGTTTTTCTCGTTCAAGGATAAGTCACCATAAGTTTATGGTAAGAACATTGCTGGATTGATCAAATCAATGGACTTAGAGTATGACGCTAAGGAATGCAATGTATTTATTGACTCATCCTGCAGAAGTCTCAAAGGAGTTCTTCTACATAATGGGAATAGTTTTGCAGCTACCCTTATTGGGTATTCAGTACAAATAAAAGAGATTCACAACAGCCTAGATTATTTGTTGTCTGCTGTTAACGACTAGGAGCACACATACTTGATCTGGGGAGATCTTAAGTTTGTTGGCCTGTTCCTAAGGCTTCAAGGAGGCTACAGAAAGTATCCTAGTGTTCTGTGTCTTTGGGACAGTCGACCCGACGACCAACATTATGTCAGTCAAGAGTGTCTTTTAAGAAAAGGGTTAAAACCTAGCTTGCATAAGGTTCATTCTCATACTCTCGTTGAACCAGACAAAATATTGCAAGTTAGGAGTAATGATGAATTTTGCGAAGTTGTAGAGGAAATAGAACCAAAAAGGTCGCTTATATACTGCATTAGAAAGAAACAGTTGAAATTACGAGGGTACTTAAGGATGATATGGAGTTTAGAAATCTGGACACTCACAGGAAAGTTGGAGAGAGAAAAACAGCGTGTCACCTACCTAATTTGTTTGTATAAATACTGGACAAAAAGGAATTAGGAGATATATCAAAAGGGCATATTTGGACAGGGAAGGTATAGTGTTTGCTTTCCTCTAGAAGTTACCACGGATAAACATATAGAAACTCAAGGCTGGTATATTTGGCGGCGTTCAACTAAGAGAAATTATGAAGGACCTAATGTTTGATGAAACACTGAGCGGAGATTAATTGTCCGCCTGGTAGTGACTGAAGTCAATTTTTACTAAACTCTGGGGAACCAGAGGAGTGCGGAATACGAGAAGGAAATGGAAGAGCTACTGAAGAGTTTCAACCAACTCGGGGCACAAATATCAGTCAAACTGAACTTTCTGTGAATATTTGAGTGAAAAACAGTGTGATCTCTTTCACCAAGACATTGCGCATTATGGACGAGCGCTGCCAAGGACGGTGGGATGTAAATCTTCTCTCTGACTAATGTTGGCGCGGGAAACGAGATTCGGTTGCTGTCGAGAATCAGTGAAAGTACGTGAAAAGACCATTCATCCATGAATAGCTTATTTTGTGTATTTTTTTAGTTTACTGTAAGCTTTCTCTCTTTCTTGCTTCAACATGTATTCTGTGTAGTATATTCACCAAGTCCTCTTTCCTTATTATATATCACAGAAACATAAACAATCACGTTTTAACTCTAATATTAGAGTATTGTGTAATGCTATATTTCTTAAAAATTCCTCGTAGATCATATGGACCTTTCTTGGAATATTAGCATATTTTTATAGATTCCACTGTGAAGTGGTTGTCTAGCGCACACTGTCATTGGAAAGATAGGTTAATATTCTAGAAATTAGAATACGGAATATTGCCTCAGAGTTTACTAACTATTTTTCTTTTCATTTTTTCATGTCGCCTTCTTGGTTTTACTTCTCTTAAATTTCTTGTTTATTTTTAATTTCTGGTGAATAGTATTTTTCGCGTTGCAATGTGTCTTTCCTTTGCATGTCTATTCCTTCTTTCATCCATTTTGATTCTGCTCAATATTCCGTTGTCTTCCTTGTCCAAAACTAACTTTTCTTTTTCTTACGTATTCTTTTTATATTTTTTTAATCATTTCTTTTTATTTTACGCATCATTCTATTTTTTTTGAGTTGCCACATGTAATTTATTTCGACTTCCTTTTCCTCCCATGTTTTTACCATAATGCCATACTGCCATTTATCTACATTTCTGAACGCTTTTTTTAATTTCATTATTTACCTCTATTCCTGTTACAAATCCTACCTTTCTCTAGCCATCCACACTTGACTCCATACAACCATCTCAACACCTTCTCTCTCTTTTTACATTTTTCTTCACCACTCAATATCATTCTTCTCATATTAACACTTCTAGGCATTTTCTCGCGTTCAACGTCTTTCCTTCGACGTCTTTAAATCTACTCGCTTTTCTTGTTTAAAAATTCGCTTTTATTTTTATTAACTGATTAACCTGCAAGAAAATCGTCCCCATTGCCTTGCAAAGCACAAAAAACGTTGAGGTATCAAGTATCTTTCTGGAAGAATGCTCACAAAATCTGTATAAACAGTCAAAAACGTTCCAAAGTTGCGCATGCGTGAAAACTCGCATCTTCAGCATTAAAGCAGAGAGCCGAAAATTCTTGAAAACAAAAATTTTAACCACGAAAATGTGAAAGAATCAGATACAACCAGAGGGGTCATTTATTTGATAAACCTTACTAAAATAAGCAATTTATAACGATGCATCTCTGCACTAGAGAATATGTGCAGGCATGTTGTACTAAGTGTATGTCAGAATCCTACCGGGCAGCACGGTTGGTTAGAGACTATACATGATAAGATCATTTCAGAAATCCTGTTGCGCTTGCGGGAGAAACAGATTATAAATGGATTATCTATCTGGCTTTTAGTTTGGGCTTCCTTTGAAACATTTTCTTGCTTTCTTTTTCTCTCAGGGTCTCTTTAAAAATATCTATCTATCTATCTATCTATCTATCTATCTATCTATCTATCTATCTATATATATATATATATATATATATATATATATAAAGAATGTAAAAACATAAAAATGTCTTAAATATCTCTCTCGATATATATATATATGTCTGTCTCTCCCTACCTCTCTCTCTCTCTATACATACATACATACATACATACATACATACATATATATATATATATATATATATATAAAATTGATCTAATTGAAATAAAATGATTAATATACAACTCAGTGTGTCTGAAGACTTTTAATTTTCCAATTTTTGTATCGTTTAAAACACACACACACACACACACACATATATATATATATATATGTATATATATATATATATATATATATATATATATATATATATATATATATATATATATATATATATATATACATATATATATATACAGAGAGAGAGAGAGAGAAAGAGTGGAAATTAGCAATTATATATATATTATATTATATTATATATATATATATATATTATATTTTATATATATATATATATATATATATGTCGTCACACATTTTGAAATGGACAAATTCCGTCAATTATTTTAAGACATTTTTTATGTTTATACATTCTTTTTGTAGATACAAATATTTAATTAAATGATCTGTTTATAATAAACAGTATTAAACAACATTTACCGGAGGACGAATATTTTCTGTGGAAAATTCTCGGACATTCAGGCTGGTAAATTTTGTTTAATACTGTTTATTATAAAAACAGAGCATTTACTTAAATATTTGTATCTATAAAAAAAATGTATATACATAAAAATGTCTTAAAATGTATATATGTATACATATATAATGGATTAAATCCGACAAAATCCCAATATATTTTCTATTTATAAATTATTTTATGCGTACTACTTATTTGAGTAAATTTTCTGTATTTAATTAGTCAGGCCGGTAAATGTAATTAATACTGTTTAATTAAAAACAGACCATTTACTCAAATAAACTGTGCCCACAAAAGTAACGTATAAAAAGAAAAAAAATGTAAAATGTTTTATATACCTGTTAGAAAATATCTAGGGTAATCACTATATTTATATCTAGCAAATCATATGCATTTTCGTAGGATATATCTATCTGTATATCTGTCTCTCTAAAATCATTTCATGTGTATGCTTAATGGATCTGTCTACCTACCTCTCTGTATATACATCTAAAATATTTACCTATGGATGACAGAAGTATGTATGTATCTATGTATCTATGTATCTATCTATCTGCATTTCCTTCTATAATTTTATGAACCTATCCGTCTACCTTTAAGTATATTTCAATTTCATTTCTCTCTGTCTTTCTTTTTTTTCTTTCTATCTTAATCCTATCATATTTCTTTTTAGAAATGTATTTAATAAACTTCCATTACCAGAATCACCTACCTTTGGCCAAATTCCCTGTCATGAGTTGACAACATTTATTATTAATTATTTTAGAATGATTTTGACAGCACTCAGAGGGCCCAGGTTTTTTTTAAAAATCTGTTATAATTGCCACTGACCTTTATAAGAAAATTTTGATCCACACTGTCTCTTCCCACGTTGTGTTCTTTGATCTTGGAGGACTGAAACGCAAATGTTGTCGGTAATTCGGAGCGTGGTTCGAGCCACGGCGAATGAAATAAACATTTTCTCGCAGACAAAAAAAAAAAAAAACAAAAAAAAAACGGACGATTTTTCGGGTTAATTTAAAATTTTTCTCTTTAAATTTTTGTAGTAACACATTGCTCTTCTAAATCTTGGAACGGTGTTTAAAGTCGGGAATTCTTTTGATAACTGGTCATGTTGGGTTTGGGTAGCAGCTAATCCGCCCTTCTCCTCTCTCTCTAACTCTCTCTATCTATCTCTCTTTCTCTTTCTCTCTCTCTCTCTATCTATCTATCTCTCTCAATCTCTGAAATCTCTCTCTGATGATCTGCTTATATTGTTTCTGGCCCAAGACTGGCGTGGGTTCTTACTGATCTAGGTGTTTCGGCAATTCCCCAACTTTAGGATTTAGTTGCGGGTATCTACACACCTTTATAACTCATACTTTCTCTTATTTTGCCTAGCACCATTCTTTCCAAATAGGTGGAGGGAAATTTTCCCCTTTTTCACATCCTCTCACGGTATTCCATGTCAGACTATCCCCACGGGGGAAATTCTGACTGTTTTTTTTGACAATTCTAATTTGAAACCGAGTGGACGAAGAATCGGTCATATCTATAATAATAGCAAATATTATTTCCCAGCCACTGATCTGGTTTATTCTAGTAGACCCCCAACCATTCATCTTGCAGCCGTCGTGTTATCATTCAGACATTACAGGTACGTTTTCTTTTCAATTTCCTGGTGATAGATTATGTTTTGTCGTCCTGAGTTGTTAATATTTTCACAATTATATTTCAAATGGTGCCTTGAGCCGGCCTAACAATCTCAGCTTTCATTTAGTTAGCGGCCATAAAGCAAATATTATTTCTCAATTCCGTTTATATTACCACGTATAGCGAATAACACGGAATATGTCATTGCTATTTCTTGCTCTCATTTTTTACATTAACCTCTTTAATTCCACCGGTATCAAAAAGTGTCACATTGTTACATCAATTGTATCATTTATTATTTCCTTTGATAAGATTATTTCGTTTGATATGGGGATTCCGTTGCCTTTTGTGTTTGGCCAATGACACTTCTTCGTATATTAATGAATAGATATTTTTACTGAAGCCTACAAATAGGGCAAGAACTGTGTAAGAGAATTTGCTTAAAAATGTCCTCTCTGGATTTTTGGCGGGAAATCCTTCTCTTCCCCTTTGCGTTTTGTTATGAGACCTTACCTATAATAACATAATGGACTAAGTCCAAAGTCGGGCGACCGTCTGATCGGTTGAACTCTCTACCTACGGGCGGGGAGGAAGCCGAAGGAGGCTACGCCGAAGAGCGGAGTCTCTTTCGCGGAGGTAGACCGACCCTGAACCCGTTTATACGGGTTCAAAGGGCATATTTTTGCCCGAGCCCACGGGCTCGGAAATCCCACGTTAAACCGGCCTTGTGCCACATGATGCCCTCGTGGGGGGTGACTAGATACTGTTCAGTCTGAAGTCTAGAGTGAAGTCCGTCAGGAGTCTGTCAGTCAGTCAGAGCGAGTCAGTCAGTCGAGTCAGAGAGAGTCCGAAACAGAATCGCGTTCAGACATTTACTACTAAACCTGATTGTACGTACTAACACTTTCTACTTCTCTGTATATATTCCTGTTTGTGTATCTGTATTATTCCATATCCGTATTCGAGTTCTACTTAATTGGTTCTACCTTGGACTATCACCGTGGTACACGGAACCGGACCATAACACGTTTCATTGCCAAAATATCTGTTGCTTTCCTGGGTTTGGGTTACTTTCGTCATTTAACTTTTATAAAGTCATTTTTCCTCTTTCTAAAGTTCAAAGAAGAAGAAAAAAACGTTTTCCTCATTTTGTCTCTAAGTTGAGCAATTGTTTTGTTTTTAAATTTGTTTTTATATTTCACGGTCTTTCATTTTTACTCTTTCAGCGAGAAATACTTTCTTTTTTAAACTGAATATTATTTCCGCAATATCTTTCATCTTTGCTCGTGTGCTAAGTTCTTTTGAGTGGAATAATTGTCATTAATCTCTATATGATTCGTAATTTATTTATTTTTATTGTTTTTTTTTTTATTTCGGCTGAAGACTTTGGATATTTTCCATACGAAATTATTTTCGTCATTTTGAAAATGGATTCCTGGTTCACAGCGTCATCAACTGAAAAGCAATATTAAAAGTGAATGTCATATTGGAGTCGATCGATTTATACACAAAATTTGAGGAATATGATAAATAAAGTACATTCATCGGGCAACCAAGCATCTGCTGGAATTTTAAAATTCCCTGATATCATATACACACCAGGTATTTGACAAATGTGAATGTGAAATGGATTATGAAATGTGTCTTAAATCGTTTACACTAATGTCTAAATTAAGAATATTAATTTAGTTTAATGACTTTTGAACAGGAGAAGATGTTTATCCCTAGTTTCCTGTTTAGAATTTGTTTTCAGTCCTTCTAACGTCTATTTCATATCAATATATCTAACGTATCTATCTAGTTTAATGACTTTTGAACAGGAGAAGATGTTTATCCCTAGTTTCCTGTTTAGAATTTGTTTTCAGTCCTTCTAACGTCTATTTCAAATCAATATATCTAACGTATCTATCTAAACTATCAAATATAATCAATTATTAATTTCTAGTTTTATATATTTTTTTCTTGAAGAGAAGAAAATAGGTTCGCCTGTCATGCCGTTTATCCAATGTATCCTTATAAAGTCATATCATTCTCTTTCATTCGCAATGGCCCCTTCAAACTTAGAGGCATTATTGCCTTACTTGGGGTGAATTGATAAAAAAAAGTAGTTTCCTGAGATGGTCATATATTTTGTCATTTTTAATTCCTAAATTCAACGCAGTAGACTGCGAAAGTTAGATTTCGTTATTGCACTTAAGACCCGCTAGTGATTTACAAAGCAGGCCACATATAGAGCAAGAATGAGGATTGTGAGATGAGATCACTGTTAGATTGGCTGACCTGTTAGATCTTGCTCTTGCTTCTTGAAGATGATTCATGCAAGCAGATTGAAAACTGATGAGTCGACTAAAACACGTTGATCTCCATTCTACCCGCTCCAAGGCTAAGCGATCAACGGTGTTATTTGGTATATTGACAGCAGACAAGTTGCTTTTCAGCTTGTCTTTGTATCATAACATCAGACATTATATTAGCTTTCATTCCTTGATGAAAGGAGATAATGACGCAGAGCTATAACTCTCGAAGAGCTATAACTCTCATAGAACTATAATTCATGAACGATAGCTCAGGGAGTGCTATAATTAACAGAATTCTATAACCTACGATGAGCCATATCTTAAGCATTGTTATAAGTTACAGAAAATCTATAAGGTACGGAGTGCTATAATCTATGGAGAGCTATAACTTACGGGGAGCTATAACTTAAGGAATGCTAGAATTTACGAACTAGAATTTACGGAGATCTAACCTGGAAAGACTGAACTTCATAGTTTTCGTTAAGCAAAAGCAGCTACGTACCTATTATGCCAATGTAATTATACATAAGGGAATTTGAAATTATATTCAAATGCATGTGTTTGTGTGATTAGCGTTAATTAAGAATTCGAACGAATGCGTTGCAATCATCAATTCTAAATATTTTTATTGCGTTCATACACATTACCGTGTCTCAATATACGCAGAAAGCAATACTAAAGACATATGCATGTGTGTGTGTGTGTCTTCGTGTACGTGTGCGTGTGTTATTCTGGAATAAGCATATATGTCTAATGAACTTCGTTCGTTTGGTAATTAAATTTTCATGCAAAATCCTTTTAATCTCTATTGTAAAATTGAGATTTATAATTGCGTTTTGAAGACTGCAATTCTGAACTGTTTTGTTGTGTCCCTCTCCTTTTTGTGTCCGGCATTAATTTCTTCCCTTCGACCGCCATTTGTACAAATAAATATGACTTTCACAACGTGTACTTTTATATTTCTATCACAATTTTTACATTCGTTTAGTTCTTTATTTTACATCAGCTTTCTCTATTAATTTCACTTATAATCTCTTCATTTTTCTTTTAATGATTTTTCTAGTTCTTTTTCCTTCATCCTTCTCCGTTTGAACCTTTTTTTTTCATATTCGTATATTTTGTATATGTTCAATCTTCATATCTATGAGTTTTCTGCTTTCTTTCTTTCTTTCTTTCTTTCTTTCTCTTTTTCTTGCTTTCGTTTCTTGAGCTCTTCTGGCTCTGTTCATATTTGTCTTTGTCCTTTTTATCACTTTCATTTCATCACTTTCTTTCTTTCTTTCTTTTTTGCTTTCGTTTCTTGAGCTCTTCCGGCTCTGTTCATCATATTTGTCTTTTTCATTTTTATCGTTTATATATCTTAGTCGTTCTTTCGTTCTTTCCTTCATTTTTTCTTTCTTTCTTTCTTTCTTCTTTTCTTTCTTTCTTTCTTTCTTGCTTTCGTTTCTTGAGCTCTTCTGGCTATGTTCATCATATTCATCTTTTTCATTTTTATCGTTTATATATCTTAGTCTTTCTTTCATTCTTTCCTTCATTCTTTCTTTCTTTCTTTTTTTCTTTCTTTCTTTCTTTCTTTCTTTATTCTGAAGCCTGTCCCTCTCATTGTTTATCAAATTTAAAGAATACTATTTTTCTTTTCGTTATTTCTTTGCATGTATACGCTGTTTCTTTCTTTCTTTCTGTGATGATTTATAGTAACCAGCTATTTGATTTTATTCTCTCTCTCTCTCTCTCTCTCTCTCTCTCTCTCTCTCTCTCTCTCTCTGTTTCTTTCTTTATTCTTTCTTTTCTTCTTTCTCTCGAACCCCTGTCTTCATTTTTACCTAATTTTATGAGTGCATTTTTACTTTCTCTTCTGGTATTTCTTTGTATTTATCCGCTCTTTTTCTTTCTTTCTTTCTTTCTTTCTTTCTTTCTTTCTTTCTTTCTTTCTTTCGTTGCTTGAGCACTTCTGGCTCTGTTCATCATATTCGTCTTTTTCCTTTTTATCACTTACATTTCTCATCTTTTTCTTTCTTTCTTTCTTCCTTTTTGATCTAATTTAATGAATTCTTGTTTCTTCTTTTTCTTTCAGCATTCCCTTTTATTTATTCGCTGCTTCTGTCTTCCTGCCTTTCGTTGTTTCACCTCTTCTGGCTCTGTTCATCATATTTGTCTTTTACCTTTTTATCCTTTATATATCTTAGTCTTTCTTTCTTTCTTTCTTTCTTTCTTTATTCTGACGCCTGTCCCTCTCATTGTTTATCAAATTTAAAGAATTCTATTTTTCCTTTCGTTATTTCTTTGCATGCATACCCTGTTTCTTTCTTTCTGTTATAATTTATAGTAACCAGCTATTTGATTTTATTCTCTGTCTGTCTGTCTGTCTGTCTGTCTGTCTGTCTCTCTCTCTCTCTCTCTCTCTCTGTTTCTTTCATTCTTCTTTCTTTTCTTCTTTCTCTCTTTCATTTGAACACCTCTCTTCATTTTACTTTCTCTCCCGGTATTTCTTTGTATTTATCCACTCGTTTTTTCTTCCTTTCTTTCACTAATTCTGGATTTATTTTTCATATTTGTCTTTCTTTTTTTTATTACTTAATTTCTTACCTCTTTCTTTCTTTCTTTCTTTCTTTCTTTCTTTCTTTCTCAGCATCTTCAAAATCATTGAATGCTTGTTTTTTTAATTTTTTATATTCTTCTTTTTGCCATATTTAACAATAGCTTTTTCCGCCTTTCGTTCTTTTATCCTTTCACTTTTTGGTTCATTTTTTTCTGTCTATCTCTCATTCATTTGACTAATCATTTATTCGTTCATTCGTTTATTCATTTTCTTTCTTTTCTTTTTTTCCTTCTTTCTCTTTTCTTTCTTGCTTTATTTATTCATAACTTCATTCATTCCTCCTTTATTATTCATGAAATCGTTGTTTAATAATTTATTTATTCATAAATTTCTTCCTTCATTTCCTCATAATTCAGTTTAATTTTCTTCCCTTAATTCAAATATACATCATTAGGAGAGTTGCTCTATTCCTTGCGAAAGGTTGATAATCTAAGTAATATTTGCTTGCGTTCTCACAGAATTAAATGCATTTAACAGACGCAGAAGCCAGTATTAATATTTATTCCAGAATTACACAATCCAACTTTTGATGATTACCCGATCTTCAACGGCACCGCTTGCTAAAGCCAGGCCAGAAAAATGAGAATATAATGAAAGAAGGAAAACGGGTTCTTGAAAAATACGGAATTAAGGTAAGAAATTGAAACAAAAAAATAAAAAAGGAATATATTAACTAGAACTAATTTGAAAAGATAATTGCTGACGTTTCTATATATTTACATCGTGCCTTTCTTCAGCTAATATATATGTTTTAAACTGTTTTATCACGATCACTATTTCATATCATAATTTAAAGTCGTTATTTTTTTTTGATATGGTTGGATTTTCTTTTAAAGTTTCGTAATATTTTCGATTTGCGCTAAGTGTTTATATTTACGAAAATATTTAGCTGTTAATTTTGTTCCATCTGGGTAATATTTCTCTCAACGTTTCCCTCTCTCATATCCTTCCATTAAAACTTCCATTTATTCATTCGTTAAATTGTATTCAGATATTTACAGCTAGAACACAGCTTGCTACTGGCACGGAGTCTAATCAGGTTCGTTTCCTTTAGGTTCCAAATGTAAGTAGGATGTTTCAGCTAGATTTGTTTCATGAACGGACATTTTTTCGAGCACATTTTTGCTTCAATACTTCCTGAAATTCTACAATTTTAACCTCTTCTCCTCTAGATTGAGTCTATGTCCATCCTTCAGAGTCTTCGCTAAATGCCATATACTCATTCATTCATATCATACACTTCTTTTAATCATTAACATTATAACAAAAATACGCTAACAGGTATAAGACTTGAGTTTTTATTTGTTGAAATTTCGTTTAAAATACCTTCAATATACATACACAGAGTAACGCACATGTACAAGCTCACAAACTTCCCCCCACATATTATTTAAAATATACACGTCATGGCCGAGTGGTTAGGAGGTTCACTTTCTGACCATAAGAATGAGGTTCGAATTTCACCACTGTTAATTTGTCAGTAAGGAGACATTCTGAGGTTATCGGTCTGGAGGTGGACGAACCCAACATTGAAAATTGTTCAAAAAAAAAAAAAACATCCCAAGGGTTGAGAAAAGCCTTGTCAATGAAATTGGGTTGACGGAAAACTTGGGGCCCGTGGATAGATGTGCTAGCACGAAGTCACAAGTCGTCATGACTGAGGATTGAGTGTGTTGCCGTGGTTCAGATTGTTGATCATGCTAGATAACACGATGTCTCCCAGAAACTGTAACGAATGTCTGTTCAGCATCGTTGCAGTTGGCTCTGTGGGTATTGGACAATAATAAATGTGCCTGAATGAGAGCCTTCAATAGGTATTGTCTAGTCGCCCTAGTAGACGGGTATCCTCGAATAAGAGTGGTCAGCGATATATATATATATATATATATATATATATATATATATATATATATATATATAGATAGATAGATAGATAGATTAAATGTGTGTGTGTGATAAAATTTTAAATTTTTAAGGCATGCTATATTTATGGGTTAATGTGCTATTCATCAGAGATAGAGCGTACGTAAATATAAAAGTGGTCATTAAAGTCAACACCAAGAAGCAAGAGACTGTCTCATGCTTAAACGCAATCATCAGGCCATGTAGGTTTTGTTTTGGCTCAAGTATATATATATATATATATATATATATATATATATATTTGTGAGTGATATATTATGGGTGGGCCTATAGTATTAACCTAACGGCTATTTCAGTGCACGGTAACGGTTATGATTTGAATAGTCTTAGCGTTTTTTTGTGGAGATGATTATATATATATATATATATATATATATATATATATATGAGGTGTGCTATATTTACAGGATAACGTACTCAATGTCAGGGATAAAGCGTATTACGTATGAATAAAAAAGTGAGCATTGAAGTCAATACTCAGAGGCGACAAGCTCTTTCATGCGAGATGCAACCGTCAGGAGGCCTGAAACAGCCTGTTGCCTCTGAGTGTTGACGTCAGTATTCACTGATATATATGTATATATATATATATATATATATTAATTATGCATTATTTTTATATTTCTACTCGGGAAGCGTGAAAAAAAAATCTGATAATACAATTTGTACATAAAAAAATATATTTCAACAAACCGACATCCGGGAATAAAACAAAAAAAGAAAAGAGTAAAGACTCCCGTGTTGGTCTGAAATAATCAATCAGTACCGTAATTCGTAGTAAAAAAAAAAAAAAAAAAAAAAAAAAAAAACAGCGACAGAGTAAAGTAAGTAAAAACGGAATAGTGTTGAATACACTAAGTAGAGTGACATGTAAAAAACCTAGTTTTATATAATGGGTCTTCAAAGTACTACTGTGCAGTAGTACCGGGAAAATCCGTTAGGTGAAATCTTAGTAGGTAGGTTCTGGCTCACTAGCTTTTATATATATTAGTTTGGTGCAAAAATAATGACGTAATAATGTCGTTTTTGACGTATTTTTTAACGTCAAAAACCGACATTATTACGTCATTATTTTTGCACCAACCTAATATATATATATATATATATATATATATATATATATATATATATATATATAATTATTCATTTAAGTGAATGTTCTGTTTAAACATTATTTTAAATGTTATCCATAAAAATAAGGTATAAACAGAAAATATATAAAATTGCTGTCGGACTTAGTCCATTTCACAATATATATATATATATATATATATATATATATATATATATATGGGGAGGTGTAATATGGCACATATAGTGGTGCTGATTATTAAACAATTCTCGATGTAATACAACAGAGCTATTACGAATAAACTGCTAGCTGTGCTATCGATGAGGGCATATATATATATATATATATATATATATATATATATATATATATATATATATATATATATATATATATATATATGATCCTAGCACTTATTTGGTAGGCGGTAGCTGTTATGTTTAAAATTATTGAGCTGGAATATATAGTCCCCTACCGAAGTATTGGAACACCAAGGCCGATTCTTTTTTTTTTCTTTTGTTTTTCTTGTTCACGGATGCATTTGTGTTTAATATCAAAAGATGAATATGAGACAAGGTTTCAGGACTTCAGCCATTATTTCCTGCTATTTATATTTGTATGTTTTTAACAACTTAGCGCATGCCACATTTTTTATCCGATCAACCCATCTTTAAGTGAGTAAAAATAAAGGAAATATTGTCTTCAAGTAATAAACATTTAATATTTGGTTGCATAACGCTTGCTTGCCGTAACTGCATTCAACCTGCAACCCATTGTCATCACCAAACTTTTGCATTCTGCATTGTGATGCAGAATTGGCTTTTAACCATGCCATTTACACTTTTTTTTGAGTTCTGCTTTCAGTGAACTCTTTAGGAGATGAAATGCATACTCTTTTGTGTTATGGCTTGGTAATTTATTTTTATGTACCGTGTCCTTTCAGGACGTTGGCAATCATGGCTCTCCACTTCACCCTATTTCTTGTAGGTCTCAATAAGTTTTATCCCACTGCCTCCCTCCCCAGATAACGTTCCGTCATCCACTTACCCGCCAGGTATGCCATTCGTTGTTTTCGCTTGACAAATTTTCACTCTCTTCGACCTGTGAGTATCAGGTTCTCTACGCACTCCTTTTTTTTATTAAGTCTCTCAAAAAATTCAACTTCCTCTTCCTGGTGTTGAGTATAAGCCTCCTCTTTGTTTGCATCCTCTCTAAAACCTCATCGTTGCTCGATCCATGATATCCTCAGCATCCTTCTGTAGAACGATATCTCCGTCGCTTCGAGTCTCTTCTTCATCTTTCAGGAGACCGTCCAACATTCGCTGCCGTAAACAGAACTAATGTCATGTAACAGCTCAGTTGTCTTTTCTTTGTTACCAAAGAAGTCCTTGTCTCGTAGTACTCTTCCCTGCTTTTTAACTGCTTAAAGGCCATCCCAATACGTCTACAGATGTCAGTGTCGCAGTTACCGTCCTCTGTTAAAACACTTTCCATCTAATTAAACTTTAACACCTGCTGATTTTAGTGTCTCCGACCTGCATATCCTTTTACTGATGACAGTATATTCTGTCTTCTTCTCATTTATGCTTGTTCCTTTCTTATTGTACTCCTTCGCTACCTTCGGTAGAACGATTTGTAATTACTTTTCCGTGCCTGCTATCAGTCCTGTGACATCTGCACATCTTATGTTGTTAAGATTGTGGCTACCAATGCTAAATCCCGGTTGGATTTCCAATTCTCTTAGAATTGCCTCGTTTTTAGGTTGAATAGGTTCGGTGAGAAGATATAATCTTACCTTACGCCCCTTTATATTTTTTATATCCGCTGAACTCGTTCTCTATGCACATGCATATTGTTTGCTGCCATTATAGTTTCGTGATTATTCTAATACCTTTCCCAAATTTATCAAAGTTGCTGAGCACTTCCAACAGACCCTTGTGGCGTACTTTATCGAAGATTTTGCGTAGTCTATGAAACATAGGTACACGTTCTTCTGCATTTTATTGCTCTTTCTGATAACATTCTGAGCATAAATATCACGTTCATTGTCCCTGCGTCTTTAACGAACCCGCACTGTTCTTGTCCTATCTCTGGCCTGATTCTGTGGCGTGCTCTATTAATACGGATGATGAGTTTTGTTACGTGGCTCATTAAGCTGATTTTACAGCAATATATTCGCTCTAGCTTCTTTAATATGAGTGGCCCATCCCTTGATTTTAAACAGTCTCTTGACGAGCATGTCGTTTGTGCTGTTAGTTCCCTTATTTTTTATGCACATATCCTTTGTTGGTTGTACTCAATCTCACTATTTCTGCACATTTTTGTTTAGCCACACTTCTTTAGCTTGCCTGCATTTGGTCCTAATTCTCTGGGGTACTTTTCTGTATTCCGTTCAGTATCTTGGCAGAGTTGTCTCCTTTGCATCATGTTGAGAGTATCATCAGTTATTCATTCGAATTTTCTTCTTCGTCCATTCTCCTTTGGAATGATATCGTTGGCTGGTGTCACTAAAGCGTCTCTTAGCGCGTCCCATTTTCAAATTTCATTGTGTCCTTCCTCTCTTCTTTTCACATTATCCATATATTATTCTTTCAGGTTCGGGTCTCTCAGGAGTTTTTAGTATTGAAGTTTGGGTGCTGCGTTAGGCTTCTTCAATTTCTTACTTACATATAAAAGAGCGATGATTGCACCGCAGTCAGCACTAGGGTAGTTTCTGAAGTGAATCATTGCATTTCTGAATCTTTTGTTGATAGTTATGTAGCCAATATCCTGGGCTCCTCCATGTCCATAATCGTCTCGGATATTCTTGAAACCATGTGTTGGCTATTACCTGGTCATTGGCTGTGCATCACTGGATCCATTTTTCTCCACGTTCGTTGCGGGCTCCTAGTCCGAATCTTCCTACTATATTCTCTGCCCTCACCTTGCATACTTTGGTGTTTAGGTTTCCCATCATAATGACGACTTCTTATGATTTTCAAGGAGCCTTGGAACTGTTCAGCATAGAGTAGAATGATTCCATTTCCTCTTCCTTATATTGCGCTGTCGGTGCGTACACTATTATGATAGCTATGTTGAAAGGCTTTCCTTTTAGCTTCACTACCAATATTTTTCGGATATTTGCTAGTATCCCAGAACGCATTTCTTAAAAGTTTTATCTAGTATTAATCCTACTCCTTTGTCGTTTTTCTCTCCGCTTGCATAAATAATCTTGTAATTGTCGCTGACAAAAATCTCCTTTGTTTGGCCATCTGCTTTCACTTACAACTAGGATGTTGATTTTAAGCCTTCTCATCTCTTGTTTAACATTATATAACTGGCCGCTGTTATTCAATGTCCGAAAGGGTTATTTTATGTTCGACACGACCAGTCTCAAGATAACTGTCCTGTGACACCCATCACTTATGTCGTTCCTTTCCAGGGCGATTGATAGGTTCCGAGGTATTTTATCCCATTTCCACCGTTTATGCTAGCAGACGCTAGATGACGGTCAGGTGACACTCGTTTCTCATGTCTCTCCTTACCCGACAGGGAGGTAATTCCTCTATAATTAATCCCACCAGGCCGTTAAGTTAAATATTGTCTGTGTTGTTAATCACGATATGTCATTTCAATGGGATTGATAGTGGACTGGTTTACATGGAGACACCACCTTTAGTAAGCTGGACGTTGACTCAGAGAGTTCCTCCACCCTTAGTTAGGTCTTGTTTTTCGTTCTACTGGCGTGAAACAAGTCCCCTCACTTACGAGAACTTGGTGTGCAGTAGTCGGTTTAGTCACCGACATTTCGACTGTGTAATACTTACCGTTAAGATGAGGGAAAATTTATTTTTTTTAAATTTTAATTACATCTTCAATTTATAAGTTCCATTGTCCCCTATTAAAACAATTTGAGATTATCTAGCTTTTTTTTTTAATCTCATTGTTTACCAAAAACCCGACTAAGCCAGATTTCATACGCTATATACGCTTATATGAAAATTTTTATTTTAGAATTTACAAATTAAATGGTTCGAAAATTAAAATTAAAATAAAAAAAATAGTTTATAAATAAATAAATAAAAACAAAATAATATACGTCAAGGCAACATCGTGGCAAAAGCAATTTTTAGTACTTACGTTTGGAACCTCGAGTTAAATCTTGCTAAACTCGAATTAATGGTCATTTACAGAAAAGTTTGTGGTTGACAAAATAAGTCTCCATTTCAAAGACCAAATGCGCTATGGTTGGTTAGGTCAGTTGGTGGGTAGGCCAGGCAAGGAAACCGACATCACTTTTGGTGAGGAGGAATTCTGACATAGTCACCGGCCCCTCCCCAACCATTCAGAATGGCGACTTTGAGTTTCAAATAAAATAAGACAAAGGAAAGGGAACAACAAAGAACCCCACATTTCTTCATTTTCCTGCCCTCTTCTGTTTAGCAAATAAAGTCTCAAGAGTTGCCAAAATGTCCAAGTAAGCCACATAACAGATGCTATATATGACGATTTTTTTTATAACTGACAAATAAACTTAACTTAATCTGAAAATTAAAATTAAAATTAAACATATATATATATATATATATATATATATATATATATATATATATATATGATAAATAAATAAAAAAAATAAAATACGTCAAGATGGCATCATGGAAAAAATGATACTTAGTACTTACAACTGGAACCTCGTGTTAAATCTTCTTAAACTCAAATCAATGGTCATTTAGTTTCCCCTAATGAGGCCCTTTTTTGTGTTGGCAGTAGGTTTGGGGTTTTTGTGCTGCTGCATGATAAACTTCCTCCCGATTAGTTTGGACGCATTTCTTTGTAAACTTCCTTTTTCCGTAGACATCTAAATTCATTCTGCTGCTAATATTATGAGTTACATAATCAATAAATCTGAATGAGCCTGTTCCAGAAGCATCCATGCAACCCCAAGTCAAGACACTGTCTCCTCCATGTTTCACAGATGAGCTTGTATACTTTTGATCATAGGCAGATCCTTTCTCTTTCCACGCTTTAGATTTTCCATCATTTTGGTAGAGATTAATATTGGTCTTATCAGTCCATAAATCTTTCTTCCAGAACTTTTGTGGTCCATCTCTTTACCTCCTTGCAAATTCCAATCTGCCATTCCGATTCTTACTGCAGATGAATGGTTCGTATCATGTGCTATGGCCTCTATATTTCTGATTTTGAAGTATTCTTTGAACGGCTTATTGTGGAATCTTCACCCTGCACTCGGGAGGTTGTTAGTAATGTAACTGACATTTGTTTTGTGTTTTTATCTCACAGCTCAAACAATTGTTAAGTCATCAACTCCATTTGTTTTCCTTGGCCGACGTCTTCTATGTCTGTTGTTTAGTACACCAGTAGTGTCTATCTCTTTTTCATAACATTCCAAATTGTTATGTTGGCTATGTCCAATGCTTGTCCAATGTCTCTTATCGATTTTCTTTCTTTTCCCTTCTTAAAATTATCTTCCATTTTTCCCATAGCTCACTCGTTTTCATGTTGGTTTATCTTTTTTAACAAGAATTTCAATCTTTACCGTTGAAAGCCAATCGTATTTACTCAGAGCTATTTTATGTTTAAAAAATCACTCTAAAAGGCAACACTTCAGTAACACGAAATGCCTGTCCATCACGTGCTTCATATGTCACTTGAAAAATGGACAGGTTCAAATAAAAGATGGTATGTCCTAAAATGAATGTTTAGAATATAAAAATGTAAATATCAGGGAATAAATGCTCAATTCTGAACTATTATCCCATATTGATCTGTTCATCTAAAACGTAATTGTCTAAGGTGAACAAGAAAAAGAAAGGAATTGACCATGACATTCTATTTTTGGAGGGAACGCACACACACACACACACACGCTCTCTCTCTCTCTCTCTCTCTCTCTCTGTATATATATATATATATATATATATATATATATATATAAATATATATATATATATATATATAGTATAGTTTTCTTCTAATATATTTTGTTGTAACCTAGGAAGAGGTATTGAGTGAGGCATAACCAAAACGAAGGTTGGAAATGAAATGATAATGTTTATAGCATCAACAAAATACAATACTCGCCAGCGTCTGTAAACAACTTCTAGTGGAGCACTACTTAGACAACATATTACCCCCACTTACAATAGGGTCCAACAGATTTATGAGGACTGGGACATACCCATTAGTGTTTATAGGTAAGGTAGATAACATATTTATATATACATGCACACACACACACACATGCATATACACGCACTCACTCACATACACATATATATATTAGGCTGGTGCAAAAATAATGACGTAATAATGTCGTTTTTTGACGTTATACTATCAAAAAAACAACATTATTACGTCATTATTTTTGCACCAACCTAATATTTTATTGCGAAGTTCAACTATATAGTAATGTTTCTTAAAATAATATTGTTTTTATATTAATAAATGTTTTTAGAAATGAGTAAAAATTTTGAATTTCTACATCAGAAATATTCTTGCTTGATTTGCTGCCATCATCTTCATCTTCATCATCCTCACCATCATCCTTTTCATCATCATCATCATCAGCAGCAGCAGCAGCAGCAATATTCTTTAATTTCCTTTTCGATTTATATCCGATCAACCTTTTCCTCTTATCCAAACTGGTTCTCCCACTCCCTCCATTATCTTTCACTATTTTTTTTACTTTTTTCTTTACTTTTTATGTTTATTTTTGTCGTTTTCATCTTGGCATTTATTCTTTATTTATCACGTTTTACAGCTTTATTACCGAATTCTTTTACATTTTCCTCTTCGTTATTCATTCTTCCTTTCACCCCCGAATGACGCCATTCATCATTTTTTTTTTCCCGTCACTTACTCCTTATTTTATTCCGGTCTGATTGTCTGGGATGAGGAATTATCATTACTTACATTATTTATTGTTAGAATAATGCCCCGAACATTGTTCTTCCTATCATAAATATTTCACCCGCTGTAATCTCCGATCTTCTTCAGGTTTCTATCGATCCGAGTAACGTTAAGAGAATTTTGACCTGAAAAAAATATTGATTGACATGATACAACAGAGTCAAAGTCAGTATTACCTGGCCCAGGGATGGAACTAACATGAGGAGAAAAGTGAAATAAATGGCCAGTACTAAAAAGAGGGGGGAAAAAGTCGTTTTATACCAAATTTTGGAAAACAGAACGAGAAATCTACCCTAACAGATTTGTGGGTTATATCCCCACATACTTGTTGTAATGTTGGCTTTGATCAAAACAGCTGAGAATTAGGAAGGCCGTAGTTTGAGAGATTATCGATGGAACAGAAGATTAGGCATAGGAAACAATGAAAAAGATATATATATATATATATATATATATATATATATATATATATATATATATAACAGAATCCTACTCAAATCCTAATTTAATGTCTCTACTTGCCATACTTATAACTAGGTGTAGTCCATTGTCACAGAAGTAGGAAAGAGAAGGGAATACTCTACAGCAACAGATTCCCCAGTTTTACCTAGCAGTCACCTATCCAATCGGGACGATTCCCATCTTCCACCGCTTCTATCTCTTTTACCGCTCAGCATGCTGCAGCGACGATATCTACGGCACCTCTTTACCGAGCATGGCCATATTTTCCTCCTCAGTGGCTGAACTTTATTCACGCACGTGCGCGTACGCACACACGCACGTATGCGTGCATCCCCTATATAATTGCTAACATTTCATGTCTTTTTTTTTATTTTGAATGCATGCGTATGTGCTTTCTGTCCGTTAAAATATCGCGTTGTTAAAATTGTCTTCCACTACCTTACAGCCATAAATTATAAGTACAAAATATTGTTGCCCCAACGTTTGGTCTACCTACGACTGATAACTCTCAGTAGATTAAATACAATTGTCAATTCGAAATTCTCTGACTGTTTCTCGAATCGACAGACAGAAGAAGAAGGCGGGTGTAACGACAGTCGAAACTCTGTGATGATAAGAATAAACGCCAGAAGAGTAGTCAGAATATAAATAATGATGCTAGAGAGGAATTATGCCAAGGCTTATTGGGGTTTTTTTTTAATGTGAGGCCCTCGGTGAGAATTGATCTCACTAATCAATAATAAGGTTCAAACAAATTAGCTTTCCTTACCGTAATCTCAGGTCAAATCGTCTTATAATTTTTTTCGCTTTCTTTTGCCACTATCCTGCTGTACGTCAATATATCTAGATCGGGAATTTAGAAGGTTATCTTTTGTTATTTTTTACGATTATCAAATCTAGATTGCTCGCGTAGATTGAGTGACTAGTCTAAATAATAATAATAATAATAATAATAATAATTATTATTATTATTATTATTATTATTATTATTATTATTATTGTTGTTGAGATAGAAGCAAGTATCAATATGAAATAAGAGAGGGGCTGAAAGTAAAATTAGTCAACGCAAAACAAAGAATTCCCAAACATTCACTTGTTTCCAGTGATGCAGAATAAATAGAAAAATCTGCTTCCACTCAGACCGCAACGCTACCGCGCGAGAGCCGGGTGGGTGTGATATTGTTCCAGGCCAATTTATCATTTCTCTGGATTGGGCAACTCACCAGCGACAAACTAAGCTATCTCGAAGAAAAAATGTCGAAACATAAGGCACAGGGAAAAGAATAAACACATACCCAAACATCATTTGGAAAAAAACAAAAACATGTATAAACATGGATGAATGAATATAGAAAAAAGAAACATCAATAAAAGGGAATGGTATAGAAAGTAAAAAGAAGAAGAAGCTAAAAAAAGAAGCCTAATTGGAACGAAGGAAATAGAGAAGACACTGGAAAGAAGAGGTAAAGAAGGAAAGAATAATAAGAAGGAAAACCATGATGAAGAAATAAAAGAAAGCGTTTCTAGAAAGAATAAGAGACCTTGGACTAATTAGGAAAAGTAACGAAACGAAAGAAAATAATATGATGAAGAAATAGTTTAAATAAGAAAGGCTCAGGCTACAACAAAATAAATGAAACAAAAATAAGGAAAAAAAAAGAACCTGTTGGAGAAGGAAAATGAAAGCGAAAGAATTTCTACCACTGCTGAAAAATTGCAAGCAGAAGAAAACTAAAATCTACAACTCGTAAAATAATCTTACTTATAAAACGCAGATTGTGTGTGTGTGTGTGTGTGTGTGTCTGTACGTTTATATAGTGGGTCGGATTTCCTACATTTTTCAACCGATTTCAAGAAAAGTTCACAGAACTACGTAAAATTACCTTGTGGTGGTTCTGACGGCACCAAAAATTGGAAAAACACAATGGTTTTTGCACGAAATCAATTTGAAGAGGCATCACGAGAATGAAAGGGGGGCAACTCATATCGAGTTATACTTATTATAAAACCCAGGTTTTGTGTGTGTGTGTGTGTGTGTGTGTGTGTGTGTGTGTGTTAATTTATATATGGGATCGGATTTCCTACATTTTTCAACCGATTTCAACAAAACTTCACTTTTTTGGCAGGTAGTGTTTCTTATTGTCTTGCACACATTTTTCTTTATTTTTACATTCAGAATGCTTTAAAAATTCCATTTACAAGACAAATGGTTATAATAAAATTCTATTCAATCGATAGACTCATAACGATTGGAAACAATATTTTTGCTTGAGTTTGGGTTTGACCAATTCGTAAAAAAAAAAATTAAAAAAAATAATTAAGACATGCGTGTTCGTCAACCTTAAACAACAATCTTTGTCAATTTTATTTTTCAGTCTTTATGATGGTCGATACTTGATCTATCTCTTACTGTTACACCCGGGCAACGCCGGGCTCTACTGCTAGTAGATGATAAAAAGAGACAGGTTGAGTTAAGAGATTTTTTCGGATTTTCTCTGATGATTCGTGGCAACTTGTATCTCTATGTTATATTTTTAATTTTTATTTGTTTAAATTTATTTTATTTTCATTTCCCAAGTACTTTATGGTAATGGATAACATCGCACAGCTTTCTATAAATACATGAACTAATGAACAGCATATAGTTTTGGACTACTTGCACCCCTGAAGATGACCTTCGAAGAAGATCGAAAATACTTGGGTAATGAAATTAAACGAAATGTAATTAGCTATAGCACATTTCTCACATATTTTAACATCAATACACGGAAGGCTATTCGTGAGTATGAATGGATTCTGTTAAAATATAGCAAACATATCTGTAATTTATATATATACATATAATTATTTATTTAAAAAATTTATAACATAAATATGTTATAAAATCACTACAAAAATATCCATTTTGTTTCAACACCCTCGGTGTCTTATCAAGTGATGATGTTGAATGTAGAATAAATGGTTTTAAAAGTTTCAAATTAATTAACAATGCTTCGCAAGGGGAAAACGTTGTTACAAAGGCTAGATGGACCAATCAAAACACAAGTATAGGAAATTTCAAAAAGCTTGATAACGAAGTCATGTTATAATATCTATTCAGATTTTTAAAATATGGGTAGTATTAAAAAAGAATTTATTCCAACCAATAATTACTTAATTATATGATAAAATTTAATATTAAAATATAAAACTGCTAATTACAAAATCAAAATTTAAAATTTATTCGCTAATAAGTTTACAACTATAACATTACTAAGGAGAAAAGAAGAAATATATATGTTATTCAATTTATTTCTTCATTGAAGTTACTTTAACTTTATTTAATATCCGGTCGTTTTACAATGTATACATTTTATTCCTAATAGTGTGTGAATGGGGTCCTAAACTCCCGCGTAAAACAAGCGCAATCAGATTCTAATATATAAGCACCAAGACATATTTATACATACATATATACACACACAAAAAGAGACAAGACAGAGAACATCTTCACGGTCTGTCATGAAGAAAAAAAAAGGGGGGGAAGTGGGGGAAGGGAAACCAACACACACGTACATACATACACAATTAAAAGTGAATGCACTTTCCATACACATAGATACCTATAAATACATGCACACACATCCACAGACATTGACCCAGACAATCGGATACCACAACCGATAAGTATTTAAGACAGAAAATGTCATTACCTGAATGCTAACAACCTATTGAAATATAACTTAAGCGAGTAAATATACAAAGATAAAAATGATTAAAAATAATATTATTTAATATATTAAAATAGTGTATGAAAATATAAAATCGAACATCAAAGTCAACACCCATCGGTAACTACGATGTCCACCTCATATACATATATATATATATATACACACACACATACACACACATATACGCATATATATATATATATATATATATATATATATATATATATATACGTATACACACACATACATAAATATACATACATACATACATGCACACCGAAATATCTACACATACATACATAAACATATACATACGTATATATATATCCATGATATTAAGTACACATACACATGCATACATATATACACATATATACCCACAAATATACACACATATATGTGTACACATACTCACATATAAATACATATATACACACAGCAATACAAAAATATAAACATATATACACACATATACTAACCTATGTGGACGTAATGACATACCCAAGTTTCCCTATCTACACGTACACATAAACAATTTCATATACAGTAGGTCTCAACATGCATATATACACAATTGCAAACCTACATAAGTAAACACACACACACACATACATATATATACATACACATACATACATATATATACACACATATATATACATATACATATATACATACATATACAAACATGCATACACACATACAGAAATATACATACACATAAATATATACACTAAAATACCTATCTATAATAAAAAATACACATATATACGTACATACACATAAATACAACGACATTTAACCAAAAACATATAAAAACATACATACATACACATACATAGGTTTAGACATACATCAATATACATGCAAACACAAAAATACACGTATCCTAACATACATATATAGAAACACATTCATACCAACATAAATATACGTAAATAAATTTAGGTACACAATATAACACTACACATACAAACATATATACATATATATATATATATATATATATATATATATATATATACCGACACATACACATACATGCACACATACACATACATACACATGCACACACACATATATATACACACATACACATACATACATATACACCTACATATATATATATATATATATACATATACACACATACATACATGCATATATATACAATTACATAAACATACAGACACTTACATATATACACACATAAAAATACATGTATGCATACATATACGAATACATACCCACATATATATACCCACATCTACAAATACGCATACATACACATATACACCAATATTTTTAACCTCTTTTCTTCTTCTCCTCCTTTTTACCTTCTTACTTTATATATATATATATATATATATATATATATATATATACACACACACACACACACACACACATATACATACATATACATACATACACGCACATACACAAATATATCATATATCATATATATATATATATATATATATATATATATATATATATATATATATATATATATATATAAATGGCATATTGTTTCAGCAAGTATTCATTCAAACAAGTTTAACTTTAAAGACAAATTATGTTTGTTTAAAGTTTCTTTTACTTTTGCAATTTACTTTCATATAAGATGTTGAGTATGATGTTCGACATTTTGTATAAACCGTCTGGAGTTCATATTTGTTATTTTCTACATGTACTTACGACTTTCCAATCATTATCAAGAAACGATGTGGTGACTGTGTGGTAGTTTTAAGTCCTTTGTCTGGATCTTAGCATTATTAGGACGCTGAACGTTTGAAATGACCTGACCCGACGTCATGTGTAACTACGATTGAGAAGAAGATATTACGATAAGAATGTTATTTATTTATTGTATTTTATTAATAGATTCTTTTGTTAAATTTTCAATACTAATATATGTGAAATCATCAGCTATATCATAATAAATTCAAGCTATAATCTCCCGTAGTGAATGATGTCTTATTTAATATGGGCTGTTTATTTTGTATCATAATAGCATCTGAGTCTTTCCTTGCAAATGTTGCTATAGTGTATGTTGGTGTTGTTAACTAATATTTGTCCTTTGATGATAGTTACATTTTTGTCGTTCGTGATGTTTTGATTGTTGTGTGCTCAACATTATTGTGCTGGCAACATTATTCTTTTCAAAAAACGTATAGCTGGCAACATTATTCTTTCCAAAAAGCGTATAGCTAGCAAAATCATTGTTTCAAAAATGTATAGCTGGCAACATTATTTTTCAAAAAAACGTATAGCTGTCAACATTATTATTTCAAAAAAGTATAGATGGCAACATTATTTTTCCGAAAACATTATCTGAGGCCTTGTTGTTGGACGTAATATCGTCATACCCAGGACGCGGATGTAGTTTATCGTCATACCCAGGACGCACGATAATGCTTATGTCCGCATTCACATAAGTACAGTAGTAAATACTGTATGTTGGTCTACAGTCGAATATTCGTCTCCTGCTCTGTTGGTGAAATTCTCTGCCTCCGGGCATCGAGGATCCAAAGACGCGGCTATGTCGAAGGGTAGAGTCTCGTCTCGTAAACAGATACCCGACCACATATTATAAGGGGTCTACGGGGAATTATTGGCCGAGCCTATCGGCTCGGATACCCCACAATAAATTCGGCCTCATGCCACATCTGACCGTGAGGAGCGGTTAGTAGATATCCTGCAGTTTCAGATTCGTCTCTAGTTATGCTGGTCAAACTCTCTGCTTCGGGGCGAAGAGGATCCCTAGGCAAGGATATGTCGAAGGGCAGAATCCACTCTCTGGAAACAGCTACTCGCCCCCGTTTTGTACGGGGTCTACTAAGTATTTTTGACAGAGTCTATGGGCTCGGATACTCCACATTAAATTCGGATGTGTGCGGTTGGTAGATATCCTGCAGTTGGAGATTCACTGTGGAATTCATTTGACTCATACATACATACATACATACATATCTATATCTATATCTATATATATATATATATATATATATATATATATATATATATATATATATATAGTTAAGTTATGTAAAACTTGGTAATCCGTATGGGTAGTCCCAAAGAGGATAAATCCTGAGAATCCAATGTAAATCCAGAGCTAATAATTTAAAGAAATCCAGACTACAGAATACGTTTCATTTCTTGGAAGTGTTATCTGATGATTCAGCGTTCATTAAAAGGGATCTGGTAAAATAAATTATTATAATGGAACATTAAATTGGTCTATTTTTCTTTAAATTATATATATATATATATATATATATATATATATATATATATATATATATATATATATATATATATATATATACACACACACGCACATATGCACACACACAAGTCTCCATGCTGCCATCGGACGAACTATATTCCTTACTTCCGCCACTAAATATTCAAATCTAAAACCCGACCACGCACATAGTGTAAAATCATCCTCATTGTTTTTGCATTTCATTGGTAAGGATGAAAGTCCACTCACACAGCTTCTTCCCCAGCATTTGTTGAACAGAGCCCCGAGAGGATAATTCCTCGATCACTAATTTTTTTATTTCTTAACGTCTAGGCTCAATAGTTATATAACCTACATATTCCATTATTGACCAATTCCTATTTACTTCTAGTACACATTCGAAGCAACCTCATTCGGTAATTCTCTTCCTTCAGTGGTTCTTGAATCTTTTATTTAATGAAAAATATTACTATAAAATTACAATACTAAAAGAATTGTTTTGACACCATTATTACTAGAACTGATCTACAATCACGAGTAAAAGTTTAAGACCACCAATGATTTTCATGTAAATACACCATGCAGTAATATAGTGTGTTCTATAATATACATTTACTATTCAAAATCATTTAAGTACATAAAAAATACATAGGATTACACAATGTAAATCCACAAATATGAGAAACAGTCAATTTGTCAGGTTTTTCGTGAGGATCTAGCAGATTTAGGAATGTTCAGTATTTTCTATATGTATGAATTTCTTCTTTATTACAGTCTGTAGACGAAGCGACATGCTGTGCACCAGACGTTTGTAGTACTCAGCTGTTATTATCAGCGATCCAGACTTGCTTTTTTTTTTTACTATTTTCAAGGTCTTCGTCACTTGTGGCTTGTTTATCCGCTACCTTGTCTTTCAGTAGTGTCCACAGGTTCTCAATCGGATTCAGATCGGGACGGTCACCAGGCCAATCCAAGCTTTTAATTTTCTTTATTTCAAGAAAACCATCACTATCTTTCAACGGTGACAAGAAGCAGTGTCTTGCATAAATATATCTTAACCTTGAACAGCCATATGAAGTTCAAGCTTGTCCTTCAGCATTTCAAGGTATGTGGGACTGTGTAAGAAGTAGCGCTCTCGCTGTCTCTTTAGCGAACAGAGCCGAGACGCAGTCACTGACTGTGTGCGACTTCTGTCGAACTGTCTGCTTTGGCAGAGGGGAGTCCGGACGACGCTTTGCCGAGGGGCAGTGTTTCGTGCGAGGAGGTAGACAGATCCCGAACCCGCTTATGTGGGTTGTTAGGGAATATTTTTTGCCGAGCCTACGGGCTCGGAGAAACCCACGTTAAACTCGGCCTTTTGCCACATACATTCCTAGTGGGGGGACTGTTAAATATCGCTGTCCCTTTAGCGGACAGAACCCCCCCCCCCGCACACACACACACACGCACACATACAAATCATGACGGGGGATGTTTCACCGTAGCTTTGATATAGTGATCATCTTATAGTGCCAACAGGTTTACAAACTTTCCGATTTCGCTGGAAACACTGCTAGACTGTGGATTCATCCCCCCCAAAAAAAACAAAAGAGAAAAGATAGTCTTTATTACACACCGTTTTGGCAAAGGCTATCCGCCTGGGTTTCATGGCTTCGGTTAAGCGAGGTTTTTTTTTTTTTTTTTTGGTGGGGGGCAGGTTTACACGCTTTCATCTTGAAATCATGAACAAGGCGCCTACTAAAAATGGAACGATGAACATTTGTGCCCTTGAGAACCAGCGCTGCTTGCATTTTCTTACGGGAACTGGTTGGAGACTGAACAGCTATTCGCCGGATCAAATTCTCATCACGACGGGTCGGTTAACAGGCTTTACCGTTCCACTTCTTGGCAGGAATTTCAGCATTCTTGGATTTGACAATCGCCTGACGAAAAGCCCTTTTGCTACAAGAGACTTTCGTGCAAATCTTCCTTTCAAAAAGTCATTTCTTGTGCAAAATCAAAATTTGATGTCTTTGTATTTCCGACAAACTGGCTTCCCCTTCCTTTAATTTTTTTGATATTAAAAACCCAGGAAAACTGAAAAAAATAAAAAAAACTGGACTAATTTTCACAGACTGAGCATTGGTTTGTTCACATGGGCGATGAGGATGATGTCATATAGGATGATGTAATAATAAGCATAATCTGATGCAAACTCAAGACTGGAAATGAGAAAAATTTTTTTGGTTAGCAGGCCTTAAACATTTTCACACGACTGTCGTAGTAATATAAGTTTCTATAGAGCACATATTTGAGGATCAGTTTTCTATTGTTATTAAATTATAAACTGGTCTTATATTACATTATTATATATAAATATAATAATACATTTTAATATTTCAATTTTAATATGTTTAATATTTTATAATTCATATTTATTTTTATATTTTATATGTATTTTAAACTCATTTAAAACTTATTTAAAATTACATTCAAATATAAAAATAAAATTAATAATAAAAAATAATTAAGTATTAAAATAATTAAATATGAAAATAATTAAAAATTATATTAAAATTTAAAATAATTAAAAAATTATTTAAATTTTTTTAAAGTAATAGTTTATCTTTATTTTTATATTAATATTAAATTAAATTTTTAATATTACAAGTTTAATTCCATTAATATAGATATTAATAATATTAGGTTGGTGCAAAAATAATGACGTAATAATGTCGTTTTTTGACGTATTTTAACGTCAAAAAACGACATTATTACGTCATTATTTTTGCACCAACCTAATACATAGTAATATAATATTTAGAAAAAATTTCTGTTTCAAGTCTCGCATGGGAAAAGTTTCTTGCAATATTAAGGATTTAACAAAATATGGGTGCTACTATAGTATATGATAAGCCCCAAAATTATAACACTGGGAAGATGTTTCCCCTTAGCTTGGGTATAGTGGTCATCGTATCTTGTGCTAACAGTTTTACGATCTTACTAAAAATCAAAATTTGAGCTCTGTCTTTCGGACAAACTGACTTTTTTTCCCATTTTTTGACATTTAAAACACAGGAAAACTTTAAAAAAAACTGGACTAATTTTTGAAGACAATACACTCACTGAGCATTGATTTGTTAAGATGACTGATTAGGATAATGTCATATAAGACATGCAGTCATAAACTTAATCTCATACAATCACTTGACAGAAATGAGGTTATGTGGTCTTGAACTTTTCTACATGACTGTATGTCTTGACTTTTTACCCGACTGAGGAGGTTACTTCAACTAGTATTTTATTCCAATTTTATGGTAGTTTTGCCTTATCTAGAAATCGACCTCTCTTGAGATTTTTTTTTTGTCCCTAAATTCACTATTATATTGTCGCTACAACGGATTAAGGTCGGGTTACCACATATTTAGAAGAAACAGGAGAGGTAATGAAAAAGTGTTGTAACAAACTAAAAAATAAAAGCAAGTAAACCCCATCAGTAAAAAAAGAAATTTATTTTAACTCTTGACTGTATAAAGAAAAGACATTTAATATATAACAAGAACATTTTTGGTGGGGTTTAATAATAGTCTCTTACAAATCTGAGACATAGGATAGATCTCAATTTCTTAATTATATATTTTCGCAGTGTCTACATTGGATAAAAAGTTTAGATATAATCTGAACGTGTACAGTGCAAATATTTGCAGGCAGACATTCTTTTTTTTTATTTTGTTAACTATTATAGAAATGGTTGCTTATAAGGGGATCATTTATTATTTTCATTCCCAAATATTGAAAGGAATGGACCATGATTATTTTGTTATGACAGCTGAATTGGTACTTATATTTTAAAAATAAATAGTCGCTTTAAAAGTCATTGTGAATGTGGTTTATTCTTTTTTTGTAAAAAAAATGTCTCGAAGTACATTAGATGGACATAGTTTCAGTAATTTCTTTCTAAGCAAAAGCAGACGTAAATAAAATAAGTAAAATGACTGCTGATCAATCTCCTCACAAAAGCAAAAAAAATTTAAGACAACTGAAATGTAGGTCTACATAAACAGGCAGAGAATACCATGAACTGAACACGTGAACAACATCTATAGCATTATTTATGGTATTCACTTAGAGTGAATACACACACACACACACACACACACATATATATATATATATATATATATATATATATATATATATATATATATATATATATATATATATGTAGGTTGTATCTAAAATACTTTTACAAACTTTGAGATCGGATTCCTCACACCAAAACAAGCTGTCATGGGTATGGTGATAAACTTCATCTGCGTCCTCTGTAAGACGATAAACTACGTCTGACAACAGGGCCTCTGATCAGGAGGTTTTCAGGAGAGTCGAACCAACTCTTCATTGCTGGTGTTCCCAGGTCCACCCAAAGCCGGCGTGGTACACCGTAAGGGTCCCAGCTATGAGCAAATAATTAAACTCCAAACTTGGGTCAAAACACTATGAAAGTGTAAAATAGGTTTTAATACCAGAAATAGTTTTTAAAAAATTATTACCAGCAATAAATTTCTGAAGGAAAAACTTATTACCAGCTAAATGTTTTTGAAAAAAAAAAAGATTCATACCGGCTGTACATTTTTGAAAAACAAATATTATCAGCAATATATTCTTTGTCAAAAAATTATTACCAATGATACATACTTGTAGAAAAAAAATATTACCAGAAATAGATTTTTGTAGAAAAACATATTACACGAAACAGATTTTTTGGAAGGAAAAGTCTTACCAATAACAGAGATTTTGAAGAAAGAAATATTATCAAAAACATATTTAAAAAAAAAAAAAATAACAACAATAAATATTTTGTCGGCATTAAATATCCCATTGAGTTTGATATGCCGTAAAATAAACCAAAGCAAACCAATATATATATATATATATATATATATATATATATATATATATATATATAGATAGATAGATAGATAGATAGATAGATAGATAGATAGATAGACAAAAAAATATTAGCATCAATAAAAATCTTGTCGGCATTAAATAATCCACTGAGGTTCTATTCCTGTAAAACAAAACAAACAAAACCAATATATAGTGAAATAGATAGATAGATAGATAGATAGATAGATAGATAGATAGATAGATATGAAGAGACTGAAATAGATAGATAGATAGATAGATAGATAGATAGATAGATAGATATGAAGAGACTGAAATAGATAGATAGATAGATAGATAGATATGAAGAGACTGAAATAGATAGATAGATAGCTAGATAGATATGAAGAGACTGAAATAGATAGATAGATAGATAGATAGATAGATATGAAGAGACTGAAATAGATAGATAGATAGATAGATATGAAGAGACTGAAATAGATAGATAGATAGATAGATAGATAGATATGAAGAGACTGAAATAGATAGATAGATAGATAGATATGAAGAGACTGAAATAGATAGATAGATAGATCGATAGATAGATAGATAGATAGATAGATAGTTAGATAGATAGATAATGAACGGAACATGCTAGATAGATAGATAGATAGATAGATATGAAGAGACTGAAATAGATAGATAGATAGATATGAAGAGACTGAAATAGATAGATAGATAGATAGATATGAAGAGACTGAAATAGATAGATAGATAGATAGATAGATAGATAGATATGAAGAGACTGAAATAGATAGATAGATAGATAGATAGATAGATAGATAGATAGATAGATAGATATGAAGAGACTGAAATAGATAGATAGATAGATAGATATGAAGTGACTGAAATAGATAGATAGATAGATAGATAGATATGAAGAGACTGAAATAGATAGATAGATAGATAGATAGATAGATAGATATGAAGAGACTGAAATAGATAGATAGATAGATAGATATGAAGAGACTGAAATAGATAGATAGATAGATAGATAGATAGATAGATAGATAGATAGATAGATAGATAGATAGATAGATAAAAAATATTATCATCAATAAAAATCTTGTCGGCATTAAATAATGTACTGAGGTTGATATGCCATAAAACAAACCTAAGAAAACCAAATCAAGGACAAAAGTCCATATAAACAAATATCCGCAAATCTTTCTTTTTCGAATTATTAAGTTTAAAGTTTTCGGTAGATGCTGTTAAATGTACAATACAAGATATAATCAAAAATAGTTTTACAGAATTTGACGTAAGTTTCTGACACCAAAATAAGGTTAAATGTCCAGATAAACATATCTTTGAAAGACCATCGGTGTACCCTAATGTAGCAACTAATAACAAATGTTCAAAATGCATCCGATTGCTTTTACACAGGCATGTACCCGTCACATCATTGACTGGCAGACACTTTGAAATATTCCAACCGAGTGACAAATGTTTTCGCAGCCCCCATGACATGTTCATGAAGCGTTTCTGCATTATTAATGTCTTCTGTATAACCCAATTGATAAAAATCTAAAAGATTGCGGGCGGGGGAACTTTCAGGCCATAGAAGATAGTTCCCTAGTTATCCACCTATCATGGTAGATGATATCGCGAACAATGTGACTAAAATGTGCCTTTGTATTAACAGAGATGTCCCTGCAGGCAGCTCCTGTAAGACGTGCTGAGAGAACATATATGCCTACCGAACGGTCACCTATAATTCCAGCACCCACACTTAATAGCAAACTGATGCTGGTGTCTAACCTGTGTTTTACCATAGGATTCTGATACTTTCACAAATGTTGGTTGTGTAAATTCTTTATTTTATCTCTTCCAAATATTGACTTCATCTGTAAACAAGACTGAACAGAGAATATATATTGTTCTAGAGAAGGATGATCCACATGTGAGACAAGACGAGGTTTTAAAGAAAATAGAAAGAAAAATGAAACTTATATGTAATAAGGAAGATACAGCTGACATTTCTAGGGCATATAATGAGGAAGAGGGGCTTGGAAAATCTGATACCCACAGGACAGGTTGAGGGCAAGGGAGACAGAAGAAAAACAACGCATAACTTAATGAGCAGGAATCGACGGATAGCGCAACACGGTTTAGGAGAAATAACAAAAAAAATTCATTACGAACTACAAAGGGTAGGGAATTTTGGAGGGCTTATATCGCGTACGTACTGATGGGATACGGTGTAAAAAGAACCTTTATTTAAAACATATGTCGTTCAATATACCAGGCAAGAAAAAAGTGATCTTTTTTATTGTAAATTTAATTTTAGTAATATTCTTAAATTTTGATTTTGATGGGGGTAAGGTAGTGTAAAAAACTTGCCCTAGATTTTATAGTCACATTTCAGGGATTTATAAGTGGCCTGTTTTTGAGTGTTTTATGGTTTTCTGTTTAAAACGTAGTTGCTTGAGGCCTATATGTTAGTAGCGTTTATATGTCAGTAAAAGTATTGGGGTTGGAATTCGTGTTGACATCTTTCTATTAAAAATTCAACAACTTTAAACCATCATTTCTGTTGCTAAATAAGGTGAGATTAATACTGGGTGCCAGATGTTTTATGTAGAAGACTTTAATGACTTGTATTATCAACCACACTTTTCCTTTTGGGTTCTTGTAAATTGTGTGTACGTAAATGCCTTATTATGCTAGTTTGGTCAGATAAGTTATATATATATATATATATATATATATATATATATATATATATATATATAAGTGTTAATATGCTAAATATGATCCCCACACATAAGTTTTAGTGGGATATATTTGTGTCAACCTACTGGAGGTACGGTAATTGATGTACAGTAAGATTTAGGAGAGCTGTTCCACTTGTTTACACTTCGGCAGTAAAGGGGAGAAGCACGGTGATAGCGACTCGGATTGAGGAATCGCGGAGCTGATTTCAAATTCCAGTCGAATCCACTGCATTCACTTACGTGCTAATACTCTCAGCAAAGGTATGCATCCTTTTCTTCTCCGTCCAGCTATGGGTAAATTACAAGACAGACCGGTTTTTATAGCCTTGGACATCAACCGGTCTACCAGAGAAAGAAATGGCAACATATTGCGGGAAAAAATCTGTCTCGTCAGTCATGTATTGAAAGCTTCAGGATCGCCTAAGCGTGTATCACGTTTTGCCCCTAACTGACTGAGTAAAGGTTTGGCTTGTATATCTGCCATATAAATGGACGCTGGTTTTGGAGATATGCTTTAGGCTTGAAAACTCAACTTGTATGCTGCAATTTACTATAATTATAAAGACCTTTACCTTCTTCATCAACTGTGCCATGTGTCCTTGAGGACACATGGAACAGTGGATAACGGTGTTAGATCCAGTAACAGGACCTAAAGAGTGTGAGTTCATTACCTGGTTAAGCCGCTGGAGAACTTTGAGAGGGGAATTAACAGGAGATAACTGACATCCATTAGACATGGCCCTCGGAATTAGAACAGTCTAGACCAGTGAGCGAAAGAAATGTTTCCAACCACGATGTGTCTGAGGAGGCGGTGGAGAACTTTGAGAGGAGAATTAACAGGAGGTAATTGACATTCATTAGACAAGGCACGTGGAACCAAAACAGTCTACCACAGTGAGCGAAATAAAGGATTCAGTTCGACATTCCAACCACCTGAAGAAGGCCGGAGCGTACAACGGCCTAAACGTTGTAATATATATGGCGACATAGATGAGGACAATAGTCCGAATAATGTAAATAGTGTACATAATACCTCATCTCAGAAATATAGACCTATGCTGAGGAAGGCCGGAGCGTACGATGGCTGAAACATTGTAATAAATATGGTGATATCGATGAGGACAATAGTCCGAATAATTTAAATAGTGTACATAATACCTCATCTCAGAAATATGGATCCATGCTGAAGAAGGCCGAAGCGTACAACGGCTGAAACATTGTAATAAATATGGTGATATCGATGAGGACAATAGTCCGAATAATGTAAATAGTGTACATAATACCTCATCTCAGAAATATGGAACCATGCTGAAGAAGGCCGAAGCGTACAACGGCTGAAACATTGTAATAAATATGGTGATATCGATGAGGACAATAGTCCGAATAATGTAAATAGTGTACATAATACCTCATCTCAGAAATATGGAACCATGCTGAAGAAGGCCGAAGCGTACAACGGCTGAAACATTGTAATAAATATGGTGATATCGATGAGGACAATAGTCCGAATAATGTAAATAGTGTACATAATACCTCATCTCAGAAATATGGAACCATGCTGAGGAAGGCCGAAGCGTACAACGGCTGAAACATTGTAATAAATATGGTGATATCGATGAGGACAATAGTCCGAATAATGTAAATAGTGTACATAATACCTCATCTCAGAAATATGGAACCATGCTGAAGAAGGCCGAAGCGTACAACGGCTGAAACATTGTAATAAATATGGTGATATCGATGAGGACAATAGTCCGAATAATGTAAATAGTGTACATAATACCTCATCTCAGAAATATGGAACCATGCTGAAGAAGGCCGAAGCGTACAACGGCTGAAACATTGTAATAAATATGGTGATATCGATGAGGACAATAGTCCGAATAATGTAAAAAGTTTACATAATACCTCATCTCAGAAATATAGACAGATACTGAATTTAAACACCTCTCATTCTTTCACTTGATCTCTTTTTTATACTGTGTTCATAAAATCTACCATAACCCAAATGTTGATGTCTACAGTTACAATTTCAGTTTCATTTACATTATAGTTCCTTTCAACATGTCCTTTTTGTCTATATTGTGTATTGCTGGTATCTCTTCTTGATGTCTATTTTTGTATCTCGTTACACAGTCGATTGTAATTTCATACAAAATATTTAACTTCCTCAATATATATTCCTCTCACCAACACTTAATAAAGGCTTCTGCCGAGTCGATATGTGTGTGGTTTACGTTTGCTGCGAGAAGCCAAACATGTCTCATGCTTGTCAAAATAATATCACAGTCTTTCAATATGAATATTCCTTTCACGGCAATAACGAAATTCCGACTTGCAGACAATATCAATAGCTGTGAAATTCTTTGTTTTCAAATGAACGAATGATGGAACTGTCCGAATATTTAGACGATGTATAAAATCCATCTACAAAATGTCTGTCTATATTTCTGAGATGAGGAATTATGTACATTATTTACCTTATTCGGACTATTGTCCTCATCTTTATTGCCATATTTATCACAACGTTTCGCTCGTTGTACGCTCTGGCCTTCTTCAGTATCTGTCCATATTTCTGAGATGAGGTATGATGTAAATTATTTACATTATTCGGACTATTGTCCTCATCTGTGTCGACATGTTTATCACAAGGTTTCGGCCGTTCTACGCACCGGCCTTATTCAGGTGTTTGGAATGTCGAACTGAAACATTTATTTCGCTCACTAGGGTAGACTGTTCTAGTTCCGAGGACCATGTCTAATGGATGTCAGTTATCTCCTGTTAATTCTCCTCTCAAAGTTCTCCACTGCCTTAACCAGGTATTGATCACACACACTTTTGAGTCCTGTCACTGGATCGAAGTAACGTCTTTATCCACTCTGCGATGTGTCTGAGGAGGCGGTGGAGAACTTTGAGAGGAGAATTAACAGAAGGTAACTGGCATCCATTAGACAGGGTACGTGGAACTAGAACAGTCTACCACAATGAGCGAAATAAATGGTTCAGTAAGATTCCAATCACCTGAAGAAAGCTGGAGCGTACAACGGCCGAAACCTTGTGATAAACATGGCGACAAAGATGAGGAAAATAGTCCGAATAATTTAAATAAAGTACATCATACCTGATCTCAAAAATATGGACAGATACTGAAGAAGGCCAGACCGTACAACGAGGGACAAACATTGCGGCAAAGATGAGGACAATAGTCCAAATAATGTGAATAGTGAAAATGTCAAGATGTCTATAATTTAATGCAAGTTCCTTGATTATATAAAATAATATTTTGTGGGAGACTTCAGTGATTAAAAAATAAAAACAGTGAAATGCAATATCTATCTATCTATCTATCTATCTATCTATCTATCTATCTATATATATATATATATATATATATATATATATATATATAGCTGACCACTCGTTTCCAGTAAACCCGTCTGCAATTTCTTGATCGCGCAGACACATTTGTGTTTATTCAACTCAGAGACAGATCCCATCTGTATTTTATGCTACATCTATGCTGAGCAGACCATAGTAATTTTTTTTCTGGGAGAGACCATAATATCTAGCGTGTTCAACAATTTCCACTCGGGCACAATGATTGTCGCTTCGTGCTAGCACAGCTATCAGCAGACCATGAGAGTTCAGTCTCACAAGGCTTGGGTCAAACCATGGTATGATTTTCAGTCACCCGGGAATCCATCTCGGTCCAGTCAAATCGAACCGGATATCATGGTTAGAAAGCGAAAGTTCTAACCACTCACCACCCCGCGCCCATATATATATATATATATATATATATATATATATATATATATATATATATATATATATATATATATATATATATAAGTTAATCAGTTCATCACAGGCAAGGAGATAATGCGACTTAGATGTTACTAGGGGAGAAAGAGAATGAAAAATACTTAAAATTCGTAAACTTAATGAACCAGCACATATACTAGGCTACAAAAATCTTCTGAGCTGACCAGGAATAGAAATGAATACAATATGGGAACCAGTAATAATGAGTGCCAGAGAAAAGCCCTAATAACAAAAAGTTTTGCAATATGAGCGCTGGTAAAAACATGTAATGAAAACAGCAAAAATTGAAATATGAGGACTGGTCAAAAATGATGCTTAAGACATTAGGTTTCTAATATCAAGAAATTCATACACACATCTGCCCAAGGACACATGGCACAGTGGATAAAACTTTAGTCAGATCCAGTGTGAGTTCAATACCTGGTTAAAGCGGTCGAGAACTTAGAGAGGGGAATTAAGAGGACATAACTGATAACTGATAATGATTGATGCCCATGGCACATGAAACTAGAAAGTTCTACCCCAGTGATCGAAATAAAGGGTTTAGTTCGACATTCCAGAACATACAACGGCCGAAACGTTGTAATAAATATGGCGACAAAGATGAGGTCAATATTCCGAATAATGTAAATAGTGTACATAATACCACATCTCAGTAATATAGACTGATATTGAAAAAAACCTTAGACGGAACCGGAAACTCAATCCTAAACAGGAAATGTCACCAATCCTGCTCAAAAGATCGAGAAGTAGTGTGAACCGAACGATAAGTGGAGCGATCTATTACTATACATGCATAAACATTCACACACATGCAGTATAAGTTACTATTATATATATATTACTAATAATTTTCATCTGGTTTTCAGTTGATTTTCATCCGGTTTTCAGTTGATTTTTATCCGACAATCTGTATTAGAGTGTAAACCAAACAACAGTTATGAAACATCATATATATATATATCCGAACAGGGCGAAATAAATCGTCCTGTGTGTTAAGTTTCTAGTCCAAAGAAAATATCCCAAGCGAATAATAAAGTTAAAATATAGAGTGCTCAATACACTAATATGAGCAGGAATAAATGAAATAAATCCTAAAGGGCCTGGAAAAAGCTACCAATGTTTCACCTAAATGGATCTTCAGGGTAAGCTAGCTAAAGAGGAAATGACATGAAACTGTATATATATATATATATATATATATATATATATATATATATATATATATATATATATAGCGACAGAACTACAATAGATGAATAAAATAAGAAATAATAAAAAAACTTCCAAACACTAGGATTTACAAAGGCTACAAAATAGTAAATTTCATAGATATAAGATTCAGCCTAAACAACGAAATCTACAAACCATAGAGAAAACCAAACAACCCAATATACATTAACAACAATTCTAACCACCCACTAACATATTCAAACTAATACGAATATCTATAAATAAAATAATCTCAAAAATTTCTAGTAGCTTATTACTATTCAATGAAAATAAAAAGCCAAACATATGAACCGGCCCTAAGGAACAGCGGATATTCAAACAAATGATAATATAAAAACTAAAATCATCCAAACAAAAACCACTGAAAACGAAATATAATTTGTTGAATATCACTACAATAATATAATAAAAACAAAAGTAGGGCAAATATTCTTCAAAATAATTGACAAACGCTTCCTTAAAAACAGCAAATTCTCAAAACACAAACTCATTAACACAAACAAAAAATTACATAAGGGCCGCAGGAAAAAAATTGAAGAAATATATTACAACCACAAATTGTCATTCAAAACAAAAGATACACAAAAAAATACCACCTTATCTAAATACATAAGTCGCCAAAGAAAACAATATTCCCCACCAAACTAAAAATGCGAAATTATAAATCAAACAGATCCATATATTATTAATAGTAAAAATTGTAATTTACGCTTATAGGAATAATTAGCAATAATTAGATTTTAAAAACAAAATAAATTCTTAAATAAGAAATATGATACAATGGGCAAATATAGACAAATAAATAAATATTTACTTTGACATCTAAAAACTAATTAAAATAATAAATATAAATAAAATAATAAATTTTTTCAAATAAATGAATAAATGTATAAAAAAAATAAATGAACTTAATCTATTAATAAATAAATAAACTAAAATACCTGAAGTACGCACCTATGAGGTTGTGTGAGATGCACACACACACACATACACACGCACACACACACACACGCACGCACACACACGCACACACAAACACACACGCATACACACGCACACACTCACGCGCACGCACACACACGCACACACACACACAGGCACACAAACACACGCACACACACACGCGCACGCACACACACGCACGCACACACACGCACGCACACACAGACACACACACGCACACACACGAACGCACACAGACACACAGACACAAACACACACACGCGCGCGCACACACACGCGCAATCACACACACACTCACAAACACACACATACACAAAAACCCACACAAACACACACACACACAAATGCACACGCACAAGCACACACACATACGCACACACACAAACACACAATCACACACACGCACACACACGCACGTACACACACACACACACACACATACACACACACCAGAACAGAAACAAACCTAACTCACAATAATTAATATCATATTATCTAACAGCAAATTAAAATATAAACTACTAACCAGGAAATAAAATTAAAAATGAGAGATTAATTAAATGATAAATAACATATAGCGTAAGCATATACTTATTTTAATTACATACACTACTTCACAATTACATATACGTCCGTGGGTATAGCGTGCTTGTAGTGTGTACGTAGGTGTATGGCAGTGTATAGATACGTATATACATATATGTATGTGTCAAAAACGATATTTAAAAATACTTTACAAAACTACCATTTATGTACTAGTCTTAAGAAAGAAGCAATGATTTAAATGCACATGTAGCAGCGTTTGTGTGCAGATATCTACGCATATGTATACCTACATACACTCACAAATAGATGTGTACATGGGCGTATGCACAGGCGTATAATTACAGACATATGCACAAAAAATCTAAAAATACTAAATAAACATAATTATAAATCTAACCTCTTATAATTAATAATTATGAAATCGCCAAGCCAATAAAAATAAACAAAAAAAAACGAAATAATAATCCAGTGAGCTTATATAAACATCAGTATGTATACATGTGTGTATATATATGCATGTATACGTGAGAATATGAATGTATAAGTATATACCATTTAAGCATTAATATCCCCCTACGAGGCTGGCATACCGCTCTCGCCCTTTCACTGTCGAAACTCCTAAATGTAGCCGTCTCTTCTACTCCAATAGCTTCATGTCTGGCACCTCTCACCTGTGGAACTCCCTTCCCTATTCCAGTTTCCCTGAGAGCTATAATCTCCAGCTATTCAAATGTAATGTCAATCGACATCTCCAGTTGCCTTGATCTATCCACTACCCTTCTCCTCATCAATTCTTCTATCACTCCTATCTGATCTTCCTCCAAGTTTTCTGTAACCCCTTGCGTCCTAGTTGATTCCAGCTTTGCTTGGTGTGAAAAGCTTAAAAAAATTTATATATGTGTGTGTGTGTGTTTGTGTGTGTGTTTGTGATAAAATTTTAAAGTTTTAAGGTATGCTATATTTATGGGTTAATGTGCTATTCATCAGAGATAGAGCGTATACAAATATAAAAATGGACATTAAAGTCAACATCAACATCAAGAGGCGACAGACTGTTTCCAGCTTAAACGCAATCGTCTGGCCATGTGGGATGTGTTTTGGCTCGACTATTTATATACATTGGAGAGTGATGAATTATGGGTAGGCCTGTTGTATTATCCTAACGGTTATTTAAGTGGACGATAACAGTTATACATCGAATTATTTTATCAGTTTTTTGAGTGGAAATGATTATAGATTTGGGTGCAGTTTCGTGGGTATTTAGTAACATCATTTGTTAGATTTTTTTTATTAATTTTTAAATATTTTAGTGTTGGTTGTAATTATTACGTTTCCTTGAGTTTATATTTTGCTTTGGTAGTTTGTTAATTTGTTTATTAATATACTTGAATTATTTACTTATTTATTGATTTGGATTAATTTTTTTTTTTTTTATTCATGCTTGAACGCTTTTAGTTATCGATTTTAAATTTGTTTTTTGTTTTTTTCTATATTATGTGATGAGTTATCATCCTTTATTTCGGAGCTTATTATAGTTTTGGGATTTATTGTTTTAGACTGCTGTTTTTCGTATTTTCCATTATATTTTTTTTAACCTCTCTTGTATTTATAGAAAGAATTGTGCTGTTCGCATAGTAACTCTTGGTAAAGGATGTTTTGTGGGCAAAGTTTCTTTTTTCCAATGTGCTACAGTTACTCCTATGTATATTTTTCGTCATTATCTGCTGATTTTACAGTGGCTTGGTATATTACATTTTTCAGCAAGCAATTGCGTTCAAGTGGCATTCAATCCTTGTTCTGCAGTGAATTTTATTTGTGCGGTGACTTGTTGGTTGTTTTACTGTTGTACTTTTATATTATTTTTATTACGTACTCGGGCCAACTCTATGTTTTTGTTGAATATCTTATTGAGAGTGCGTGATGCAGGGAAGTGTGTATGTATTTAATGAATATTTCTAAAAGAATTTTACGTTTTTGTTGTACGGTGGGTTGAACCATATGCTATTTCTTTTCCTGCTTGCTTTTTGGTATTTGGTGGTGTGTATGTGACTGTCGTCAGAAATCCACAATCTTTTAAGGCTGTTCCATAGTATTTCTTGTCCTTGATGAAAACGATTCATTGGGAGAATTGTCAGATAACCTACGATTGATTAATTGATTCTAGGATCTGCTTTATTATTAATGGCGACTGGTTGGATGATGAGTCAATATACAGTTGTTTTTTATTAGGTTTCTGTACGGTTGCATTGTTTATATGCACATTTTCTTAGGCTGTAGTGACTTATAGAAATTTACTTATTTAGGCTAGTTTTTACGTTTTTGTCGAATCCCATATTTTTAGGAAAATGTTTATGATTGCTTTTCTGGTTTTGTCAGTTTTATGTCTGTTACAGTTTCTTAAGATTATGAAACCGTCCTCCTTGTTGCGGTCTGTACCATTATTATCGATTATTTTACTTAGATCAGGTACTCGATGTATAACTATGAGCTCAGAGCTCAGAGCTCTCTGCACCGTCACAGATCCCCATATGAAAATCAACATGGATTTAAAAACTACCCTAAAAGTATTAGATTTTCTAGATGGCACCTTCTGACCCAAACACACTGTATGTTTCTCATTGGTCGATGAAGATTCTGAATCTATAATGAAAGTAAAACCTGGAGATTTATAAATGTTGTTTTTTCCATCATTTTGACATGAAATGAAAATATATAAAATATGAAAATATACCTAATAGTTTATTTATCTATTCTTCATGTACAGCAATTATAGGATTATATATATATATATATATATATATATATATATATATATATATATATATATATATATATGTGTGTGTGTGTGTGTGTGTGTGTGTGTGTGTATGTATAGATAGTAGTTTGCAAGTCAGGGTTCGAGCTTTCGCGAGTTTGTCCGAAGATCGTCAAAGCGTGAAACCTGGAATTATAAAATAATATCAATGCAACCGCTTACGTTAGGCCTATCACGGATATTGAGCACTTTCTGCTAATTACCACACACGCGCGCGCGCGCACACACACATATATATATATATGTGTGTGAGTGTGTGTGTGTGTGTCCATATATATATATATATATATATATATATATATATATATATATATATATATATATATATATATGTGTGTGTGTAATCGTCTAATTGCTGTACATGAAGAACAGATAAATTTGTTCCAACTATTACGTACATTTTCATAAATTAGCTTTTGCTCTTGTCTTATAAATAAATACATCAATTTAAAGTATTTGTGAGTATGTAATTAACAAAACTGGACATTGTATTAATTTCTTGAATAAAATACTTCCTTGATGCGTCTAAGACACATGTCATTGTTACCAGTTTAGCCTTTTACATATACTAAATGACACATATAATTGTACCCATATTCTAAAAGTCTTAACATAACAGATACACAACCTATATTATCTGATCAAGACTCTCTAAATGGTGAACCAGTTGGCAATGACAAATCACTAACTCATAATTACTTATTCATACGCTCTATCCAATAGCATTAGCGCGGAATAAACAGAACAGAAAAATGAGAGACTGAACTCGGAACAGAGAATTCAGTTTCCGCAACGATAGCCGCTGCACTATGGACGCTTCGCCACGGATGTTTACATCTTAATAAATCTCAAATATGTCTACGTATTACTGACATAATGTGAGGTCGCGAAGCTGCCATGGTGTTATTTTAAACACGGTTCATTTGTTTGACTTGTGAATATTTGGATATTTCATAAATCCTTAACATATCTTTCCATTCGAATTTTTCATTCTTATTATTATGCATTAGACGCAAGATATTCAGTTCATAATCGATTTCCTTTAACAGAATATAATCGATAATTCCGCTGCAGAGAGGAGTGCAGTTTCGAACTCTGAAAAATGCAAATAAATCGTGAATCGATGCCGTTAACCGTCAATACAAATTGAATAAATAGAGAAAAAAAATAATCAATTTGGCGCGATAGATAGACGTTAACATACAACGTCAGACAGACGAACTCATTTTTCTGACAACACAATTGTAAATCTGTAGCAAATCCAAATTACATATTTAATATCCTCGCGTGTATACAAGCCATAACACCAAATCAGTGGGGAATTCGACATGGTGTTATGTTTAGCAAGCTAGTTTCGCTAGATCAATTATAAATGTGTAGTGAATTTCTTTCTCACTTGGTGCAAAATACCCTCGGCCTTGTGCCACATCTAAGCTTAGGAATGCATTATA
>OZ010590.1:22755280-22770280 GCA_963932145.1 Acanthosepion lycidas | reverse complement strand
GCTCCGGCGAGCTTCTTTCACTGGTTCCCAAACCTCACCCAATCACAGTCGAAATAGTCAATTTAACCGAGTCTTCTACTTCAACAACTTCTTTTCTTGCACTTTCCATCTCTGGAACTCCCTTCATCTTACTCGCTTCCTTGATAGCTATCATATTCAATTATTCAAATGTAATGTCAATCGACATCTTCTGATGTCTTGATCTTGTTCCCTGTCTTTTTATTTATCCTTTCCTCAAACACCCCACTTTACTCTTGATCTCAATCCTCTGTAACCCTTTGCGGTCTCGTGTCACTTCCGCCTCGCTTGGGGCGAAATTCTTAAAAAAAATAAATCTTGATTATTGACCCCAAATCAGTACTTTTTGAAGGATTGCTTCTATATCTTCTTTTATAAATTGTTTATGTGTATAACAAACCAATAATCACGGACAAACACCAACACATATCGTATTTTCTTCGACCTAATTATAATACGACTCTTTATTAAAAAAAACAAAAAAAGACAGGGAAGAAATTATATTCTTGAACAGTAGTGAGATGTTTCATGATATCTCTCCTCCTATGTGGAAGTGAATGCGGCACAATCTTTTCAAAAATGAAGATGAGAATGGAAGCAACAGAATTATAGTTCTACATGAAGATGCTGGGCATAACGTAAACCGAATAAGTGAACAATGTCAAAGTTTCAGAGAAACTGGAAAAAAAAAGGGAACTTTAAGTTACCATCAGGAAGAAACAGTTGAAATTTCTATAACGAGGAAGGATGGCTTCAAAAATCTGATACTCCCAGGGCAGATTGAAGGCAAGAGAGACGCAAGAATATTGTATAACATATTTAGTGAGTTTGTGTAAATGGATGACGGATCAAAATTCAGGAGAAATAACAGAAAGACAAAAATTTTAAGACCTACATAAGGCGGGGAATTGTGGAGAACCATAATCGCCTGTGTCGTGAGGGGATACGGCATATAAAGTTAAACTAGAATCATCACTAAGCATTTTAAACTTGTGCCATATGATTCATTAAAATCTCAAAGTCTTTCATATATTTCATAAAAAATATCTAATTTTTCACGATCTGAACATTTTGAGCCCTGATTTACTGAACAATTTTAACCATCTGCCTGAGCTTCTGAGTCAAAATCCGCAAAAAAATTGGTAAGTGTTTTTTGTTGTTTTTTTTTACGGTAGATATAATAATAGATACAAGTGTTTACTCATCGATCAACCGGTTGCTGGGTATTAAGTCATTTTTCTCTACCACTGTTCAGCCGGGGGCTGGGTATTACATCATTTTATCTACCAACGGTAAATCGGTGGTCAGGGCTGAAAGTTTTAATAAAAAGAAAAAAAGCCAGATGCTTAACAATTGCGTGTTTGTTCTTCTAATTTCCGTTTTAAAAATTATTTTTGCATTTTTCGGGGAAAGGTGCTAATTAGAGGTACCCGGGAATATATTTTAAGGTGTTAATTAATACATCATACATTTTTTTCATTTCATATGACTTTATTGTATATCTGTATATCGATAAAGTATGAAAATAATAGTGTCTTTCGTTAAGACGGAAGAGAGAAGCTTTATTAAAAAACAAGAAAATAAAAATATAGACTGACTTCATATTGTGAGCAAAGCAGTTTAAATTTTAAACAGTGATAAACGCTTATGCCGAAAGGACAAATATTGCCGACATATCAAATACTTTTAGTAAACAATTGTTCTCAACACCTGCTTACTTTGGGTTTTATTATCTATTGTGCTGAATGTATGTGCCATCTTACTCTTTCAAATAAGTGGTTCTTAATCTGAATAAAAAAATCTGAAAACCTCTACTTTTGTATAATAAAAACACACTTATTTGCTTTTAAATTTCGTTCAAATTTTTTCGCATAGCGTAAAAGAAAATATCGTTGAAAGAACTTGCAGCGCAATTCTAAGTTGTGCTACTGTTGAGGAACATTATTTACCTTTATGTTTATAGGCATATTTACTAATAGCATAAATTTTAGCTCTATTATTATAAATCGAGCAGTCAATGTGCGATATATATATATATATATATATATATATATATATATATATATATATATATATATATATATGTATATATATATATATATATTTTTAAAGACATTTTATATATGTTTGTGTGTATCGCACATACATACACACACACACATATATATATATATATATATATGTGTGTGTGTGTGTGTGTGTGTACGCATGTATGATTAAAGAGGAGTACTTAGAATCCATAGATAATAATTTATTTCATGGGACCAGACGCCCATCTCTTAAGACCATAAAATTTTGCAACAATAAATGGATTTTAAATTTAACCAGATACAAGCAAAAAATAAAAATAAAATAAGAAAATAGTAAAAGAAAAGGAAAATTAAAAATGGGTAGAAATAGAGGAAAAAAGGAAATAGTTTCAATATATATATATATATATATATATATATATATATATATATATATATATATATATATATATATTGAACAATAAAAAAAATTAAAAATTAAAATCTTCAGACACACTGGGTTGTAGATTAATATTCTTTCGTTTTTTTTTTATTATTTTTCCATTTAGATTCCTCGACTAGTTTCGGCCGAAATGGCCACCATATATATATATATATATATATATATATATATATATATATATATATATATATATATATATATATATATATATATATATATAGGAAGAACCTGGCTCGTTAGGATTTATTTATTTTACTTTTGCTCTACTTAGCGTATTGAGCGCTCTCCGTTTAAACTTATTACTCCTTGGTGTTTTGTTTTTTCTTTGTACCAGAAATTTAAGTTACTGGACGATTTCTTTCACGCTGTTCGGAGGTTTCTGGTTCTTTCTTTCTTTCTTTCTTTTTTTTTTTTTTCATGAGATGCCAACTTGTTTGAAAATTGTGCTACTCAGTTTTTTTTAACCCACCCAGTTTAAATAGTTTTAGATTATATATATATATATATATATATATATATATATATATATATATATATATATATATATATAATTTAACGGAGTACGATTAAGAAATTGTCGTCTAAAATACGCAAAAATGAAAATGACACTGGCAGCACATTTTACCAGTTATATTTTCTAAAATTAAAAAACATATATATACTAGAGTAAACGTATTCAATAAAATCACCTTTGGCTTCAACCACTGTCGCCAGAAGACTACGGAATCTCCTTCAACTCTTCTGGATGATCTCCTAGTTTAAGATGGTGAATGCTGCCATAATTCTTTCCTTCAGTACTTCTTTTATGTTACAATGAGTTCTGTTGCTATCTCGCTCCAAGGTATAACAATCAAGGTGGTTCCCATCATGGGCGTTAGATGGCCAGATGTGAAGGGTGATGTGGTCGCAGAAATTGTCTGACAGCCATGCTTGAGTTCTCCTGCGTGCGTGCGTGCGTGCATATGATAGCGAGTCCTAATTTAGACGGGAATTTCTCCATCGTTACCTATATTTAAAAAAAAAAAAACAGAAATGTGTCGATTAATTGTAATGATCGACTTTTCCCAGTTACACATAATCCTTCTCAGACAAGGAGGAAATTCCGTCAGAAATTGTCCGAAGTTTATTTCAGAAGAAAAGTACAACACATATGACGCAAGTTTTAACTTTCTTACGTTATCTTCTGGGTAGATAAGGAGAATTGGTAATCTCGTGTGAACTAGGGAGTCGTTGGACGTCGAGAAAGAGTGTTGAGACGTAGTGTATTTTTTATATATACAGTTTATGATGCGGACCAATTGTCACTAGTTGTCTTACTTCCCCAGATGATGGTTTAAAAAAGAATTCTATTTCGTCTACCGATTTGAAAGTAAAGTAAAGAGGAAAATTTTGGAAAATTTGATACTCACAGGACAGATTAAAGACAATAGGTACAGAGGAAAATAACACATAACCTAATTAAAAAGGTTGAGTAAATGGATGGCGGGACAAGTTTTAGGAGAGATAACAAAGGGAGAAACTTTATTAAGAGCTACAAAGACAGGAAATCGTGAAGAGTCATGCCCACCAACGTTCCGAAGGTATAAGACCCATAGAAAATAAGAATTCAGTGCAAATTTCTCACTGCTTATTTTTTTAATAATTTAAATCTAACAGCGTAATCGGCGTGCTGATTTCAAATTTCAGGATTAGTTTATTGCATTCACAAATCCCCACAAAAATATAAACCGAATCTTAAATCCGTGTGAAATACCAGGGTATATTAGGCTCTCTAGCTTTTGATGGTAACGAGTGTAAATGAAGGAAAATTCTGAATGCAAAACCGTGGAAAAGCTACCGCAAAACCACTCCTCTGTGTTTCCTAAGAATGCAGGACAGATAATAAAAAAATGATTGCGTGTTAAGTCATGATCACCTACGTTGTGAAAAAGTTATTTAACATTACAAATCGCTAATTCCGCATTGGTTTATCAATGTACACCTTTGTGCAAATTGCTTTTGTTTTCTTTCCTTCAGCATTCCGTCAGTTTTAGACCTACTGGAGTGACAGGGTGCAAACGATTTCTATTTTTCTTCAGATTAGTTCATTTGCAGTTGTGTGCAGTAATATGAATCTATTTTAGGCGTGTATTATGAAATTCGTTTTGGCATCTGATTTTTATCAGGTCTAGACACTTTTCTCTCGACTGTCGATTGATTGTGCTACGGACATGTTCTGTTATGAACGTTACTGCATAGAAGCGTACGAAATGTGTACCGCTGCACAAACACAATGGCAAGCATTACCAATAAGTCAATCTAGTTCTATAGACTAGCCAGGCCACTCTCCTGATTTCAATCTAATCGAGAATCTGTGGTCAATCTGCAAGGAACGACTTCTTGGAATGGACATCCGAAGTACTAACATGTGCAATAGTTCATGTTACATTGTAAAAATACTGAAAAGTAAATAATAACGGAAGTGTTCGTTTTGTTCTAATTAAATTGGACAAGGGTATATCTTGTTACTGATTGTTATATTAAACGAGAATATGAGTAGTGACTTTTTTTTCTGTCACATCACATCTTTTATTGTTGAAAAAACACGCTTGACTGCTATATCCAATATCAGTGTTGACAAACGAAAGCTAAACTGAATCATGAGCAATTATAAAAACATCTGTGACTCGCATATGAATGGCCGTATCAAATGGCGTTAGTTCCGAAACCTTTTTGCAAAGAAATTTCTGTTTATGCAAGCAAATTTTTCACTTATTAAAATCACTTGCTTCTCTCATTTTTATTGAGTTTATTATTGTATATTTTAAAAATTCTTTTAAATTCTTTTTACTTCATGTAATTTAATTTGAGATGCACTCCACAGTATCTTATTTCTTATACACACGCTCCCAAAAGACCAATTTAAATATTTCCCGTCATTTAATGAAAATAAATATATAAAACCAAACTAAACTATTCAAAAGTCACTTACAGCTGACACACAACATCAACGAGGCATTTTGCTTTATTTTGTTTTAATTTAAGCTTTTACGTTAAAAATTTAATTTATTAAAGTGTATATGGAATTTTTTTTTTTTTTTTTTTTTTTTTCATATTTTCTTTTTCAAATTTATCCCCGACGTTATCGTTGCAAAAAATACTTTTCTTGCACTGGGTAAATTTTTCGTATCGACCGAAGCTGTTTGTTTCGTCAGAGCTAGACACATTGACTCTATTTTAATAGATTTGCTTGAATTAATTCAACAACCCCCATTGCTGATTATTCCTTTAGTTTTATTTTGTTTAAGTGTTGTCTTTATTTTGATTGGTAGTTATAAAACTTACAGTTTCTACTCCAGGAAAAAAAAAAAAAAAAAACCTTTGGAAAGATGGAAAAGAAAACCATTTCCCAGTATCTGATTACGAGGAAAAGTCTCAGCTCCGAAAATGGAGATTCGAGTCATGAGTTTGAAATTAGACCCAAGCGCTGTTTCTTCTCAGGGTTCGATGAGCGAAACAAATGCAATTCCACTTCAGAAAAAGAAGGAAGAATACATCACAGTTCAATTTCAGTGTCTGAGATATATTACTAAGCAATTATTATTATTATTATTATTATTATTATTATTATTATTATTATTATTATTTCTTTTGATTTTTAGTGTATACTCATTTTTTTTCGGGTCCCGACCAGAGACCTATGGTCAGATATGGCATGATGATATTTTCCACTGTGCAAATAAAAAAAAACACACACACACACGCACATACACGCGCATATTTTACATAGATAAAGCCATTCGTAAGGTCTAGGCTGAACTCGTGAGAACAATAATTTTTGAATTTCTTAGAAAGTTTTTGTAATTATTATTTTTATTATTATTATTATTATTATTATTATTATTATTATTATTATTATTATTATTAATAATAATAATAATAATAATAATAATAATAATAATAATAATAATAATAATGTGGCACATGGGAACATCAATACCCGTTGTAGTTGGAGCCATCGGATTTGTTGGAAAAGGTTCCAGTAGACTAAATGAAGTGATTCCTGAAAGCCCATGCCTTAAAGAAGTACAAACAATTGTTCATCCAATTACAGTCCACACCTTACGAAGGGCTTTATCTATGTAATATAAGTTTTTCTTTCCCCAGTGGAAAATATCATGATGCCATTTCTAATCTTAGGTCCCTGAGCGAAACCCGCAAAGAAATGAGTACACATCAGAAAGCAAAGGAAATAATAATAATAATAATAATAAAAATAATAATAATAATAATAACCGGAAAAGTATAACTTTTATTCCCTTGCTCCTACCCCTTTGTTTCATGAATTCTTCGATGTTCCCCCCTACCAATCTGTAGTATAAGTCCAGCCTACCCCATAAAATTTGATAAGTATCTGTCGTTGGCGACGGAAAATTGAACCTTTGTGGAGAGTCAATTGTGCCATGCTCCGAAGTTGTAAGAAATGGTAAATGTAGCACCTTTGAATGATACTTTTCCTTTAGTTTGATATGATTGTAAATCCTAATGACTCAAGTTAATTCCTTGCTTTTCAGTTCCCTTTTCTCTTCTATAATATTTTTTTTAACTTGTATTTCAAGTTTAATCCCACCCCAGACGTTAAGCGGACACCCGCGTCCATTTTTTTTTTCTTTTTTTCTTTTTTTTTTGTTTACCCTAGGCATCCCATATCTCTGTGGGTGCGTGTATATGTATATGTACATGTTTGCTAATCTCTCTCTCTCCCGCTCTCGCTCTCTCTCTCTCTCTCTCTCTCTATATATATATATATATATATATATATATATATATATATATTGAATGTACATGTATATATGTCCACACTGACAGGGATCATATTGTATTATATCTGTGTTTTCTGTTTTTTTTTTTTTGTTTTTTTTTTTGTTTTTTCATGGCTACAGGTGTAATTTCCCTACAATGCTCTGCCTTTTGTCTATCATCTCTTTGAGGGAAAATTTTAAAACATATCTTTCAGCGGCAAGTAGGTTGAGAGATGACCGGAAAAGTATAACTTTTATTCCCTTGCTCCTACTCCTTTGTTTAATGAATTATTCGATATTCCCCCCTACCAATCTGTAGTATAAGTCCAGCCTACCCCATAAAATTTGATAAGTATCTGTCGTTGGCGACGGAAAATTGAACATTTGTGGAGAGTCACTTGTGCCATGCTCCGAAGTTGTAAGAAATGGTAAATGTAGCATCTTTGAATGATACTTCTCCTTTAGTTTGATATGATTGTAAATCCTAATGACTCAAGTTAATTCCTTGCTTTTCAGTTCCCTTTTCTCTCCTCTAATATTTTTTTTAACTTGTATTTCAAGTTTAATCCCACCCCAGACGTTAAGCGGACACCCGCGTCCATTTTTTTTTTTTATGTCTATATACTGAAATCTAATTATCCCACTTGGAGGTGTCTCTCGGACTTATACTAAGTTAAAACTTAGTATTATCTACCCAACTGAATACCATACACTGTTATGAACTTTTAACTTTTATATATTAATAAACCCACAATCTCTTTATCTGGGTTTGCTCTTGGGCCTTCTTCGAGTCTCGTCCTAAAGCTGGTAATCTGAACAAAACTACCCCTTGGCGGTCAAGGTTAAAACGCATCTCTACCAATTTCAATGAATACGAATAATATCTCATACCGGATCGGCCGTCAACCGGGACAACAAGGGCCGCATCCCTAAGAGAGGAACCAGTCTGAGGTCGAAAAGTCTGTCACTGGAACAAACTCTTCTACACACGAAGAGACACTAGGTAACCAAACCCGGATTATCGGCAACCTTGGACCAAGTGTCTCAATGCCAAATCGACTAGTAAAAATGAAACGAACGAAATGGAGCCGCGAAGAGTATCGACAAGTTATGACATCCTTCTTCACTGCACTCGAAAACCCAGCAAAGAACACCACCAATCAAACATACCAAATATGGAGAAATATGGTGGGAAATGATATAAGGCCTAACCTCAATCCAAACATGCTTGCCAATGTCCGCAGAGATATCATTCGAAACAACAGACTCTCAAAAGCAGAAATAGATAAGATAAAATTAGATATAAGACAAAATACTATGACCCATCACTCAAACTCTGTTGAGACGAATGTTGAAATAAAGAATGCGACAGAGGATGAGGTGGACGCTAAAGTGAATGAAATACGAAATAATCTCCCAGGAAATGAAACCGAAGATTCTATCTTAGACACAATCTCTAGTTCCCCAGAAATTGTCACTGAAGATGACTCCAGGTACATTAATTTAGAATTCCTTGAAAACCACGAAGCTGAAATCACCGAAGTGAAAAATGACGTCATCCAAGTACTCAGCAGAGTAACTTTCATACAATTGTCAGACAGAGACCAGCTCCCGAAAATCCATATGACAAATCCCAACAAGCACATCGTGAAAATATACAATGCTGCCCTGGAAACACTGTTAACAGATAAACCACCGGGAAACATAACAGAAGTTAACAACGTCATATACGCAACTGCTCTAGCAGCGACCCGGAAGCTTGGTGTCAAGACAATAAATAAAATTAACAGACACAGAGAACCAGCATGGAAAACCAAACTGATACGAGAAATAAAACAAATCAGATGTGAGCTGTCTATATTAGATGAGCTCACCAGAAACCCTAATATTTCCACACGTAAATCCAAAAAGATCAAACGGAAATATAGCATTAAATCCCTAATTGATATTCCATCAATCAAGGAAATGCTGAAACAGAAACTTCAGCTAAAAGCACAGAGAACAAGACGATACGAGAAACGTTGTAGATTCTATCGCCAAAATAAAATATTCCGAACAGATCTTAAGAAATTTTACAGGGAAATTGGAAAAACACCTATACATGTCGAAACGCCACCATCGATTGATAATGTACAGATATTTTGGAAAAATATTTGGAGCAACCCAAAGGGATGTAACCCAAATGCAGAATGGATACGGCGTGAAGAAGAACGACTGCTGGATACACCTCTGCAAGAATGGGAAAATATATCCACAGATGATGTTAGGCAAGCACTAACGAAATCCCAAAAATGGAAATCCCCAGGAAATGACAAGTTGCCCAATTTCTGGCTATATCATCTTTCATCTACCCATGGCATACTTGCAAAAACATTATCAACGCTTGTAAATAATCCCAATAAAATCCCGGAATGGGTTACTGAAGGTATTACATACCTCATACCAAAAACAACTGAAACAGACGACCCGAAAAATTATAGACCGATAACATGTCTCTCCACAACGTATAAGTTGATCACGTCTGTACTGACGAACCGTACTTATTCCTTTTTCGAAACAAACAGAATTCTCCCGCTGGAACAGAAGGGATGCAGTAGAGGTTCATATGGCTGCAAAGATCAACTTCTGATAAATAAAATGATCCTGGAAAATTGCAGGAGACGACGCAGAAATCTCAGTGCAGCGTGGATTGAATATCGTAAAGCCTTTGATAGTGTTCCACATTCTTGGATCCTTAAGACTTTGGAAATGTACAAAGTCTCCCCTGTGGTATTAAACTTTCTTAAGCACAGCATGGGGATGTGGAACATAAAACTATACCTTAGGCACATCTGGGGCACTGCCATATCCAACCGTCTGAATATCCGACGTGGAATTTTTCAAGGAGACTCTCTGTCACCTCTTCTGTTTTGTCTATCCTTAACCCCTCTTACACATGAACTGAAAAACAGTAGCTATGGTTACAAAAATAAATAAGAAAATATTCAATCACCTACTATACATGAATGATCTCAAACTGTTTGCCAAAGACGACAATGAGTTGAAAGGCCTCCTCAATATTGTAAAATACTTTAGTGACGACATAGGTATGGACTTCGGATTAGATAAATGTGCAAAAGTAACATTCAAGAAAGGTAGAATTACAGAAACACCCTCAATAGATTTAGATTTTGTCACAAAGATTAGGGAATTGGAGCATGAAGAAGCCTGTAAGTACCTAGGAATTAGCGAAGGAGATTGCATACAACACCCCCAAATGAAAGAAAAAATAAGAAAAGAGTACTACAGGCGTGTACGTTTGATACTAAATACTGAACTAAACTCAAAAAATAGAATATCAGCTATAAACACATTGGCTGTACGAGTGGTGCATTACAGCTTTAATGTCCTTAACTGGACCATATCTGAAATTAAGCGAATGGACGCCAAAACGAGAAAGCTTCTCACTTACTATCGCATGCATCATCCCACAGCTGATGTTAATCGTCTGTATGTGCCCAGATCCGAAGGAGGCAGAGGATTAGTTAAACTAGAACTGTCCTACAAAACTACAACAATTGGCCTCCAAAAATACTTGGAAACTACAGAAGACTGGATGATGGTATGCGTCAAGGAACATGAAAGTAGTAAGCGTCTTTACTCCGTAATGAAAGAAGCCAACAAATTCAAACTGGAGCTTCAAATCGGCGTAGAGATGCAACTACAGCACAATACACCGGCTGAAACTGCAAAATACTTGAAAAACACAGCAAAGACGAATGCAACCGACCAGATACAGAAGCGATGGCAAGATAAACCGCTTTATGGCCAATACTCTGCCTGTATCAAACAAGCTGATGTAGACAAAACCCGTACCCATCAGTGGCTACGCAGTGCAGGGTTGAAAGCGGAAACTGAAGGTTTTATCCTTGCTGCGCAGCACCAATGCTTGCTAGCTAGAAATTATCAAGCACATATACTAAAATATTGTGTCAGGCCAAAATGCAGATTCTGTGATAAATATCCAGAAACGATTGATCATCTTTTATCAGGTTGCACGATGTTGGCACCGACAGAATATAAAACCCGACATGACAGAGTGGGCCAATATCTGCACAGGAAAATCTACGGGAAGGAAACTGAAAGAAACTGGTACCAACACCACCCAGACCCGGTTACGGAGATTGGACCTGTTACAATTCTATGGGACTACACAATTCACACTGACAGAACAATCAAGGCCAACCGCCCAGATATTGTTATTAAAGACCACAAACAAAAACGGTGCCTCCTTATTGATATGGCAGTCCCTGCTGACTGGAATATATCTTTGAAGATATTCAAAAAGCTGTCAAAATACAAGGACCTTGAAATAGAAGTCTCGAAAATGTGGCATATGGGAACATCAACAATCCCTGTTGTAGTTGGAGCCCTTGGACTGGTTGGAAAAGATTGCAGTAGACTAATTGCAGGGATTCCTGGAAGCCCATGCCTCAAGGAGATACAAAAAATTGTTCTGACAAGTACAGCCCACACTATACGAAGGGCTTTATCTATATAATTTTTATTTTATTTTATTTATTTTTTTTTTTTTTGTCAGTGAAAAGTGTCATGATGCCATTTCTAACCTTAGGTCCCTGGGTGGGACCCGGAAAGAAATGTGTAAACGCCAGAAAGCAAAGAAAATAATAATAATAATAATAATAATAATAATAATAATAATAATAATAATAATAATAATAATAATAATAATAAAAACCTACAAAATCGAATGTGTTTTCTCATTGGTATGGAAGATCCTTCAGACTATGATGTAGTTTTGACGATCTTCGAAAATCTATCAAAATACAAGTAACTTTCAGTGTAAATATGAAAGATAAAGGACATGTAGCTATCCATCAAGATAATAATAAGCAAAAACTTGAAATTAGGGAAGCCCTCTATATAAAAGAATTCCTACCCAAAATAAATAAAGTCAATTAGAAGCGTAGATTTATAGTTCTTAAATGTTTGTAGAAGCAAAAGTGTTGTATGAAAAATATTAATTAAAAATGCTACAATTAAAATACATTTAAAATTTTTTTGAGATAGGTAAAAAAAGTATTTTTAATTTACAGTGATATACAACCACGGAAGATAGTATCAGATGAGATTACAGTACGTGGGAAAATAAAAATTATTTGAAAGAAAACTTTGGTATTCTTTTTTAATCAATTTTCTACAGCCACAAAGAAATTACGTCGTGGGCTTGAAAGCATTAAAACTATAATAAATAGACGTAATATGTCTAAAGTATTTAAATAAATATGCTTGAATGAAAATGTGCTCCGTAAATACACACATCCACGCACACACACACAAACACACACACACATTATATATATATATATATATATATATATATATATATATATATATATAGAGAGAGAGAGAGATAGACAGATAGATAATATTAATGGTCAATATATATTTCAAATTTCAATATATATATATATATATATATATATATATATATATATATATATATATATAAATATTTACATTTTTGAATTTGTTGGTCTGATGAATTTATATTATATTATATATATATATATATATATATAAAAGTGAACATGAAGTCAAGTCTTAAAGGTGCCAGGCTGTTTCATGCTAGTCTATTGTCGGGGTTATTTTGGTGGTTATAGACTACACACAATGCACCACTGACCCGTATATATAAATAGCCGAGAAAAAGCAACACTCGTGCCCTGAGGATTGTGTCTAGGATGAAACAGCCTGTCGCCCCTAAGTTGACTTCAATGTTCACTTCTATATATAAACACACTCTATCTATGATATTGAGCATTTATCCGATAAATATAGCACACCTTAAGACTATATATATATATCTGGTCCTCGTGGTCAGTGCATTAAATTTGTAACAATTTAGTCACAGGAACAAGTAGAATTAGATATAAATAGTAATGTATCTGTAAAGTCTTTCGCACTTCTAAACCTATTAGATGTACTTAAAATGGAATAGATTCGAAACAGGAAAGCCTTCTCCTAATTTATCATTTATATATACTTTATTTCAACAATTTACTGTGTCAGGCCAATGACGCAACCATTGTCATGACTTTAGCCAATGAGACAGAGAGTTCAACCTTCTACTTTCATGCTTTTCATGTCATCATCATCTTCATCATTATCCGTGATTAATTCGAGCCTACAACTAACAAGACATTTGCTGTCGTTTAAACTGGAGAAAGATGAGCTCCAGCAGGATTGCCTAAAGAGACACGCGACGAATTAATGAATAATTCTCGGTCTTTCAACTCAGATATATACTTGGCTTATCTACATATGTGAATTGAATGTCCATATTAATTCCTTTTCATAGACTGTCTTCGGCAAGTAGACATTGCCGATCACTTCCCGCTTTAAATCGCAGCTGATGTTCTACACCTTGAAGATTCACCTTGGTCACAAAAATCCGAATTTTGATCCCATAGAGGGAATCTGTTTGCCCTAAGCCTCTGCTCAACGTTGCAAAGTCATCATTGCATTGGTTGTATATTGCTGATTTCTGTGCCGTGTCTGGGACGCCACGCTTCTATATAAAATGCTATCAACGAATAGGTCTTTTTTTTTCTTATTCGTTTTTATTAGAAGAAGTGGCAGACGTGGTAGCTTGGATACTGAGCGGCAGCGAGATAAATGACGCCCCGGGAATTTGTGTCGCACGTTGGCTCAGCGTCCATCCACAGATGGTTTTAGTAGGTTTCTCGACTTTTTTTAGCATACCGACGCTTCAAAATGCTTGCGGTCCTCTATTGATCTCGCCGTTTTGAAATTATAGCCAAAACCCATAAAAAGGTAACACATCACAATCAGAATAAGCGCCGACCATTCTGGCCCTGGTATTCGTGTTCTGTAACAATATATAGCCAGGGAGCCGAACGTACATTATTGAACTACAAGGCCGGTGACGAAAGATATTTCACCCTTGTTTTGACTTGTTTTGCTTTTAATGTTTTAGATGATTGTTCACCCTCTACATTAGAAAAGCCTGATAGAGTAACTGATTTATTCGTTGACGATGCAAACAGGATACTTGTAGTACTCTGAAAGTGACATAATACTTACTTAATTTAAAAATGGTGAGTTTATGGGGTCTTGAACAATAAATATATCGAGTCTCGGGAATTCGTACTTCTGCCAGTAAAGATTTTAATACAGTCAATTTTTTTCTCAGACTTTTTATGTTTCTACAATTTGTAAGAATATAAACAGTTTCCTGTCGTCGGGTGATCTTAATCATACTTTATATAAACATAGCAAGAATTCCTCTTTGGAATTCGTGAAATTCTAGGCAACTGAGTAGTTTGGGGAAGATCTAGTTTCACTAAATCTAAATGAATTCAGCTTGCTTATTTCACATCATACTATATCGTTATCCAAACTCATTTTCTTGATTCGAATTAATAGATTTAACTATTCTTAATCTTTCATTATTTTCCTCGACACTTAATTAGTTTCCCTTAGATTATCTTTTCATTATTTATTCTTGCTTCAGATCGTCATTACACATTCTTAGGCGGTCAATTATGAACCAAAGTTTTAAGCTTCTTAACAGTGTGCGTGAATAAAAATGAGCTTGTTACATCATTTGTGTGACAAACGGTAGGATCCGGAAGAGTACCATAATTATTATTATTATTATTATTATCATTATTATTATTATTATTATTATTATTATTATTATTAT
>OZ010590.1:22730280-22752780 GCA_963932145.1 Acanthosepion lycidas | reverse complement strand
TTTATAATATTCAGATGAACGAAAATTATAAACAGGATGAATGCAGAATTAAGAACATTATAAAAATGCATAACACCAATTGACAATAGCAAAAAAAATTAATTAAAAGTAAATATTTATTATAAGAAATTTCAAACCTCTAACCTTAGAAAACAAAGTTAAAAATAATAATTCATATCCTAGAATAAAATTAAGTTGGGCAAATATTATTTAGGAATTTAAATGCCCATTAAGGAATTGTATTCATCTTCAAACAAAATTCGTAAATAATTATACAACATACAACATACAACACTGCAACATGTTTGACACGCAGACTAACTCTACATCTTTCTGAACATAGCTCAATTAGATGTCATTTAAATATTCATGGAGACCTACCGGACACTATTCGTAACATACTTGTTGACAACACTAATATAATAGAATTATCTACATGCAAAAAAAGGCTAAAAATAATGGAAGCCTTATTAATAAAAACAAACAAACCAACACTTAATAATATTAACTTTGAACATGGACATAAAATCTTGACCGTGTTTTGAAACAAAAAAATGAAAACATTATATAAAACACACGTACATCAATCTATTTCTAATTTTAGCAGTTAAAATATAATCCTTGAAAATGGCTAAATGTATAGCCGAAACCCCTCGGATAAAAAGAACATTTGGACATTTTTTATGTAATTTAATATCCGAAAAGAAAAAGATTATTAGATTGCATGAGAAATTGTATAAACAACTAAATAAAAACACCTTGTCTGTCGTTTTCAATGAAATGTGCATGAAAGAAGGATTGCTACTTAAATACACAAATATATATATATATATATATATATATATATATATATATATATATATATATATATATATATATATATATATATATACCGGCGTGTGTGTGTGTGAGGAAGTGGTGAGGCACAGCGTTATTATTCGAATAAATGAATAAGTATAATTTTTTTTCAAATAATTCTTTGTCACTATTCTTTGATTATGTTACTTTAAATATTTAACTTTTTTTAATTTAACTTTTTTTTCCAAATCCCTTGAAACATTTCTAGCGATCGAGGACTCAAAATAAAACATTCTTCGGTACACATTGATACATTTTGGATTTCAGTACAAACAGCATTAGATAAAAGTGCCGTATCTTTCTTGTTGCAATTTTCTACTTTTTATTTATGTGAATCAGTCTTCTCAACCTTAAATAACAGAATATAAGCAACGAGAAAAAAAAAAAAAAAAAAAACGATTCTTAAATGAAGAAGAAATGAGGGTCTGTTTACGGTACATTTGACGAAACATTGAAGAAATCGGGAAAAAGAAAATACCAGGCATAGTTTTGACACTGAATAAGCTGCACAAATAGTTGAATAAAAACATTGAAATAAATCAATTTCATATTTGTCCCGGTATTTTTTAAACTATGGTTTTATTTCGTAACATTTAAATGTATAACCTTTAAAAATTTTGCTAAGCGGGTCGTGGTATTTTAATTTGTTCCTAGCTGAGCAGTTGCTTAAAAAGGTTGAAAAAAAACGAGTTTAAATGAATGTAGAGCAGAAAGGAAAAATAGTATAATTTTCGGATGGAGACATTCATAACGGTCTCATTCATGGCGCCAAAATTTGTTCAGCAACGTCTAAACTGAAAGCGGCATAAAACCGTTTTTCTCAGACTTACTTTCTTTCTATGTCCCGTGTCCTTTCAGGACGTAGGTGATCATATCTCTCCACCATCCTCTATCCCTTGCAGCTCTCAACAAGTTCTTTCCATCTGCCACCTCCCCCAGACCATGTTCTGTTATTCATTGGTTAAAGCCGCTAGGTATGTCATATGTTGTTTTCCCTTGTCTCTCTTTCCCTCTATTCGACGCGTGAGTATCAGATTCTCCAGGCACTCCTTCCTCATTATATGTCCCAGAAACTTCAGCTGCTGATGTTAAGTATAAGCGCCCTCTTTATTTGGACGCTCTCTAAAACCTCATCGTCGTCAACATGCTCGGTCCACGTTGTCCTTCTGTAGAACCACATCTCCGTCGCCTCGAGTCTCTTCATCTTTGAGGAAATCGCCCAAAATTAGCTGCCGTAAAGAAGGACGTCCCGTGACAGTTCAGTCTACTATGATTGCAAAATACTTCGTGCAAATGAACTCTGTAGATTTTACAAGGGTGAGGTGGGGCAATAATTATTCGAACTTCGCAGACTGGAGATAGATCATCATTAGGAAAGAACTGTACCAAATATCAGAAACATATCTCTTGAGGACATTCAAAATCGATAACAAGTTGAATGGAGAGAAACTTTAACTTGAAAAGAAAATAATGACATGATATAGATGTTCCATACTGCTTAAGAAAAAGTGAAGAAATATACTAAAATAGCGATAATAATGGAATGAAAAAATATTTTCCTGAAAAGTTGTCTTTATAGAAACTGTTTTGCATATTTCACTTGGGTGTAATACTCAGGAGATGGGTGGTGAGTGATTCCACAAATGAAACATCTAATGTTACCCTTATTATTACCATATTGCGTTCCAGATTTCGAACCTGAATTTTAAAGTTCGTTTTTTGAAATGATAGCGTTATAGCCTCTCAGATATCACAGACTAAATCCTTTATATTTTAAAGAAATCAATGAAAATAAACTTAAAAAAAAAATAGGGAAAATAAGAGGAAAATTATCAAGATAATAGAAGGAGAAAAATCTAGGCAAAACTACCCAAGAATCATAAAATTAAAAGAAAAAAAAATCACAAAGAAAAGAAATTGAATAATGAAAAAAACAAATAAATAAGAAAGATTAAACGAAGAAAGATAAAACGAAAGAATGCGTGTCGTCTTTGGAATCAAAAAAAAAAAAAATTAACATTTTTTATTTTTATTTTATTCTTATCTAATGAGAACCAAACACTACGAGGAAAACAGTTTAGGCGAACTCATGAGAATACGAGCAGCAGCTTTTAAAGCCAGTTCCCAAACCCAATCCGATATCATATCAAATACGAGAGATCAAAAGGAACTCAATGGTCAGCAGCTGATAATACACACACACACACACACACACACACATATATATATATATATATATATATATATATATATATATGCACACACACACAAACACAAACACAAACGAACGCACACACACACACACATATATATATATGCACACAAACACAAACGCACACACACACACACACATATATATATATACACACACAAAAACAAACACAAACGCACATACAAACATAAGTGTGTATGTGTCTATGGTTGTGCAAAATGGGAAGTGAGATTGCTATGGGAACGGCAGGGAATTGTCCGGTTTCCCGCTTCTGACAGCCACGTCCTTATCTATGGCGACACCTACAGGGACACTTAAGCTCTGTACAGTTTGATTGCACCTCTAACTGGCGTCCTATCGACTCGACCGACAGGACAATAGAAATAAATATTCGCTTTAAAATAAATAAATATATAAATGAATATGAATGGGATTCAAATTTCTCCAAATACGGAAATTTCGCATCAGTAACATGATAAAGAATCTGGGGAAACTTAAGTCATGATTCGCCAAAATCAACATTTTCATACGATCAGGCCCACACGTACAAACACTCTCTCTTACTCGCATACACACACAAGCACACACACATACAAACACGCACAAACACACAAACGCTAATACATGCACACAAATATGCACAAACACAAACACACATACTTACACAGAAACGCGCACGCGTGTGCGCACACACAGACAAAACACATACAAATACACGAATACAAACACAGATAAACACAAAAAATACGCACAAGTATACACATACATGCACAAACACACGCACGAACACACAGACGCAAAACCATACAAACACAAAACGCATACAAATACACACATACATGCACACGCAAACATACACACACTAACACATACAAACACACGCATATGTACATTTGGCCATGGATAAATTGTCTAAATTACGCAAAAATGAAGATAGCAATTACGTCTCATTTTAACAAGTATATTTGCCAAACTTATGCAAAAAATATCTTGAAATACTAAAGAGTAAATGTGGAAAATCACCTTTTAACCCGCTAGTTTCCCCAGTCAGGTAAAAACAACGAGTTCACGTGCAAACGCCTGTGAATTATACCCTATCAGAAAGACCAGCAGGTTATTTGTGCAAATTTTTTTAACAAGGTGTTAAGTGTTTTGCGCGCCTCAAAAATCGCATGAATGTATACAGGGACAGGCATCTTTCCATTAGAGGTAACGCAGATAAACTTTGTACTTGCTCCGTGTGTAAGAAAGGTTGTAAAATTGAAGCTGACCTTGAGAATCACTTAGGGGTCTGTAGCACAGTGCAAATAATAGCTTTCTAAATGAAAAGCACAAACAAAAGGGAAGAGATGGTTGTCTACTGCAAAGAAGTGACAGTCATCATCATCATCATCATCATCATCATCATCATCATCATCATTTGTGTGTGTGTGTGTGTGTGTGATGTTGACCTTCTAGTGCAGTGTTTCTCAAACTTTTTGAAGTCGGGGCACATTTGAAAATTTACCAATAATTATAGGCGAACCATATACAAATTTAGGAAAAATATGTTATAATGATGTAAAATATTGCAGAAAGGAAATACTGCTATAGAAATAAAAAATGAAATATAGCTAAAGCTTATTTCTTCTTCTGATTATGAGAAACATGAACCTGCTGAGTCCTAGCGAATTCTTCAATGTTTGGACGTATATTTGATAGGCAAACTCTCGTTTCCCCGTCAATACAGTGAAGAGTTCCTCTCTTTTTGCCCTTAATTGAGGTGAGAGCAGAAAAGGCTAATTTACATAAATGTGGACGAGACACGTACCGCAATATAATATAGTAAATATAATTGTTTCTTATATCTGGACAAACCTTTCTCTGGAATGGCAATGCGATTCTAGACATCTTTGAAGCGCACCATTTGAGATACACTCTTCTAGGGAGCGACATATTACGTCTTCTCTGGCAAACTTTTACCACTGACCTACCGGGGGATGATTATATTGAATCAATTGCTAGGTCTGCTGCTAGGTGATTTCCTTCCCTGTGTCGCGCTAGACATTTTATCTATCTCTGGAACATGTCTTGCGTATTTATAACTCTAACATTCGTTCAGGCATCGACTTTTGTTGTCAAAACTATAGCGGTACAGCTATATATTTTGAGATTCTTGATAAAATAAGAAAAGTTTATCAAAATTAAGTCGAAAATGATTATAACAAATGTGTGTGACGAGATGGTATTTTATGAAAATCGTATATTTACAAATGGTCTATGAAACAGAACTGATATAAATGTCTGTCAAACTTTGTAATATTTTTCTTCTGATGTTGAATAATGCGTTTCAGGTCAGGTAGAAACATTCAACGTACTGGCTGAATGGATATATAAATATTAGGTTGGTGCAAAAATAATGACGTAATAATGTCGTTTTTTGACGTATTTTTAACGTCAAAAAACGACATTATTACGTCATTATTTTTGTACCAACCTAATAATTATCATCAGTAACATAAATTATCATTAATATACATTATCATAAAAATAAATTATCAGAAATTATCAGAAATTTAAATTATCATGAATATTAGAAATAACTATAACTATCATAAATATAAATTATCATAAATTACTATAAATTATTATATCATAAATAATCATAAAATATCATAAATATAAATTATCACAAATATCATAAATTATCACAAATATCATAAATTATCATAAATATCATAAATATAAATTATCACAAATATCATAAATTATCACAAATATCATAAATTATCATAAATATCATAAATATAAATTATCATACATATCATGAATTACCATAAATATAATAAATTATCGTAAATGAAAATTATCATGAATATCAAAAATTATCACAAATATCATAAATATCCTAAATTATCAGAAATTATCATATCTATAACTTATCACAAATATCAGAAATTATCATAAATAGGATAAATATAAATTATCATAAATAACACAAATGATTATAAATTATCATAATATCATAAATTATGATAATATAACAAATATAAATTATCATACATATCATAAATTATCATACATTTCAAAAATTATCATTAATGTCATAAATCACCAATAATATAATAAATTATCATAAATGTAAAATTATCATGAATATCATAAATTATCACAAATATCATAGATATAAATTATCATAAATATTATAAATTATTACAAATATCATAAATAAAATTATAAATTATCACAAATACATAAATTATCATAAATATCATGAATATAAATTATCATATGTATCCAAAATGATTATAAATCATCATATCATAAATTATGATAATATCACAAATATTAATTATCATACATATCATAAATTATCATAAATATCATAAATTATCATAAATAAAAATTATCATAAATATGATAAATTACCATAAAGATAATAAATAATATATTTCAAACACGTCCGTATTATTTTGCTCATAAGAACATCGTTTTGGCTCTTACACATTTTGGCATTAAGAACATGCTTTTCTATCTGGTTAAAAAAGAGGTGATATAGAACTTAACAGTTTATATATTATAGCGGGTGGATGCAGATTGTTCCCGTTCGTTGACAATGTCGCAGTGAGGTCGTATCGTTTTTCATATTTAATACTTCAGTTGATCGCCCCTTTCCACAGGTTGCAAGTAAAAAAATCTCCGACGTTTTAATCGAATTGTGAAAGATGGCTACCGTTAAGAAAACGTTAGGCACAGAGTCTCACAGGCCCACACACGCGCGTGCCGATACATACATACGCATATATGTAAGAATGAATCTCTCTCTCTCTATCTATCTATCTATCTATCTATATATATATATATATATATATATATATATATATATATATATATATATATATACACACTCTGTCTGTTCTACAAATACTTTCATTGAAATTGCTCCGAGGAATTGCATTCGCTGGTTCCCAGACGTCATGAGTACCAGCGCCTTACGAGGCTGGCATCCCGCTCTCACCCTTCACTGTCGAAACTCATAAATGTAGCCGTCTCTTCTACTCTAATAGCTTCATGTCTCGAACCTCTCGCCTGTGGAACTCCCTTCCATAATCCTGTTTCCCTGTGAGCTATAATCTCCAGCTATTCAAGTGTAATGTCAATCGACATCTCCAGTTGCCTTGATCTATCCACTAACCTCATCCTTCCCTCTATCACTCCTATCTGATCTTGCTCTAAATTTTCTGTAACCCCTTGCGTCCTGGTGGCTTCCCGCCTTGCTTGGGGTGAAATGCTTAATATATATATATATATATATATATATATATATATATATATATATATATATATATATATATGTATGTATGTATGAATGTATATATATATATATATATATTTGTGTATATATATATATATGTGTGTGTATATATATATATATATATATATATATATATATATATATGTATATATATATGTATGTATGTGTATATATATATAGATAGATAGATAGATAGATAGATAGATATAGATATTCATATATATTGTGGTTTAGATTATATAATATATATACTTTCATTGACGAAAAAACAACAGTTTCATCAACAACAAGTTTTGATTAGATAATGCACCTGAGACCAATCATATTATCGAGATTAAATATCCTACCCTAAATAATTGGCCAGGTGCAGGTCCCTTCTGTCATAATATAAGTCTACTTGTTCCTAAGTAACTAGGAAGCAATTCGGTGGTGTCATTTCTTCAGATAAATAATGGACCATTACATTTAGATTTCAAAAAACAACGGATGAGAAAGAAATATCAGTTTCAGAAAGAAAGAAAAAAAGAAAGAAAGAAAGTAAAGAAAGAAGAAAAAAGAAAGAAAACGATGACACATGAAGGGGTGAAGCTATCAGGCCTTTAGTGTTTGCTTCAGTGAATTCGGAATTAAGAAATAGCTGAGATGGAAATTTGAAGGGGTCGGAAATATAAAAAGAAATATATATTATTCACGATAAAAAATGAAAAAAAAACATTATTTTCGTCTTCGAATCTATTTCATCTTATTCAAAATTAGTCAAGTTTCATTGATAATAGTTCGTCCTTAATTCATTTGTCCTGATTATGATGATAAACTACAACCGGCAGCAAAGTCACTGATCTGCCATTGGAAGTTTTGAGGTGCATGGCAAAGTGGATAAAGGGATTGGTTAGATCCAGAGACAGGTCTCAAAGAGTTGTGAGTTCAAAACCTGGTTAAGGCAGTGGAGAGGGGAATTAACAGGAGATAACTAATAACTGACATCCATTTGACATGGCACGTGGAGTTAGAAGAGTCTACCCTAGCTGTAATGTAAATAGTGTACGGAAATACATACAGGATGGAACGATTTCTTAATTGCCTTTGTACACAGGTCCACACTGACCCGGGTTGTTATCACCTGTTTGGCAAATATTGAACCCCCAAAGAGAGACAAAATATATCTTCATTTTAAAAATAACAACAATACATACACACACACACACACACACACACACATACATACATATATATATATATATATATATATATATATATATATATATATATATATATATATATATATACACACACACACAGTGGTTGGACAAAATAATTGGAACATTTGTTAAATTCAAAGAAAACATATGTAATATGGAGTTGTTCCTCTTTTAGTCTCATAGACAGCTTTAATACGTCTAGGAATGGAATCATACAGCTTCCTGACTCCATCCAGAGGAATTTTCAGTCAATCTTCCATTAAAACCTTCTCCAGCTCTTTACGACACGACGGTGAAGGAAAGCGGCTCCTAACTTGTTGCTCTAAAATGCAGCACAAATGTTCAATAATATCGATATCTTGAGATTGGGGAGGCAACTCCATGTGTTCTAGCTCACTTTCATGCTCTTCATACTAATTTTTAACGTCTCGAGCGGAATGTATTGGAGCATTATTGTCTTGGGAAGTGCAGTCACAATCAGGGAATAAAGTCATGGCCATTGGATGAACATGATCTCTCAAAATGTTCAGGTAATCTTTGCAGGCTGATTCCACCATGCAGGACAACTATTGGACTGAGACATTTCCATGATATGGCGGCCCAAACTGCCACTGATCAATCTCCATGCTTCTCTGGTGGGAGAAGGCAGTCAGGGTTGTAAGTCTCTTTGGGCTGCCTCCACGCATAAACTCGTCCTGGAGTAGGGAAAAGAAAAAAACTGGACTTGTTTGAGAATATGACTTGCCTCAATTGGTCTGCAGACCATGCATTGTGATCTCTGCACCACTTCAACCTCTTTTGAATGTTGTGAGTGGAGAGAAGAGGTTTCCTCACAGTGGCTCTTCCATGATATGCAGCTTTATGGAGCTCACGATGAAGAGTTTTAGTAGAAACTGAACTATACGGGTGGTTATTCAACTCAGCAGTCACTTTGGCCTTGGCCACATTTATCCGATGATTTTTTCCACATTGCATTTCAATCCCTGTCAGTAAGTTTGCAAGTCCGTCCCGAATTTCTACGGTTGCTAGAGGTCGTGCCCTGTTTCTCGAATTGCATTAGTGTTCTTGATATGCTAGTTCTTGAAAAACCAAACAGTTCAGCAACCTTAGTGATCGAAGCTCCTTCCATGCGAGCTCCAACAATTTGCTCTTTTTCGAACTCGAAGAGGTCACGGATTTAGCTTAAGTTTTACTAAATTCTAAAAATAAATAAGACAGAGACAGTAAATTAGATAAATAAATGCATTTACAATAGATATAACCTGCAGTTACGAAGTTTTAATTAAAGTTCTTAATACAATAGGTTTTTGAAATATAGGAGTGGATTTTTCAACTGTTCCAAATATTTTGTCCAACCACTATATATATATATATATATATATATATATATATATATATATATATATATATATATATATATATATATATATATATATGTGTGTGTGTGTGTGTGTGTGTTAAAACATATATTGTTAAATATAACGGACAACGAATCTCTATTATTTTTGATAATGAGCCGTTCAAAGTTTCGTATAGTGGCTATATTTTCGGGAAAACATAAAGGCAAAAACCTTTCTAATATTTTGAGAGTTTTATCTTTTATGCTGTTAATTGATCTTAGAATTCGGTTCACATCTGTCACCATCAAAGTGGTTATATGGACATTACGACAGAAATGTTCAGCATCAAAGATGACATCCTGTTATGTTTATATAGAAGTTTGCTATGTGAAGATAACGGTGGCGGAATAGCAGACGCAGGTCTTATATTAGTAATGAGGTTCTCTTGAAACTAAAGCCAAAATACGAAGATAAGAACGACACATGATCAGATATAATAGACATTCGTTGTCTGTTATATCTAACAATATATGATTGAATAATGATCTACCCCGTTACACTATATATATATATATATATATATATATATATATATATATATATATATATATATATATATATATATATATATATTCATACATACATACATACATACACACACACACATATATATATATTTATATATATATATATATATATATATATATATATATATATATATATATATATATATATATATATCGGGAGAGAAAGATAGTAAGAGAGAGGAGATTCCACCTATTACGATCAAATATAATTAAACAGAATCTGGCACCAACAGATTAAAAAGAAAAATCATTTTAAAAAATAAATCTGTTTGAGGATCGGAAGAGCATGAAACTTAACCTTAGAAACTCTATACATCTATACAATGAAGTACTTTAACTTTATCCGCTGATATTGAGCGCTTTCCAATAAATACCGCATGTGTATATATATATATATATATATATATATATATATATATATATATATATACATATATATATATATATATATATATATATATATATATATATATATATATATATATATATATATATATATCCAAATGTTAAACAAAGAATAAAATTGCCACGTTCAAAACATTAAGTTAAAACTGAACTCAATACAAAAGTAGACCAATAAATATTTATTATACTCTATAAAATTAGAAGATGTAAGTATCCACGACAAAATTATATAATACGTTTCATTTGAAACTTTAAAAGGAAAGGTATCTTCTGGTGGTTAAAATGATGGTAATGAATTACCATATCGAACTAAAGAGCCGTTTATTTTAAACGTTTAAACTAAAACGTACAATTTGTAGCGGATACTCACATGTTCTAATGTAATAGTGGATAATATATATATATATATATATATATATATATATATATATATATATATATATATATATATATATATATATATATATATACACAAATTCACAAGAGGATAGAATCCAGGTAGAACTCAATGTCCCGGACAGAGTAAGAATATGATATAAGACGCTCAAGCACTAATATTCCATGGTTATAATTTATTACATTGGAATCGTAATCACGATCCAATTCATCAGATCTACAAATTCAAAATTTTTCGATTTCTTTTTGAATTTGTATGTCTGATGAATTGGATCTTGATTACGATTCCAAAGTCAAAATTTATAACCATGAAATATTAGTGTTTGAGCCTGTTATATATATATATATATATATATATATATATATATATGTATATATATATATATATATATATATATATATATTGCCAACAATACATTTTTTAAGCAAAATGACAATAATACATATTAACAATCGTAATTAATGAAATAATTTAAAAGTGGTAGGCGGTATTCATCGTGAGAATTGAGAACAAATTTGAGTATATTAATAAAAACGAAACGATTGTTTCCAATAGTTTTTTCAAGTTATGTGCTGAAACATTTACCGGTAAGAAGTGGAATTTTTAGTGACATTTTATAGTTATAAACGTGTTCAATCTTTAAATTAATAAATTATTATTCATCAGAAAATGAAAACAAGAAAACAGCAAAATTTTCACGGCTAATGCTAATGAGTTATAATTATCGTGAACTGTCACATATACAACTGAAATGTTGCTAACTCACAATTCTATAAAGAAACAGAATTGATTTGAACACAATGATCTCAATAAAAGCACTTTATTTCTTGAATTATTTTTAAACAATTCTTTTTAATTTTCATTATGTTCATCAAAATCTAGTGACATTTTCGCGTGAGAGACATTTGTTTCCAACACTCGCGCCCGCTCACGTAATGTTTATTATGAATGAGATTCTCGCGTGTTTTAAACACCTTGTGTATTGCTTACGTTACGGTAATCATTTTAATTTCCCAGATTCTAAAATAAGGTGGAAAAAGGCCAAGTTAAATCTGACGACAGTTTTCCTTTTACCGTTTTAATTCAATTTTCTTCTCTTGCATTGAATATATTTATTTCAATATTTCATTAATAACCCAAAGAATAAATTAACTAAGTGAAACGAAGATTGCGAACAGAAATTAATGTTTTAAAAGACAAAATATATTACAGCTGCCAGGTATATTGAAAGCCAACGAAGACAAACGGTCGTGTGCTTACATGTAATAACACAACGATGGAAAGTAGTATTTTCTCCAACTCTTTTCTTGAGGTAAATATACATAAAGCATCTATAATATTGTGTTCCGGTCGACTAGCCAGTTAATCTAGCTAATAAATATAACACTATACAAATTAACACAGTTGTTTTACAATTGACACGGTTATTGGAAACTAAATTCTCATTGATCAGCATTTATATATATAAAGTTTCACCCTCTGTCTGTTTGTTATCGAACTTCTTGTAGGGGTTTGGAGATAGACCACCATAACCACATATGTTCTGAAACTACATTACCCAGGGTACTTGGATAAGTATATTTCATTTTGATCAAAGGGGTCCTTGAGGCACCCCCCACTATTTTTTCCCCTTTGATATAAATTAAATTTAAATTTAAACCAGGGAGTGACTCCTAGATGGCATGGATAATTCTATTTCATTTTGATCAAAGGGGGTTGCCGGAGCACCCCAACTATTCAAAAATTTTCCTTTGATTTAAATTCAATTTAAATTTGGACAAGGAAATGAATCCTACGAAATATATAGTGAGAGGAAGTCAGAAGATGGAAGTCACATCGGCATGATCATTATGTAATACTGAAATGCATCTTTTTTTCTCCATAAATTATGACAATGATTTAAAATCAATCATAATTTTCTTATCAAAAACTGTGTGACACGCATCAAGGGGCTAGTTTAAATAATAATAGGCTACTTTTCTCTCATGTTTCAAATAGCTATTCCAATTCAGTAATTAACTTCTCGGCGCCCCAAGCGAAATATTGGCCACATGTAGTCTTCAACTGGAGAAAAAAAAATATTTGCAATTTTTTCTGTTTAGAAAGTGTTTTTACAGAGGATGACAAACGTGGCACTAAAATGCACTTTGGATTTGCAAAAAAGGCATCTTACAACAAATAGTCGATGTACTAAAGAGGAAAATTTCGTTAGAAAGACAGTGTGTTGAGCTGCTATGTCATACGATTACTTTTATATTGCAATTAAGGCTGAAGAATGTCTCCACAAATGTGCCGTAGACTGGAGGCATCAAAAATCTCATTTTACAGAAAGAAACTGAAAATACGATTTTCGGGAACTGTAAGCAACGAAGTAGTCTTAAGAATTTTTTTTAACAATAGGTTTTCCCCGTACAAGGCCCGGGAGCCACTTGAGGTAGGGTACTACCTTAGGAGTCAGTTTTAAGGATAGTAGGGGAAGATAACGTTTAACCATAGAGTTGAACAGGTTAAAATTGTAGTGAACAGGGAAACATCATGTTGGGGGCCTATACTACGTAGCAGTATTTTCGCAAGAAGATGCTATTTGATAGCAATTTATTTCAAACTGATGGAATACGGAGGGAATGTTGGTGGTTTGAAACAATGTAAGCGGCATGGAGGGTCCTTGACTTGAATGTTAGAACTGGCGGTACCAAAGAATGTAGTTCATCCGTGCATTCTCCGTAAAAGTACGGATAGAGCAGCGAGAGGTTTGCTATATCCCGCCTTTGAGAGAGAAAGAGAGAGTGGAAAATAATTCGCCATCCACAAGGACTCGGAGACGCTTTTGCAATCTATCTAGACGAGTGAGTGCCGTCTGGTAAGCACCTGACCAAATATAACAACAGACCTCCATTTTCGGTTTGATCTAACTCCTGTGAAGAGGATAATACGTGGGATCGGGTAATTACTGGTGCGGTACAAGTAGCCGGCAATTTTACCTGCATCTTAAGCTATGGCGGGTATGTATGAGATCCACTTGAGGTCAAGACTAAGTTTAAGGCCCATCTGTTTCAGATAAATTAACCCATTAACTACCATGAGCCCAATTTGGGTATCTGTTAAAATTAAACTCACTGCGTTATTCCTTGTATTTACATTGAATTGCTTACATACATTGCTTTTTCAGAGGTATATTTTACAACACTTGGTCTTTAAAGTTTTTATTATTAGACGTAAGAAGACACTTTCTGTCGTAATTTTTTATATCGCGAGTAGAAAAATAATGACTATTTTGAAAATTATATTTTTTATTTTTTTATTTTTTCTAATCAATGATTTTTATACACATATATATTTGATGCTCTAGTTTTTATAAAAACGACAATAGTATTAGGTTGGTGCAAAAAAATGACGTAAAAATGTCGTTTTTTGACGTTAAAAATACGTCAAAAAACGACATTATTACGTCATTACTTTTTGCACCAACCTAATAACTACTGAAATTAAACATAAATAATAAATAAACTCCTAAGACATCTGTCTGGGCCAAAAATACGCATTAAAAAATTTAGCAATCAATGAGTTAAGCGGAAATCACTTGGAGAAAAGTAATGTGGAAGGAAGGAATGGAAACTTTGACACTCCCAGGTCATAAGAAGCGCAAAAAGATCAGAGAAAATTTTCCTAATGCTTGATTTTTCTTCTTTTAATATGTATTTCTAATACGTAACTCTTACTTTAATATCTTATTTATTAATATTACATTCATTCTGTTTAAATAAATGTTATTCGTAAATTGAATATTTTGTGACAGTGATTCTTTTATAGATTTAGCACTTAAATGGATGGTTTAGTTTTGTTTATTTGGGTTTACGGCATATTAATCTCAATGTGTTATTTAATGCCGACAAAATTTTGACGATGGATTCATATGAATAGAATATGTATTCTTCGGTTTAGATTGGTTAAGTTTATTTTGTTTTACGGCATATCAATCTCAATGGGTTATTTAATGCTGACAGATTTTTTTTTTTATAGTTGGTAATATTTTCTTTTTTCAAAAATCTGTTTCTGGTAATATTTTTCCTTCAAAATTGTATTGCTGGTGATAATCTTTTTCAAAAAAGTATTGCTAGTAATAGTTAAATATTTTCCCATAGCTAGGACCCTAACAGGTGCTACCACATCGGGCCACAGTGGACCTGGGAACTTCAGCAATTAAGAGGTGATTCCACGCTCCTCAAAACCTCCTGATCAAAAGCCTTGCTGCTGGACGTAGTTTATCGTCTTACCCAGGACGCGGATGTAGTTTACTTCTTACCCAGAACGGCTTAAGTGGATGGAGGTATTGCATAAACGTGCACACCAAACAGGTAATAAACGAGAAAAATTATTTTAAATATTAATGTTACTTGTGATTTCATTTTAATTAAATAGAAAACGTATTATATGATTTTTCATGGTGTAACAAGGCGAAATACCTACGCAGGTTAAATGGTTACTGTATTGTTTTGTCTGAGAAAAAAAAAAAGATAAGAAGCGAGATTCATCGGGTTATGCAAGAAAGTTAACATTTAAATCGTAGAGGTCGAAATTGGAGCGATCGAGAAAACATCCCGTCAAGAGTTTGTTCCGCAAACCAGTAGTTCTTGGGAAGAAACTGTCCGAGTGGGACTTCTTGTCTTGAAAACACTCCAACGAGTGCACAGGAATTCCTCTTCAATGACGTTATAACTTGGGGTCATGACAAGTTTCGTGTATTGCGACGTCATACTTGTCCGCCCAAGAGACCCTATCGAAACATTACTAATCTGGCAGGCGATCCTGAAGCAAAAAATCTGCCAAGCACGCAACCAATGGGCACATTAAGTAACTGCCACTGCTGATCTTGAAATTATGAGAGACCAAGCATTAACGACTTACGTCACTTCCTTCTCAGCCAAGACGATAAAAAAAAAATAGACAGCATTCTCAACGAATAGTTTGACATAACAGGTCAGTAATGACAAGAAAAGTTTCGTTGGTCATAGGAATTATTATCAGAAACGTTTCTTGCCTTCTTTTCCACCCATCTTCATTTATTCTTTCCATTTCTTTCCTTTTACACTCCTCCTCTCCCCCCTCCCGAATAGGAAAACGAAAAGCACTTTATAATAATATAAATAGAACGAAATGAAGATAATTCACATATGTATACCTACAATTCCCGGTCGCGGTTTTAATGGTCAAGCGTGGTGTTACTAAAGAATGTAGTACATGCCATATCAATAAAGCAGCGACAAACTCGATATGTTTCATCTGTATGGAAGTTGTTGTAAGTGGAATATAATACATCATCCACAAGGCCGTGTAGATACCTTTGAGCTCTATCAAGTCAGACAAGTGAGGACGTAGCAGATCCAGTACTGATATGACAGCAATCTTTGGTCAGATCTGGCTCTTTTAAAGATAAAGTATAGCATGATCTCAACAGACCTCAAGTGGACGTCATACATTGATCTATTGATAAAGATGATGCAAAATGGTCTCTTCATTGGACACTAGCAATAGATCGATGTATAGGGCCCACTTGAGGTTTGATGAGATCTTGAATCCCAATGGACGTTCTAGGCAAGTAGCTTCCTTGAAATAAGACTCATCCATCATGAAAGCTGACAGTTAGGGGTCTGTTCGGTGTTGGTGGAATGTTACTCTCTTGGTTTATCATGCTGAAATTTACAAACCTATCGTTCTTATCAAGATTGAGCCAGCTAAACGGTTAGAGGAGAGATGAGGTGCTAAGTTCTGTTCTAATTTTTTGAAGGTGCACCTGTAAACTGTTGTATCACCCACATAGATACTCATTATTGATCAGACTATCCTCTTAGGAAGATCATTAATATACAACAGAAAGAGAGTAGGGCTGCGTCGAGTACTCTGTGGAACGTCGACATTCATCTTATGAGCTTCCGAAAAGTGGCCGTTAACTGACCTTGAGTTAGGAAGAACTTGATATATGATGTTGTAGAATGGAATATAATTCATCAACCACAAGGTTGCGTAGACACCTTTGAACTATATCAAGTCAGGTAAATGATGACTTGGCAAACCCAGTCAAGACATAGCAGCAATTTTCGGTCTGATCTGGGTCTTGCAAAGATAGATTATCGGATGGGGGTCTGTCAGAGTGTACAATGAAGCGACAATTTTGAATTATCTTTTGCAATAGATTAATATATGAGGTTCACTTAAGGTCTGGTGAAATCTTGAATCCCAATAGACGTTCAAGGCAAGTGACTTACTTGAGAGAAGGCCCATCCATCATGATGGGTTAAAGTTAGGGGTCTGCTCGGTGAAATATTACGTTTGGTTTTGATCTTATTGAAATTTACAACCATATTTTTCCCCCATTGAGCCACCAAGGCAAAATCAGAAGATAGATTAGTTACTAGGTGCTGGCGTTCTAATATTTTGGAGGTGCACCTGTAAACTTACATCACCCACAAAGATACTCATTATCGATCGGACTATCCGCTTAGGCAGATCATTAATATACAACAGAATAAGTGTAGGGCCGAGTAGAGAACTCTGTTGAACGTCAGCATTAATCTTATGGGCTTCCGATTACTAGCCGTTAACTGACCCTCGGAGACCTACCTGTTAGGATGGCTTTTATATATCGTTCCTGTAATATTATATGTGGTTATAAGCGCGTAAATTTGAATCGATATTTCGAGTTAAAATTTCAGCTGAGTCCACTTTGGTAAAATAGATGAATACATAAGGAAGGACTTGATAACTCGATGAGACCTTCAGGAGATTCCACAGCTTGGGAGTTTATGTAGCAGCCCCCAATGCCACATCTTGTAGCAGTTGGTTCTCAAGCTTTTTTTCACTCATGGACCACTGAATATTTTGTGGAGCCCATAACATTTCGATGAAAAAAGGACTTATTTTATTTTTTTACTGATAGATAAGTTTAACAATTATATTATGGAAATAGTAAATGCTTGTGCTTTACCTTGAAGTAAAATTAATTTAATGAAAACAAAATTATATTTAACAACTAAATTCCATGCAACATTTGATTTGACATGTAAAATAACTCATAAATCAAAACATCCGGTAAATAAAAGGTATGATAACTAACATCTCTTTATCTCTTTTCCTGCTAATTTTTCTTATTTTTAATATTTTAATATGTCGTAGATTTCCTTAGAAATTCAAATTCTCAGTTGCAAGAAATTTTCGGAACTGAAAGTTCTCTATATGTTGTCTTCATATGGAAATCTCCACCTGATAAAAAGAAGTCGATACACCTGGAGAATAAACTAATCCTAACCTTTGGCTGGGAATTCTATTCTTTGCATGATAGCCCAAATACCAGGAGGCTTTCCCCAGACAATACCAATCCCTCGGGTTGGGTCCGTGTTTATTTCACAGGGCCTGAGACGTACCTAAAAAGAAAAAATGTTGGTGGGGGCGGGGGCTTGGTGAATTTTGGCTAGGTATGAAAAATAAAAACCAATTTAACCTCACATGCGACGGTTGTAACCTTGAAAACGAAACTATTAGAGAAAGCGTAGCGAATACTTTCTACTAAAGTTTAACCGGGGACCCTTAGTTTGCTAATTTTATCTAGTACTGGTTCATTGATATCAGGGTCTCGGTGGAGCAGCAATGATCTAGGACAGTGGGTTAATGCAATGACTGTCAGCTACTGACCGAGCAAGACGAAATTCATATTGGTATCGTTCATGGGGTTGTCGCTGTAGACCAGTGTTGTGATGTCCTCCTTCTAAAGAGTCTATGTTTCACTCTTCCGCCTACTATAAGATTAGTAGGAGAGAAGGCCTTAGGGGAACAGTCAACCTTATTTTTCAATACTGTCAAACTCTCTGCCTTGAGCAGAGAGGAACCCGGACAAGACTTTGCAGAAGGACAAAGTTTCGTCCGGGGAGGTAGGCAGACACTGATCGCGTTTATGTGGGTTCTAAGTAAATATATTTGTCCGAGCCTACAGGTTCAGAGAACCCACGGAAAACTTGGCCTTGTGCCACATACATCCTTCGTGGGGGGGACTGTTAAATATTAACAGTGGAATAGATTGAACGCTGGTCAGCCGACACACAGTCACTAGTCGAGTAGTACTCTTCTGTTGTACTTACTGTTTAACATATGGTATATCTGCAAAACTTGTTTTGTTATTTCTTTAACCACTTACTTGGACACAGCAACCTGTTCGAAAACGATCTCGTTGATACTATATTTCAACACTTTGGGGATAAAACTAAGAAGGCTTTTGCAATTCTATGAATATAAACATATAACTTACAGTAATTGGTGAATGTTCAGTATATAGTGAATATAATGTGCGTAAGAAATGTGGGAAATAAAGAAAACTTTGAAAACGACAGATAATTTTGGGAGAGAGAAAAGCCGTCAGCTTGAATTAAAGAACGGCTGACGGCCATATCATGTTAAAACAGCGATTCTCATACGATCACCAAATTTAAGCAAACTCGAGCCTGATCAATATAGAGACGGGTGATTGCTAGCTAATAATTATAACCAAGGTTCGTTGTCAGGTTTTTTAATCCTCATATACTCGTATTTTGATTGGTCATTGCAGCTTACGTAACAGCGTTTCTCCTATCGAGGGGTGTTTGGTCGATCTGAACCTTTTAAAACACTTTATTCTACATTCAGCACCATCACTTGATAAAACCCCAGAAGTGTTAAAACAAAATGACTATATTTGTAGTGATTTTATAACATATTAATGTTATGATTTTCGAATAAATTATATATATATATATATATATATATATATATATATATATATATATATATATATATATATTTATATCTGTGTGTGTCTGAACTTTATTTCAATCCTTCATAAACTTCCCATTCTTAGCTATAATTAAATAATTTTGACCGTGTAATTTTCGTTTATGATGAATTCTTCATGATCCTTTGTGTTAAACATGGAAAGTAATTATACATTCTCATTGCTCGAAGTAGAATCAGATAGGGTTATAAAAACCTCAGAGATTTCCAGTTAGATATCTTTAATCATTTATAAGATACAACGGTTCAAACCTTAATCTAACAATTTTGCTTCTACACTATTTCGACAATTTTGATGTTATACACTATATATATATATATATATATATATATATATATATATATATATATATATATATATATATATATATATATATATTATAAGGTGTATTGGTGTGTGTGCGTCTGTGCGTTTTAGGTGCTTGTGTATATATAATGTATCAATTTACGTGCTTTGTGCTTCTGGTTAATTAGAATATATATATATACATATATATACATATATATATATATATATATATATATATATATATATATATATATATATATATATATATATATATATTATAAGGTGTATTGGTGTGTGTGCGTCTGTGCGTTTTAGGTGCTTGTGTATATATAATGTATCAATTTACGTGCTTTGTGCTTCTGGTTAATTAGAATATATATATATACATATATATACACATATATATATATATATATATATATATATATATATATATATATATATATATATATATATATATAGACGAATGTTCTTTTGTTCATTTGTCTGTCGTCGACTGAAAGGGAGTGAAAGCTTTGCCGATCAGATGTTCACTTATTACTAATGGAATCCTCGGGGAATTGTTTTCTCACATTAACTTTTGAAAATTTCAAAACCTTTTACGTTTTAGCGAGGAATTATCGCTACATTGTACATATAATGCTAAAATGCTTACTTTGTTTCTATTGACTTGATTAAATCCAATATGAACATTAACTTTTCTTCAACTGAAGAAGGTAGACATACAACTAAAGAACTAAATTTATGTCCTCGTCCTGTGATTCTTATTTCTGATATGCTTCTGGTACCCGAGGATTCGAATCATTAAAAAAAGTCATGTTGGCTTTACATGGGATTAATTAATAATTATTCTCAGGGTAACATCACCGATAACGTCGAAGTTTTTATGAGAATGCATTTCATTTACTGCCTCCTTTAAGAACGTGGGTCTACACACAACTTACTAATATATATATATATATATATATATATATATATATATATATATATATATATATATATATATATATATATATATATATATCAGAGGCTCAAACACTAATATTCCATGATTATAATTTATGACATTGGAATCGTAATCACGGTCCAATTCATCAGATCTACAAATTAAAAAAGAAACCGGAAAATTTTCAATTTGTAGGTCTGATGGATTGGAGTGCGTGTGTATATATATATATATATATATATATATATATATATATATATATATATATATATATATATATATATATATATATATATAGTAAAGACATATTTATGTTTAACGTTCTTTTTATAGATACAAGTATTTAAGTAAATGCTCTGTTTATAATAAACAGTATTAAATTACATTTACCGTCCTGAGTGTCCGAGAAATTTGCATAGAAAATATTCGTCCTTTGACAGGATTCGAACCTTGCCAACCGAACGATCCTTTGCGGCCGAGCGGTTAGGCATGTCAGGGTAAATGACGGTTCCGTATAGGATGCAGGTTCGAATCCTGTCAAAGGACGAATATTTTCTATGAAAATTTATCGGACTTTCAGGCCGGTAAATGTCATTTAATACTGTTTATTATAAATAGAGCATTTACTTAAATACTTGTATCTATAAAAAGAACGTTAAACATAAAAATGTCTTTAATAAATAAATTGTCGGACTTTGTCCATTTCTTAATGTATATATATATATATATATATATATATTTATATAATGTGGGCGGGGCGAGCGTACGTGGGTTTGCGTGTGTGTGTGTGTTTCTGGCCATTCATATTCTAGGATACACGTCTACTAGTGCGTCTAGTCATTTCCAATTACAGTCGATTGCTCAGGCGCATTTTTGTTTATTCACCACCCACAGAGCTCACATGGGTTTTATATTGCAACTATGTTGAGCAAACATGCAGTTACTGGAAAAGAGCATCTTATCTAGCGTGATCAAGTTTTCAGGCACGATCTCTTGTGATTTCGTGCTAGCACATCCATATATATATATATATATATATATATATATATATATATATATATATATATATAAGTATTGTCAGCATTCAGTATACCACATAACACCCTTGATCGCTTAGCCTTGTAGCGGGTAGAATGGAGATCAACGTGTTTGTTTTCAC
>OZ010590.1:22615280-22725280 GCA_963932145.1 Acanthosepion lycidas | reverse complement strand
TAACTGATAACTGACATCCATTGAAATGGCACGTGGAACTAGAACAGTCTACCCCAGTGAGCGAAATAAAGGCTTCAGTTCGACATTCCGACCACCTGACGAAGGCCGGATCGTACAACGGCCGAAATTTTGTAATATATATGGCGACAAAGATGAGCACAATAGTCCGAATAATGTAAACAGTGTACATAATACCTCATCTCAGAAATATAGACCTTCTCTCCTCATTATATATTCCAGAAATTACTGCTGTCTCTGATTGTTCGAAGCATCGAATTAGTCTTTCCTATTCTCATTAAAATTTACTATTTTCTCACACGCTTTTATATGTTTCCTAACTATTTTCGAAAATAAAATAAAAGATTTTCAGCTGTATGTTCAAATAAAATCGTTGTAAATTAACACGCACACATAAACGTGTTCATGATTAGCGAACAAACATTATATAACACAACCACTTTCTAATTTCCCTGAATAGAGCTGCTGCCAGGACGTTTCACTCCGCCCGCCGAACTAATTTTTCTTGATCTGAAAAAGTCGTGAAAAATGGTTGAAACGTCCTTGTGCACATATTGGGTTAGTTACAATGAAAATTAAAGAATTCAGAACTGACAAGCGATTCTTGTTTGCCGAATCAAAGACATAGTTTATTTGTTGCAGGTTATCACTATAGATTTAAATATTCCTTATACTGTAATGTAGTGATCTAATTAACTATTGCTGATTTATAAGTTGCTAAGTTTCTGCCTTATTTACAACATCTCGTGGCAACAGCAATGCCCCGAGTGTCGAGTGGTAGTCAGTTCGGTAATTCAACCAGTGAACTTTGATCTCGAGTCTGCAGTTGATTTCTAAAATCAGGTCTCCAAATCTTCCACTTTGCAAAAAAAAAAAAGAAATTATGCACAGCCATTACCTTGCTAGGGTGTTAAAGTCGGTGGTGAACATGGTAGGTGAAGTTAACGCCCCGAATTTCTTTGGACCTATGATTTGGAACTTGATTTAATAATTTCAGTTTTTTAAATGTTTATTACTTCGAGATTTTTTACAAAAATGACACTAATTCTACGGAAATCCTTGTTATTTATTTCATAGAAATATTTTTTTGCATTATCGCACACCCCTAGTAAAAAAAGAGCGCTGATAGTTTCAAGGAAGGACAATCAGTGTAATGTTTACATAAAATATATTCGTCCATTTTGGAGGGCTACCCTTAGTAGATTGCAATTAAAAGAGTTCGTATCTGTGTGTATCTTTCTTTTTTTTTTTAATCTAAGCTTTTATTTCATATGATTTAAATATATACGCGTTAAAAAATTTGCTAAGGGTACCGTGAAGTTTTGTTTTTTTTATTTGCTCCTAGGGGTGCCGTTGCTTACAAAGGTTGAGAAACACTGGTCCACATTATACCAGATGACATAGTTCTGTTTTTATAAAACAGCCCCTCTGAGGTTACGCAAAACACACACAACTCAATAAATCAAATTTTCCTAGATTTTTTTTTTCAAATTGTAAACCATTATTAGGCGTTAAAACGAAGTTTGAGTTTGAAAAAAAAAAACTTTAGGAGGTTTCAGCGTGTTTTAGTAATGTTATTATGTTTATTATAAAATCTTCAGTCTGAAAAGATGTAAAAACCCGAAAACCACATTTATTATAACAAAATAAATAAAACTCTCGACAATTAATCAACAAACATAATAGAATAAATACTAAACATATATAACGCATTGAAACAGGGCACCTCGAGGCGGTGTAATGGCTAGCTAGCTGGTCTCGCTAGAACAATTATTGGTGAGTAGTGAATTCGATCCTCATTGGGTGCACCCTACATTTGGCCTTGTGCCACATCTAAGTTATGCTTGGAAAATCTCAATAACTCATTGAAACAATTTAAAATAGTAACCATTCTTCTAAATCAGATCTTCTCAAAATATTAGATGTGGTGTACCGGCAGATTTCTTTTTCAATGTGTTAGGGACCGGTGAGCGAAGTTTTCCAATCAGGCTGTGGGTGAGTTTGGAGGAGACTGCCCTCTTTTTTTCTTTTTTTTTTTTGAGATATGTGATATAGCATAATCATTTTGAGACTGTCTTTACTAAACATGAGGAAACGAGTCATATTTATTCGAAGGCGTGTCATCATTGACGTAACATGTCTTCCCAGTGTGCGAGGGACCGGTACCGTTTTTTGTGCCTTAAAATTGTATAATAACGGTCCGAGATATTACTATTTGAACGGTCGTAGTATTATTCATTTATACCAGAAATAAATAAGGCATATAATAAAAGTTGTTTATTTTTATTTTAATTTCTATTGATTTTGTCGAAATATGTCATGATAATGGTATTTTCATATTCCTAGGTGTAGATCCCACACAATCAATCGCCATATTAGGATGATGGTGTTGTCATACATATTTTATTTCACTGTTTTGTTGTTCATTCGTTAGTTGTATTGGTATGTAACTTGAATGAGTAACTGAAAAATGTAACCATAGTATATATAGAACTAAAGTGGAAATATTAAAATAAAATCAAGTCAGATATCCCGATAGACTTCCGTGGAGTGGAATTTGGCTACTGTTTCTTTGTTTCCTGGTAACACTACGCGTACCGGCACCGGTACGCGTAAAACATTTTGAGCCGCACTGTTGTAAATAACAGCCAGCAATCTATTATCGATTTTTTTTTCTCTTCAAAAGGTTTAGTTTCCAACATAGTTGTTTTAAATGCTTCCCATAGGAATGCTTTGCTGTCATATAGTTTCAAAATTCACAGCTCGCTTTAAATATGTGAGAATGAGCATTGTCGAACAAAAGCAAATTCCATATCCTTGTCCTTTGTGTAGGAATCATATCACAATGCAATATTCGTCACGAGCGAGACATTATGTGAATCGTTTGACACGAATATGACTATGCCTTTCTTAATCAGACTACATATATATATATATATATATATATATATATATATATATATATATATATATATATAGATATATATATATATAGATAGATAGATTGATAGATAGATAGATAGATAGATAGATAGCTTTACAACATGTTAGATTTAAGCTCTATGGAAGGAGAATATATGGATAACGACGCTATAACTAGTAATCGCCCCAAACACCCTGATGATTACCGGATATATCATCTAAATCTTTTCGAATCGTCTCCACTGTTATCAGATTGACACAAAATACTCTGAAATATACATTCTGGAGCTTCCGGGCCGAATGTCGAACAGTACAGCATGCCGTTTCCAAATTTCTGTCGGAGTGAATTGCATCGTTGCTCTTTTTTACAGGTGGTGTCCCAATGACTCTACTATACTGTGCAGTCGATAAAATGAAAAACAACGCGAACCCTGTCTCTCTCTCTCTCTCTCTCTCTCTCTCTCTCTATCTATCTATCTATATATCTATCTATCTATCTATCTATCTATATATATATATATATATATATATATATATATATATATATATATATATATATATATATACTCTTAAACTAAAGAGCCAGGCCAACTTAAGTAGGTTTCCCCTACGCGGATCATCAGTGACACTGACGATTCGCGTAGGTGAAACCTAGGTAGGTTTGCCTGGCTCTTTAGTTTCATAGTTAGATTTGCTCTACTTAGTGTATTGAGCACTTAATTTAGGTACTTTTGCATTACTCGTTTGGGAGGTTTTTTCTTTGGACTCTGATTTTGGATTCTGGACAATTGTTTTCGCCTTAATTACATTTTCTTACTTCTTTCTTTTTTATCCCTTATTTTTCCTTGGGTATTGGTTTGTTAATTTACAAGCCAAAACAAGACAAGTAGAATTACTTATATTCATATTATTATTATTATTATCTTTGTTGTTTTCGGTACAGCACTCTAGAGAAGGTTTTTTTTTTTTTTTTACAAAAACACTGTTTCTTACTGCTATTAAGCATTACTCTTCAAGTTTGAATTGAGTTCTCCGCTGGCGCATTTCGTATAGAGAAAAACGTTAAAATTTCCTTCCTTTTTGTGCGATGATGGTCTAGAGGTAATATATATGACTGATGTCGGATTAGTTGTATTTTCGATCCCTGCTCAAAGCAATCGGATATCAAGCCACACTAAGGGGCTGTGATACAGCGAAATAGTCTCTCTGTGGAGAACTATATATATATATATATATATATATATATATATATATATATATATATATATATATGATTGCTTGGCCGATTTTGTTTACCGACATATCAACCTCTATATGTTATTTATTGCCGAAATCTAAATATTTTGATCACGGTTTTATACTTTCATGATAAAGATATGTTTTTTAGATACTTTGTAGATCATAAAATCTATTGTTGGTATATTTTCGATAAAAATGTATTTTTATATTTGTTTGACGTTACATTGATTGTCATTTTGTTTGATAAATATATCGTGGGTCAAATTGTTGTAAAAAATACACTGTAGATGTTTTGGGCGGGGTTCATTATTTGCCCAAAGATTGGATTGTAAAAGCTGCTACCACCGTGGGTCTGGTTTGAACTGGAAACAACATCAATTAAGAGGTGGTTCCACGCTCTTCAGAACTTCCATTCTTCAGATCAGAAGCCTTGCTGCCGAGTGTATTTTATCGTCATACCCTGGTCGAATATATATATATATATATATATATATATATATATTAAAGACATTTACCGGCCTGAAGGACAAGGACGAATATTTTCTATGAAAATTTCTCGGACATTCAGGCCGGTAAATGTTATTTAATACTGTTTATTATAAACAGAGCATTTGCTTAAATACTTGTATCTATAAAAAGAACGTTAATCATAAAAATGTCTTTAATAAATAAATTGTCGGACTTTGTCCATTTCGTAATATATATATATATATATATATATATATATATATATATATATATATATATATAGATAGATAGATAGATAGATAGATATGAAATTACATTTATGGTATTTTATTAAAAACTGTTATTCCTCTTGATATCTTTTTTCGTAATTTTATATTCAGATTTAAATTTAATTAATTTTTTTAATTCTTCGCCTTTCTAATTTAAGTATTTGAATGAAATGCATTATAAATAAATAATTCTAATTTTTCATGCAATAATAATTAAATCGACAAATCTAAACGCAAAATCTTGAAACATCACCACGAGAATGGGATCTATATAACGTTCAAAATATGTTCCGTACCTAAGATTGCATGGCAGCATAAAACTCCGTCTTTTCCTTATGGATTCTTGCAAATTGCGGGTCGCTAAATATGTTTTTATGATAGTTTGGTCAGATGAGTGAGTGAGACGTCTGGTCAAATGACCGATATATATATATATATATATATATATATATATATATATATATATATAATAAATTAACTGATTTAGAATATGGTTTCTTCGCTACACAGGAATTACCATGTTTCAAAAACCGAAGTTTCAAAAACAGACAGATTAAGAATCCGCAGTTTTTAGCGTTCATTTTTTCTTAAAGAACGAAGTATTAGTAGACATGCCTAAAGCGTCATTTCATCTAGACTTGAGGAAATAACACACCTACCAACATCTTCTTACCTCATTTTCCTATTTCAGGTTTGACTTGTCTTTTGATTGGTCAATCAAGACATACCCACTAATGTTTTTTCTTTAAATTTTGGATGTTTGGTTCCCCTCTCCTGTTTAACTCTGAAATAAGCTACAAATTGTTTTTCTGATTTGCCAAGTAAATCTTTTTCATCATATGTTATCTAACATCGCCTGACGATGGACAAATTTTCAAAGTTCCGAATCACGGAAACTTTTGTACAGGGATGTAAAATATAACAATAAATATATTTTCATTATTATATGCATATATATATATATATATATATATATATATATATATATATATATATATATATATAATGAAAATTTATTTATTGTCATATTTTCATTATTATTATTATTATTATATATATATATATATATATATATATATATATGTATATATATATATATATATATATATATATATATATATATATATATATATATATATATATATATATACCGGTATCACCAGACATATTTGTTTATGTTGGAGTCCCTTTTTTAGCAAACATCCATCATACAAAACACAACGATGTAATCTATGGATCTACCTCCGTTACTCTGTCTGTCTGTTTGTCTGTCTGTATGTCTGTCTGTCTGTCTCTCTCTCTCTATATATATGTGTGTGTGTTTGTGTGTGTGTGTGATTGTGTGTGTGTGTATGTATGTTTAAAGAATTGATAGAATATTATTTTTAGTCCGACACTATTTCTTATTAATTTGATTCGATATAGAGAAAAGAAAGAGGAAGATCTCTGAGAGAATTAGAGAGAGAGAGAGAGAGGTGTAAAGAGTACAGAGTGAGAGTGAGAGTGAGACGAACAATAAAGACAGAAATGAACATAAACATATCTGGGTGAAATAAACAGAAATAGACGAAGATTGAAATACTTGAGGAAGCAAAAGATGAATGGCGAATGATGCAAAAGCCTTTGTTTGATTACCCGTACATTTAAACCCCTAGAACTGCCCACCCACATACTACCGCATACCTTATCATATAGCAACCTCTTCTCCTTCTCCCTTAACCTGAAAAACAATTGCTTCACGAACATCGATTCTTGTGCCAAAATCCCTGCCATCCAGTCGCCGGCCAGTGTCCATTCATCATTCTTTTGTAGGATTAGTAGATCCGATAAGCACTTGACCGGACGCTCGTTGGTTAAGGTTTTGCCGATTCAATTTAAGCTCGTGACGTTTTTCGGGGATTCGACCAAACGATGAAGTGATGTCAGGTAGGTGGATTTTCTTAATTAACCGAGTTGAGTTGCAAGTGACAAGAATATTTACGAGTACGTAAAATAAGAAAATATTGTTGCTTCCTTTTTATTTTTTTTATTTTTATTTTCTTGGTTTCATTTTATTCAGAAAAACGAAGCAAATATTAAGGCCAGAGTTTCAGAAAGATCCAAGAGAAAAGCAAAATTGGGTTTCAACAAATTTTTCCTTCATTCAAAAAAGACAATAAAATGTGAAATTTTCAGATTCTAATATTCTATGGATATGACGGTAGTGATAAATGGAAATAGCGAGCCGAGTTCAAATTCGGGCCTAACCTGTTGCGCTTACGTTTTGCTCAAAACCCCTTTAAAAGCCTGAGGTCTATATCTTCCTTGCCTCAACCAAGCTAGGATTAAAATAGCAAATTAGATTGAATTCTTGCATAATAACAACATAATCAGAAGAAAAAAAAATGAATTCCAAACCATGGTCTAAGCAACAGCAAAAACATCACATTTTTTTCGAGAAAATATGACTATTGTTACACAAGAGAAAAGAAATATGTACAGTGCCACTATCTCCTGCGTCCTGCTTTTTAATATCTGTCTATATCTCTGAGATGAGGTATTAAGATTACTTGCAATATTGACATTATTCGGTCTGTTATTCTCATCTTCATTGTCATAATCCAAACGTTTCGGCTGTTGTACGTTCCGGCTGTTGTACGTTCCGGCCTTCTTCAGGTGATTGGAATTTCGAACCGAACTCTCAAGGACACATGGCACTGTGGATAAAGGTTAGATCCAGTGAAGAGACCCAAAGAGTTCTATCAGGCCACACAAAGTGGTGAACCAAAACTTGGAGAGTTAATAGGAAATAACTGAGACATCCGGAAAAGGCATGGCACGTGGAATTGGAAAAATTCACCCCGGTGTACGGAATAAGGGATTCGGTTGAAATTCTAATCATAAGAAGGCCGGAGCGTACTACGGCAAAGATGTTGCGAATATGGCAATGAAGATGAGGTTAATAGTCCGAATAATGAGAATAATGCAAATCCTGAATTTACATGATATTTCAAAGAGTTACATTATATTAATAAGTTAGATACCCATGGAATATTCCGAATATATTAATGGTTTTTCATTATCATAATCATTCGATGAAAATTCAGCAAATTTTCAGCAAATTTCGTATTAATGAATCCAAAAATATTTAGCGTCATTATTTCAAGGTAGGATATATTAAAGAATAAATATAAGCATAAAAAGCAATATTGAAAATGTCTAGCCAAGAAAAGGGAATCGCTTAAAAAATATTTACATTCGAACGACTGTCCGCATCACTGTTGTTGGTATCACGACGTTTCGATAATTTGCCTTCCCGCTTTCTTCAGGCAAAAATTTGTTGAAACTTTGTGTGGCCTGTTACCTTCTTGGATTTTCGATCTGACCCTGTCGTATAGTAGGGCACCCTTCTCTTATTTACTACTTATAAATATGACAAGAAACCACATTAAAGTAGGATTTAAGGAGTTATTGATTTATTCTATTTCTTCCGTTCTATTTATGAGAATTAATAAACCTCGTCTTCTTTGTGTCCACTGCCTAGTCTTCTGGTCCTTCTAACTACGGTCTTACTCATTCTCAGCTATTTCGAACAAATACAAAATGCCAAGAGAACCTTTTATTTTATCAACGTCGGTAGATTGTTATTAACCAGCTGTCCATGACTGGTGTTATCATGTCTTCGTTTTATTGTTATAGCTCGCATATGACTTTGTTTCCATTTACTCCGAGCCTTTAATACACAGTCCAGTCGGTCAATTCACAATGACTCTGCCACGAAATTCATTATCCAATGTTCGTCTTCAAATGGCTATATTCTATTGAGCATCCCATTAAAAGCATTCTTCTATGGAAAATCCCATTAAAATCATTCTTCGATGGAGTATCTCATTAAAAATATTTGCATAGGCATTCTGTAGGATTTAGCTGAGTTTTGACTAATCATTTTACAGTACTCTCTCGGATATATCCATTCTCTATTCTCCTCCCTCTTTTTGTCTTTATATAATCTAATGTGGATAAAGGCTTCTGTTCATTATGAGAGTAAGCACTTGCATACATCACTATACTGATCAAGAGTCTCCTAAAACAGGTCGATATTCATAAATGCCTTTTAGCATTTTGTCTACTTGAAACACAATGGATATGCGTGCAGAAATGCGTGGATATGATGAGGTAAATAGGAAACTCTTATAAACGACGGGTTTCGCTGTGAGTTTTGGGGTTTTCTACTGGGAATTAATTCCGAAACATTTCGAAATATTTTTCGAGTGAGCACAACTTACCTGCCACATATCGGACCAGATTCATAAGCAACATAAAGGCCATGGTAACAGCCGCTAACAATCAATGCCAAATTATTAGGAAAATCAACCGATAAAAACAGAGCAATACTCATAAAATAAAAAAAAACAACCATCTATAAATAAAATCAATTATGTTTGAAGAACACTCACCCTCAAATGTATATGAAAAAATATAATATGCACACACACTCTCTCTTTCTCTTTCTCTCTCTCTCTCTCTCTCTCTCTCTCTCTCTCTCGGCTATGTCACAACACTCTATTCACACGTCACTACACTCACAACTTCTACGAAATTTCACATATATCTCTACCTACACCGATGTTGATTTAATGGAGAGCTGGAAACATCGACCATATTTCTTCGGAAATTAAATTTTAAAATTCAGACGGGATGTTCTCCTTGTCTTAGATGGACTATTTGTAATTTAGAAAAGTCGATCAATAAATTTAATCTACACGAAATCTGTACAGACTTTAATAACATTTACCTTAAAGAACATTTCCCACCTAACGTCCTTATATATATATATATATATATATATATATATATATATATATATATATATATATATATATTGATACACGTTTCATTAAATATTATAGACAAGTGTTGTCTATTTATTTTATGCAAAATTTTTCGTAACATCTGATAAGTTTAATAACATTATCGTTGAACGAAGAAAGAAATTCACAATATTGATTCAACGATAATTTTATTAAACTTATCAGATGTTACGAAAAAATTTTGCATAAAATAGACAACACTTGTCTATAATATTTAATCAAACGTGTATCAATGAAAAGATGCTGCCTAAATACACACAATATATATACATACATACATATATATATATATATATATATATATATATATATATATATATATATATATATATATATATATATATATTAATTAAAAAGAAGAGAGATATCGCAAACGTTTTTGGTTGTAATGTGGATTTTTAAAAAATATTATGCTTTTTTTTCCATAATTTTCCATAATTTTACTACACGTGTTTCTGCTCTCGTGACCGTCATCATGTAAAAGGTGGAGATTTCCACATATTATTAAAAATAATTAATTTTATTTTCCTTTATGTTTTTCGGTGTTAAATATTCTCGATATAAGACATTCTCTTTTTCTATGTGTTATTAATCCGAATTTCTTTCTTGACGTTGTTTTTAATAAAAATCATTTTTGTTCTTTTTTTTTTTTGCGTTGGTGAAATGTTGAAATTCTTATGGATTAGATGCAGTTCATGAAAGAATTTCGGATAAAAACGACCGATTTAGCATCAATATTAGGTCCTAGGCTATCGTCTCACGGCAGACTGAAAGGGAAACGTTAACATTTTCTATACGACATACTCCAGTGGCCTGGAGATCTCAATTTATTTGAAGAGCAATGTGTTAATAGCAGTAGGATCTGTTGTTTTTAAAATTACCCTTTCTCAGGAGAGCTTAACCGGGTTTCCCTGGAGCTTATATATTGTCATCCATAGACAGACTGTTTCTCTTTATCACAGCTTTTCAGTGATGGCGAAACGTTCGATTGGTTCAAGGCCTCGCGCTCGCGTGTGTGTGTGTGTATACATCGTTTATTTAGGCAGGAAATGCTATTTAAGCCAAATGTTATTCGAGTCAAAATATATTTCGTGTGGATTAATTATATTTACACATAGCTATGTACACAGTCAGTACTGTGATGAGACGGCATCGCGGGCTTCCACGTCTGAAGTCATTGTCCACGGCAGACTGAGTCAACGATGACCTATCCATGATGATCCAACGTGAAAAATTGGTGAACATAGCCTGTGGTTTTATATGGAATTGGATGAGCTCCGCAACTTCTATTGTCCAAGAATTAATAATTTTCACCCTTGTTATGTCGCCGAAGCTGATCGGGGGCTCAACTGCTACCACACCCAGTCATAAAAATGATGTCGGTAGGGATGTTCGTTATTTGAAACGGAAATGCGTCGAAAATCATTTACAATTTACTATCGATTCCCTCAGATGTTACCGCCCCCTTTCATTTAGGGGCTTGGCTTGAAGCATTTTGCTCGACGTTAAGAACGAGGAAATAATATATTAGAAAAAAAGAAAAGTCCCTAAACTGTTACATAATATCGATATTCCTGTATGGCAGAGAATCCTGTACAATCTCCTTGCAGGTGATGAAGTGACTTGAGGCAAAAGAAATGTCGCTCTACGGAAATTTGCTGAGAATAACATGCGCCGGATATATGAGTAACGGCGAAGTTTTAGAGAAAATTGAAACAAAAAAGGATGCTTATACTTAACATCAGGAAGTGGCAGTTGAAATTTTGAGCGAAGGTGTCTTCCAAAAGCTAAGTAAAGTTTTAAAGAAACAGAAGAATGTTAAAAACAAAGAAACGATTATGGAGCTGTTACGTTATATCAGTCCTCCCCTACTACAGATAAAGCTGGACAAACATTTCACATTAACACTCAATATAGGAAGATTTCATAACACTTTAATATTGTTTTCATAGCTCTAACGAATTCTTTCGCTTCTAAATAGTTGTTTAATTTTTGAAGGTGTCTTTTGCTATCCCAATGCTCGGTTTCGGTGGTGGACATTCCTTCCTCTGTTAAATCACTTCTCATATATTTAAATTCTTGTACTTGTTTGATTTTGTTATATTCAACTTGTAATGCGTATATTGGGCTGTACTTTTGGTAATAGCAATGCATTCTATCTTATTACAACTCTCTTTAATACCCTTTTCGTATTCCTTTAATACTTTCAGTAAGAATTCTTATTATTTCCATTCTCTTTCTGCTAAAGATTTGAAATTAAGACAAATTTCATGAATTTTTATTTTAGAGTTATCTTAAAAGTATAAAATAAATCCATTATTCACTCATTCACTCTAGAAAAAACATACTTCAAATATTGTCATATGGAGAGGTAGAAGTTTTGCTATAGAAAATCTTTGAAAATCAGAAAGAAAATAGTTTTCAGTACTAAAAAATAATATGCTATCGAGTGTAGGTAGCATCTATTTATTTATTTTAGCTAATGAGAACTGTTGCTGATCTAAAGAGTTACACGTTCAAACTTTATTTTAATTGTTTACTTCCAGACGGCTTTTATTTTCATAGTGCGATTTAGGAGTTGAAATTTCAAATATATATATTTTTTGCGAGTAGGTCTCACATGATCCCAGATTTACAAAAACATGTCAACCCCTTGATTTAGGTAGTCACATTTAAATGCTAAAAACATAGCTTAAGATTTATTAAAAGATATGGATTTTTGAGTATTTACATTTATGTAGTTCTACTGTAAAATATTTAATATGGAAGGATCAGTTGTGTTTCGGGAAAAGTGTTGGATTCAAGAGCTAAATCATCTGCAAAGCTTTTTTTTTTGTGATGAGGATTTAAGGGTATCGGATACCTCTTGCTTCCCTTCTCGTAAACCTAATACTTGTCTAATCTTTAGTTGCAAGTCTCATTACGTAGTTAGGGGCAATAACGAACTGAAATGAAGTCAGTGTGCCTTCCTGTAAGACTCCAGCTGCCATTAAAATGTGTGTTTTTATCTCCCTCTTCTGATAGTTCTTGACCTACGGTATTTGTGAAGCATATTGATATCTGAGACCATTTTAGTTGGTATTCCACAAGACGTAAATATTTCCACGACCTTTTCTCCGTCTATAGATTCAGAAGCTTTCCTCAAATTCCAAAATGTCGGAACTGCTGGGAGGATCATAGCTTATTACCCTTGATTAACCGACGCAAAGGTTGTATTTGTGCAAAACTAGAATGACGTTTTGTAAGTCAATTCTGGTTAATTTTCAATAACGAATCAACAAGTAATGGTAACATTAGACGTTTCCTTGCAAGGGACACTTATGATATTAAGGATGCAGAGGATATCATTGATCGAGCCTATGAGCAACGATGAGATCTTGGAGAGGATGCCAAAAAAAAAGAGGACATAATTAACATCAGGAAGAGGCAGCTGAAGTATCTGGGACACGTAATAAGAAAGGAGCGGCTGGAGAATCTGATACTCACATGTCGAATAGAGGGAAAGAAAGACAAGGGAAAGCAACGTTTGGAAAACCTGGCGGACTGTGTATGACAGAACGTGGTCCCTGGGAGGTGGCAGAGGACGAAAATTATTGGGAGCTACAAGGGATAGAGGTAAGTGGAAAGCCATGATCGCCTACGTCCTGAAAGGACACGGCACTTAAAAAGAAAAAAAGAGGTCAGTATTGATGAAATTCATAAAAACTTTCTATTCTATTGAAATGTATTCTCACGAAAATAGGTTTTCTAAGTTCAGCTAATTGTTGGCGAAGCACGATAGAGTAATGGATAGCGGCTCGGATTGAGGAATCGGAGAGCCGAGTTCGAATTCCATTCGAATTCATTACATTCATTTTCGTGCTTAGGAAAGGTATCAATCCTATTTATCAAGCTATGGGTAAATAGTAGGACAGACCGGGTTCTATAGCCTTGGATGGTAACTGGTCTACCGCAGAAAGAAATGGCAACCTACTGCGGGAAAAAATCTGCCTCTTCATTCATGTATCAAAAGATACAGGATCGCCTACGCGTGTATCACGCACGGCTCATAACTGACTGAGTTTTATCGCTCTTTCCATTACTGATGGGAGCATACTTCCTAAGCGTTTATTTGAAGTTGCGTGGAATAAGATCTTCATTATGTCGTTGTATGTCACATCCGTGTTACATGTGCCATGCTGTTTCGTTTTGTTACAGCTCTTTGGTTTTACATTCACCCGGTCAAGGTACCAAAGAAAAACAGTTCATTAGAAGAGCTGACCTGAAAAAAAAATATATCGAGAAAAGACAGAAAGAAGCCATGTCACCACGTGGGAAATTGATTGATGTCGAGATGCCAAGGTTGTTTTGTTTTGTTTTACGGCACATCAGTCACAATGGATTATTTAATGCCGACAAGAATTTTATCGTTGGTCATATTTTTTTTTTTTTTATCTATCTATCTATCTATCTATCTATCTATCTATCTATCTATCTATATATCTATCTATCTATCTATCTAAGTATATATTGGTTTGGTTTGTTTTGTTTCACGGCATATCAACCTGAATGGATTATTTAATGCTGACAAGATTTTTAGCGCTGGTAATTATTTTTTCTTCAAAAGTGTATATTGCTGGCATTTTTTTCAAAAATGTATTGCTGGTAATTTTTTACTATAAAGATCTATTTTTACTCTTTCATATTGTTTTGACCCAAGTGATCCTTGGAACAATAGAAATTAAGAGGTGTTTCCACGCTCCTTAATGACTCTGTACCAGAGGCCTTGCTGCCGGGTGTAACCTATCGACAAACCCAGGACGAATATATTTTCTGTGATTCTGTATGGCCAATCCACACTACTTAAAGTAACGATGATTTCACCAAGACCAACTGAATTCTCTCTCTCAAATACAATCGGAATTATGTGTAGAATCACCTTGTTTTAAATATTTTCTGCAACATATGCAAACGCTATAAATCTATTTTTTTTTATGCCTCTCTGTATTTCTTTATCAGAAAATGTTAAAATTCCACTCCCCCACTAAATCTTCTTCCAAGTAATTGCTTATTGTTCTATATTGTGAGCTGATCACCATCTACGTATTTAAAAATCTCGTGGAATTTAAAGCAAATCAGCTGCATCTTTGATTTTTCTTGATATGATGACTGGTTTCATTTTCCCAACAGTAAGGTCCCCCGATCTTACTGGTAGTCTATTAAGATCTATCAGTTTCTGATCGATGCTGTGATGTAGGTTTAAAACTTTTTTTCGCGATTGGTTTCCAGGCACTTCCCATTCATTAACCCTGAGTTGCTCTTCTGTGTACCGCCCATTTCCTCTATCACGTCAAACATCATAGTGTCCCAACAAGGTGTGTGTCATAACATAGCTGGTCAATCATTATGGTTGCTGGACGACAAACTCATCTTGCTCTATGACTAGATGTCCAGAACAAAAGGTCACTCGCATGTTCTTGATTTGTTGTCTAGCAGTGTGCTGCAACGCGCTTTCTGCGTTTACGTAAGATTGTAGAAATATCAAGGATGGTTCCATAGAACTATGATTTCGTTGAATGTCGTTTCTAAGAGATGTTAAGTTTAGATCCGAGCATCAAAGTGTAACTACTATCAAGCTTAGACTCTAGTGTTTTAGTTAATGTTCAAGCAGGGGCAGTATACATTAAATTCACCTCTGCATTGGCACGAGAGAATCTCCGTTTGGTGTTGTCTGGTAGAACAGATTTTCAGATTTCCTCCATTTCATTCAAAGAGATACTGGCTTTAGCTATGCGAATGGTCACATCATTTTCAGCAGAATTTATTTCGCTTCCGAGATCTGTAAGATATTCGAAAGACTTTATTGATTCAGCTTAAACAGTTTGTATTGGAGCTTGCTGGTTGAAGTCGGTGAATACGGTTTTTAAGGCACTAGCATAGAGTCCAGTATCATTAGCAGAATACATTAGTGTAAGAGAATTCTGGAATTGGTAGTAGTGTGTGCAACGATAGCTAGGTCATGTGCATAGTTCTTATTGGTCAACTTTTTTCTGTTGCCTTTTTGATAAAGTCTTGTTGATATAACTTGTTGATATATCTTGGTGATAAAGTCTTGATGATAAGGGCTTGTCGATAAAGTCTTATTGACATATGTAGTTGAGAATACCTTGGTAATAAAGTCTTGTTTATAAAGTTTTATTGACATATTGTTGATAAAATCTTCATGATAATGTCTTGTTGACATATGTAGCTGAGAATGTCTTGGTGATAAAGTTTTGTTGATGAAGCAAAAACTAGATAATGATGTTTCTCACCGTTGTCTATGGTTGGGTTTTGTTACCATCCCCAAACCTTAAATACGTATTGAGAACTTCCCTCAGTAATTACAGACCCCCTAATCTTACAATGTGCTTAATATAAGCTGTTCAATTTATTTAATTTGAGCTTTGATGTCCTTGCTTTACAATACACTCATCCTCCACCAATTTTCTTTAGATTTTTGTTTTATGTTTTTGATTTCATGACGCCGTTATGTTTTTGATTTCATGACGCCGTCAACATTGCTATTGCCGCATTCTCACAAGAAAGACACAAATTATATGCCTCTGCAAATGTTACTGTTGCTTCTAAATCTTCTTCGGATGCTTTGATAATATATTCATAGCTACCGAGAAAGTCTACAATTCGTCCATTCTTAGAATAATGCTGCCACAGATTCTCTGTTGCTCCTTTCATTTATCTAGCGTGGAAGGATAAAATCCAAAGAAAGAAAAAATATTGGCCTTAATTGCGACTTCAAGCACATTCGCATCAAGGTAAGGTATCCTCCGTGCCCCTTTTCAATAGATACTTTCATGGCAATTGTTCAGATGAGCTCTTCACTGTTGTGCCTAGATCATATTAATTTAAGCGCAGTACTAGAATTCATAATTAGCAAAGACGACTCCGAAAACGTAACACTCACAGACAGAAAGAGAAGAGTAACGTCAATAAATATCTTGTGTAAATGAATGACAGAGGAGTGAATGAGACAAACTTACAAAACACTTGCACACACATACACACTCACACACACACAAATGCACATACACACACACACATCCATACACACACACGCACACACACACACACACACATATATATATATATATATATATATATATATATATATATATATATATATATATGGTTTGAAGTTCTCATTATCATGGATATAGTGTATGTAAATATAAATGTGTGCAGTGAAGACAACACTCAGCGGCGACAGTCTGACTCTTGCTTATACGCATTCGTCATATCATATTTGTTGTGCTTTTTCTCGGCTATTTATATATACACGTCTATGATAAATTGTGAGTATTGTGTTATTCTAACGGCTGTTTTGTTGGGCGGTAATTAAACGTAACAACAGCAAGCAACAATAAAATAATAAATTTTCAAAAGTTAACAAAGTTATAAATAGCCAAAAACTGCATAGGGCTCCACAATTATTGCCACTCAAAAGCCTGTTGCATAATTTGAAATATTGCCGTTACCGCCAACCAAAATAAGCATTAGAACAAGATAAAATATTACCCGAAATGCATCAATGAACTGTATATATAAACAGTCAAACAAATCACAACACATATGACGATTGCGTATAAGCATGACACAGAGTGTCGCTGCTGGGTGTTGACTTCAATGGCCATGTTGAATTGAATTCCTTTGAGAAAGTCGGGTTATTCAACTTTTTACAACTTCTGAATCAGGACTGAAGCTATTTTCATGGCAATTGTTCTGATGAGCTTCTCTCTTTAGTGCCTCGATTTCATGAATTCATGTGTGCTACTAGATTGGCAAGTAGGTCTCAGAGATTTTCTGTTGATCTAGCTCGATGCAAACGCCAGTTTTACGATAATAGTTTCTTTTTTCATTATGCTCGTTTATGCAACTGTCTTTCGATTGCTTGCTCCCCCGCGACTTACAATCTTGAAAAATGCAAATGCAGCGCGAATAGCCATCTTCTGTCTTCTGGAAACCGTTCTTTTCTTCGCACTAAAGTTTTCTCATTATCATTCATCCCCAGTAATCCAATGCATCCTATCGATATTATCGCCTTCCATGGGGTGAAGCGATTACAAATAATCACCGACATCTTTTTAACGAGGAGTTAGGAACTGACATCGTGCTGTCAAAGTGTGATAATTGCAGAACAGTAGAGATTGACATTTTAAATAAATAACTTCATGTTCATCAAACCGAAAAATAATAATGGCCGAATTTTTTTTTTTTTTTTTTTCTGAGTTACAGAAACCAGATCGATTTTCTATGGAAATGCATAAATAGACGAAGCGGGGGATTAAAATTTAATTCTTATAATTTAATTCTTATAATTTAATTCCAAATGTATAAAACTATTTTTTTTCTTTTTATCTATAAGCCATAACTTATCAAAAAGCCTGGCGGGGGAAGTTAAAAAGGATGTGTTTGCTCTTTCCATAATCATAATACTTTTTTTTTTTCAAAATGTTAGTCACTTTGGAATCGCATATAAATCAAAGAACTGTCATACTTCGTTTCAGTTTTTGGAAGCAGAAATTGCTCCAAATATCTACGAAGTTAATTTATGAATTTTTGCATTTAATTCCAGCTAACAAAATGGCGTAGTTACAATATTTTGGCCAAGTTAAAGACAAGTTACAAAAATGTATTTTAGTAGAATCTCCACTTGTAACATTGTAATGCTGTAAATATATTGTCTTGTAATGTTACATCAAATGAAATAGATAATAAATTCCAATATGTGTCCTCATCATCTATATTAATAAATTTCAATTACATAAGATAAAAAAATTACATTTTATAAAGGGTGTTTCATTAAGACGGATTATATGTAATGGTGTTTCATTAAGACAATCAATGTCAGCAGTAAATGAATTTATTTATTTCTCTATCATGTTATTTAAGTCAGGGCAATTATGTACGAAAAATGATATCACTCAAATGTCCGTCAAATCTGAAAGAAAAAGAAAAAAGTATCATTAGAGGATTCCATTAAAATCGGTTCTTGTTATTGGCGCACCATTTATATTCTATACATAGTGTTAAAGAGGTAAAATATATTCTGATCTTATTTAACCAGAGTGGACAACTTTAGGCTACAAAACTTCGCAAAGTTACTATAATTTTATGGCGATATTGAGGATGGATAAGGCCAAACAGGCTGATGCTCTTATTACAGTAGACAGAAAACTTGCTAAAGGTAAACTATATGAAAGCCTCCATATGAGCAATTTAATTTCTTTAACGTAGCCTATTACGTATGCAAAAGTCTATTTAAATTGGGTTTCCAGGAAGCAATCCACGTAGTAAATCTGATGTAATCAAGGAAGAACAAGTATTACATTTTGACTGATCATCATATCATTATTGAAAAGAGATGAGATTATGTTTAAAATATAATTGGAGTCATGAAACTTTTGAATACATTTTGTCATGCGTTACGTAATTCTACTATTAAATCTGTTGAAATTAAAAATGTCTGATGTTACGTTTTGATCGACAATCGATTTTTTCTTCGGGATATTGCAAGCCCATATTTTTTTTATATTTGTTACTCTCAGCCAGATCTGAAATATTCTGTTAGAAATAACTCATCCGATATACTCCACAGTTCATGCGATCCTGGCTCTCCATATCTTCTTGTCTTTTGTTTATATACCAGGTCTAACAGCAAAATTGTCCAAATCGTGTAACAGCATAATTGTTTCTCCATACCACAAAATGTCTAATATCTCAAAAAGAAAAACTAAACTAATTGAATTGCTTCGTTTTTTTTGTTTTGTTTTTTTTTTTTTTTGAGGCGGTGGACAGAATCACTGAAAAACCTTTTAGTTCTTCAGTTAAAAATAGAACAGGTTAAAATCGATTACTACCAGACACACTGTCTTCCCAACTGAACAATGAAGAAGGAAAAGATCATTCAGACATTCAGTAATAGTACCAACATTCATACTCTGTCTTCCATCTTCAAAGTCCATTCAAAAACCCTCAAGAGATCGGTGAGTATGTTTTAAATAGTGCGAACAGTAAAGAGGAAAACTGGATCAGGATCTCACAATAGGAAGAGGGATAATCATTTCAACTTAGAGCCAAAGAGATCAATTAGAATTGCTAGTTCAAAGTGTAGTGAAAAAATACTTGAAAATGAAATTGTATGTGAAACCTGTGATCAACTTGTTACTCTGGGACCGAAAGTTAGAAGGATAGAAAGGGCGAAGATCATAATGAATAAGTGGGATTATGATCAAGGAATAATATATATATATATATATATATATATATATATATATATATATATATATATATATTTGAACTTTATCTCAATACTTCATGAACTTCCGATCCTTAGCTATGGTTAATTAATGATGAACCTTTCATTTTCATTAATGATGGATTTGATCATCATTCTCCTCTTAATTTTCGAGCGTAATTATACAGTCTTTATGGTTAAAGTAGTGTCCAGCAGTGTTATAAAAAAAACTTCGAAGAATCTCAGTAAGACATCTTTCGTGATATCTAAGATATAACTATTCAGAGTTTAATCTAACAATTGGATAATTTTGCTGTTACCCAATTTCGACAATTTCGCGTTGCAGCTTTTTATCAATACCATCCTTGTTTTTTCCTTTGAGCTGTCATTCATTCACTAGGCTACTTAAGTGTTTCCGACTTTTTCTGTTATCTTCATTATATCTCTGTACACGTTAAATTGTCTAAGTTCACTTTCTTCAAAATATGCCAGAGGAGGTGTAATTTTCATTGTATATAGAACATTTCTTTCTCGTTTCCCACATGTCATGTCCATGATATTCTTTCTGTTTATTGATATAAGAATATCTCAGTAGCTTGAAATCGCTGTTTAAACTTTGAGAAAATTGTCCTGCCTTCATTGCCGTGTTGGAGATAAGATAAGATTACACTGCAGTTTGGTTATCTTTACATTGTTTCTTTTCAATTTTTTATAGTTTTCTTGGGTACTTAAGTACATCTTTCACTATTTCTGTCCTCATTCTGGCATCTGTATCATATTTTCCGTCATCGTTTAATACACACCACCCGCATACAATATTAATGATATTAGAATCAGCGACGCGATGGCATCTGTCGAAAGTTTCACAAATCTCTTTCGCTTTAATAATAATGTATCTTTGAATATGAGATTAAGTAAACGGATTTAGCGATTCGTTTCGATCTTGTATTTATTGATGGTTACGTGTTCTTTTTTATTTTTCCTTCACTAGTTTTTTCCTACTGCATAAGACTATTACTCTATACATTGAGTCCCTGCCTATTCGCTTTATAGCATTCGCGGTTTCACATTTTGCGGATTTTTCTCATGTACTTGTTTTTCGCGGAAACCCCGAATATTCGCGTGTTTTTTTTTTCTGAAGAAAATATGTAGAAATTATTCACTGTGAAGTACCACATATTTTTTCGGTAGAATATTTGAAAAATATTCTTCTTTTATTTTCTTGTTATTTAAATGACTTAAATCATATAACCGTCTATTTTTATGATAAATATCGGCAGAATTGTACATCTTCATTGTAAAATAAGAAACGCAAAAACATGCGTAGCGCTTGGGCTTTGTGTTTTGTTAGGGGCTACCGCTGGGGTCTTAAAAAATGGCTTATGCTAAGTCTGGGGGCATCCGTTTTTAGAAAATGTTTTAAACTTTATATTTTATGTCTTGTTACACATATTTTATACAATACTTTCAATGGTTGTATCGATCTATGCGTAATTAAAAACGGTTATTGTACGCGTGAAAGAAAATTTACGCTAAGTACAGGGGTGACCCCAAAAAACGGGAATTTTTGAAGTGCGTATTGCCAGACATGAGCAAGTGGCAACACTGAGAGACAGTGACCTTGAGCAAGTAAACATTTCGCCATTTAGAATTCAAGATGAAATTTACAGTATCCCAGCTGAGATGTTGCAGCAGTCAATGAGGAATCTCAACAACAGATTTCAAGAATGCATTCGTACAGGAGGACGCCATCTACAGGACGTAATTTTAAAAAAATGAAAATTCCATCATTGTTTCTTAAATGGCATGGTTTAAGGTTTCAATTACTATGAATAAAATATTTTTCTTTCATTACTCCTGGTTTTATTGGATTGTTAAAAAGTTCCCATTTTTTGGGGTCACCCTGTATATGGTCACCAATACTATTTTAAAAAATGTTTTAAAATGGGTCTGAAATATTTCTAAAGTGCTTAGGGTGAAAGTTTAAGGCATATTGGGTTTTAACAATCAAAATAGGTACTTATAAGAACTTATGTGGGGGGTTACAAGTATTCGCGGATTCTAACTATTCACGGCCAGTTCTGGTCCCTGACCCCCGCGAATACGGGGGACTCACTGTATTTCAAATTAAACGTTTATTTCAGCTTCCGTTTTTAGTTGTCATTGTTTTCCTTTTTAAGATTTAGCTTTTTCTTTTAACTATAAAAGGAATCCTTGGGTCAAACTTCATTATTTGTCTCCGCCAGTTCTGGAGGCATTATCTGGAGGCATTATCACAGTTCTGGTTTTAGAAAATGTTTTAAACTTTATATTTTATTTCTTGTTACACATATTTTATACAATATTTTCAATGGTTGTATCGATCTATGCGTAATTAAAAACGGTTATTGTACGTATGAAGGAAAATTTACGCGAAGTATATAGACGCCAATTCTATTTTTCAAAAATGTTTAAAAATGGTTTGAAATTTTTCTAAAGATACTAGGATTAAAGTTTAAGGCAAATGGGGTTTTAACAATCAAAATAGGTACTTATAAGCATTTTTAGGGGGAGGGGTTACAAGATTTCGCGGATTCTAAATATTCGCGACAGGTTCTGGTCCCTATCACTCGCAAATAAAGGGGACTTACTGTGTTTAATTAAATAAAACTTTGAGTGAAATTTATGTTCTCAGCAATAAATTTGATAAAGAAAATCGGGAAATATTTATGTGAATAATGTGAAAATATTATTTTGACTGAGAAACAGGCGTATTTAAATTTGTTTTTTTCAAAGAAATGCCATTTTACAAGTATGATGCTCTAAGGTTTTTGCTATTTCTGCTAAAGTGTCTAGGATAAAAGTTTAAGCCATATGGATTTTTAAAAATCAAAATAGGTATATATAATCACTTGACGGGGTTTACAAGTATTCGCGGATTCTAACTATTCGCGACCGCTTCTGGCCCCTAACCGCCGCGAATACGGGGGAATTACCATATTTCGTTTGGGGAAACTTAATGAACTGAACAGCAGAGAAAGAAAGTATGGACGTGAATATAGAATATTGTTTAGAAAGAAGCTAATATTGCTACCCTACGGTAGTTATTTTTATGATTTCAATATCGATGAAGAACCCTACTTCAGTTCTTTTATTCCAGAATACTTTAAACGTATTATAAATCACGTGACGGAAAGTAGTTTATTCGTGATTTTTTTATGGTGCTATCATTAATCAAGTGGTAGTGCAAACGTTGGTTTGGTAAACTTGAAAAGATAAGACATGTAAAACCATTTCCAGGGGTCTCTTTTATTTTATTTTTTTAATTATCAATAGAATACACTAGGAAACACAAATTTGTTTCGCTAAAGCACATCCACCTAAACTGTAGCCGTATAATGAGGAAGAAGGATAAAGAAGGAGATAAAAACAAAGTAATGCTAAGCATCAAAAATAAACAACTGAGAATTTCTGTAACAAATAACGAGAAAACATAGCTTGCACAACCATATATTGCGCTCGAAATATACTAAAATACTTTCTCTTAAACCAATATTGCAAGCAAATATGTTTCTTATATCCTCTGTTATCGTCCGTTCTCGTATTGATGTGAACTTCCTACCTAACCTATAACCATTGCGGAATTTGAAAATCTTGATTACATCTTTGTTTTTCCATGAGTTACACGTACCGCCAATTTTAGTCGTTGCTGCTGTTAAAAGTAATGAAGTCATGTAGGTTCTGTTGTGCCAATCCACCAGGTGCAAACAAGGGTGGCCCTCTATAAAAGGCCTACAGGTTTCAGTAGCTCAAAGTAATTTTTAATTACTGATCATAGAAAGCCGTTGTCCACAGTAGACAGTTTCGATATTTCTAAAGGCATCTGTCGACCTGCATGACTTCCATTTGAATGTCGGTGGAAACAACGAGTAACCTACTTAACGTTTATATGAATGCGTTACAAAATCATACAAGGAACTGGAGAGAGAATCAAGAAGAAATCAAAACATGACACAGTGGATAGACATGATTGTCTATCAGAATACCAGCAATACAGTTTTATATATATATAAAAAATTACCAACGATACTTATTCATAGTAAATATACCAAGAATTCACTTTATAGCAAAAGGATAAACAATACATTTTATCAGTAATTGAAGCCATAAAATTGTGTTCAGAATATTTATATTAAATAACCCATAGAGGTGTTGATATGCCGCTAAATAAAAAAAACCAACGAAACAACTAAAGGGAAAAAAACCCTTCAAGACATTAATTCATAAAATATCCTACAATTACTTTAATATATCAAGCTGTATCCCAAGATATAACTTCAACAACACTACAACATAAAACACACATATCACCGTCGCTAGAAATTATGTCCGTACAGACACGTATAAGCACAAAAGCCGTGTATCATCTACCATGTATTCAATTGCCAAAGCATAATTACATATATCATATTTTTTTAACTTTAAATCTGCCAAGAACATTGCATTTCAACATTAAATGACCCATAAAGAGTTGATATGCCGTTAAACAAAGAAAGCATATATATCATATCTGCTGGAGTGCCAAGAGATGATCAAAGTAAAGTTTTTATTTGTGAGACTACCCATCAAACACGATATGTGAATATCAACAGGGAGGGCTTGGTGATGGTGGATTGTTACTAGCTGGGTTTTGGAGGTACTGTATTTTACAAGACAATTCTCTCCCACCCATTAAACCCCTATGGTTCAGCCAGAGGAGAGGCCAAATGACAAGTTCTGGTTATTCATTGTAAGTATAAATAGTTGGGTCATCCTCATACATATTCACTAAACCTATGCTCTTAGGATGATTATTAATATAGAGAAAATCCCGAGCAACGCCGATATTTATCTCATGGATTTATGATGACAAGCGGTTAAACCTGATTTTCAGGAACGTGCCTATTAGGAAGGATTTTGTATTTGAGATAGTCTTTATCAATATTCATCCAAACATACAAAGTTCGTTTCCAAACATATACACTAATGAGCCTAGTGATGAGGAAATTCAGAAAGGTATGACAAAAAAGGAATAAAAAAGCATCTGACGACATTGAAGCAGAACATTTAAAAATAACTTAATTTCTCCCTGAATTCAATAACTATTTTTCTGATTCATGATAGAAAACTAGAACCAGAAATAGATCCCCCAAAATGGGGTTTCTCAATCATTAATGGACTATCAAAACAGAAAGGTGGACCTCAAAGCACCCACACATTCAGAGCAATCTCAACTGAATTAATCATAGTGAAAATATTAATACGGCCTTCTTCATGTGGTTGCAATGTCAAACTGAACCCTTTATTTCGCTCACTGGGGTAGACTTTTCACGTGCCGATTTTAATGGATGTCACTTGTCAGTTATCATCTGTTAAATCCCCTCTCCAAGTTCTCCACTGCCTTAACTGTCTATTGAACTCACACTCTTTGGGTCCTGTCATTGCATCTAACTAATGCGTTTTTCCACTGTGCCACGTGTCCTTGAAACATAGGACGTGGAACTAGAACAGTCCTCCTCAGTAAGCGAAATAAAGCGTTCAGTTCGACATTCCAACCAACTGAAGAAGGCCGGAGCGTGCAACGGCCGAAACGGTTTAATAAATATGGAGACAAGATAAGGACAATAGTTCGAATAATGTAAATAATGTCCTCTTTTTCTTTTGCTTCTTTTTTCCTGACTAAACTGAACCAAAGTCTCTGATATATATTTTCCTTCCGACTTTCGTCGTAGTCGAAATGGAATTGTCCATTATTTATTTGCGGAACTGGTAAGACTATCTTATGAAGAAACGGAGAAAGATAAAGTATTATGATGATTTTAATGTACTTGCTTCACAAACGTACATACACCCATATATGCATACACATTATATATATATATATATATATATATATATATATATATATATATATATATATATATATATATATATATATATGCATAAATACATACATATATATATATATATGTGTGTGTGTGTGTGTGTGTGTGTGTGTGTACAGACATACATATATGAAGGGATGTGTGTCTATGCATGCGTTCGAATAAAATTTAGTCGAAATAATTAGATTTGTATACAAACCACTTGCAAAGCTAAGATAAAAATCCTGAAGCGAAAAGAAGGCAAATAAAACCAGATTGTTGAAACGAGAATCAAAATAAAGAAATACAAATGTGAAGTAATAAAATACAATTGTCGGCGCTCTTTTTGAGTTTTCCTTCATATCGATCGATTTTTCTTTCTTGGAGACATGATCGATATCGGAAATTCAATAGAAAACTTACAAATAAACGTCCAAAATACTAAACACATTAGTATTGTATTTCCATACCAATAATTGTCATCATCATCATCATTATCATCATCATACTATTTTATTAATATTATTATACTAATATTACGTTTTCACTGCAATGATATATATTAGCAGCCATGGGAGATCACGTGACACTAAGTTTCATTAGTACATCAGAATCTCTCAATTCAAATTGTTGATCGTAATGCTATATTCTGGATACTTTCAATGAAGACTTTCCAGTTTAATGCAGGTACATCTTGCGTCTGTGTAAGGTTCTTCTGGCGTCTATGTCTGTCACGTCCATGCCAGGTTCTTCCTGCATCTATGCAAGTTTATTCCTGCATCTATGCCAGGTTCCTCTCGCGTCTAAGCCAAGTTCTTCCTGCGTCTATGCAAGATTCTTCACGCGTCCATGCCTTGCTCTTCCTGCGTCCAGCGAAGGTTCTTCCTGCGTCGATGTAAGCTTCTTAATATCTCTTCTCGAGGTTCCTCCCGCGTCTATGTAAAGTTCTTCCTGCATCTATGCAACGTTCTTCTTGCATCTAAACTAGGCTTTTCCCTCGTCTAAGCTAAGTTCTCCCTGTGTCTATGCAAGATTTTTTCTGCGTCTATGCAAGATTTTTTCTGCGCTCTATGCAAGATTTTTTCTGCGTCTATGCAAGATTTTTTCTGCGCTCTATGCAAGATTTTTTCTGCGTCTATGCAAGATTTTTTCTGCGCTCTATGCAAGATTTTTTCTGCGTCTATGCAAGATTTTTTCTGCGTCTATGCAAGATTTTTTCTGCGTCTATGCAAGATTTTTTCTGCGTCTATGCAAGATTTTTTCTGCGTCTATGCAAGATTTTTTCTGCGCTCTATGCAAGATTTTTTCTGCGTCTATGCAAGATTTTTTCTGCGTCTATGCAAGATTTTTTCGGCGTCTATGCCAGGTTCTGCCTACCTCTACCTGTGTCTATGCAATATTCTTCCTATGTAGGTGCTTCCCGTGTCTATCCAAGTTTATTTCTGTGTCTATGCAAGGTTTTTCCTCTGCCTATGCAATGTTCGTAACGCTTCTAAGCCAGGTTATTCCCGTGATCAGCCCAGGTTCTTCCTGAGATTATGCAAGCATCTTCCCGCTTCTAAGCCAGGTTCTTCCTGTATTCATGCAATGATCTTCATACGTCTATGGTAGGTACTACCTGCATATCTACTAGTCTCTTCCTGCATCTACGTAGGGCCCTTCCTCCGTTTAATTCCGCTTCTTCCAGCGCCTAAGCAATGATCTTCCCCCGTCTATGCCACGTTATTCCTTCTTCTTTTGCAGTTTCCTGCGTCTTTTCAAGGTTTTTCAGGCATCCCTGCCAGATACTTTCCTCGTCTAAAACCATTAGTTGCTGCGTTTATGTAAGATTCTACCTGTGTCTTTACCAGATTCTGCATCTATGCAGGGTACTTAATGCGCCTATGCCAGGTTCTACGCGGGATTATTCAAGTTTCTTCCTGTGTCTATTCATCCTTCTTCCTGCGTCTTTGCCAGATTCTTCCTGCGCCAATGAAAGTTTCTTTCAAGCTTTTCCATCTGTCTATACCAGATTATTCCCTGTGTCTTTTCCAGTTCTTTCCTGTGTCTTTATCTGCGTATGTGTCATATTCTTGCAGCACCGATGAAAGGTCCTTCCTGCGTATATGCAAGATGCCTCATACCTCATTTCCTGGATCTTTCAGTGTCTATGCAAGATTCTTCCCACATATTTGTCAGTTTCTGCATTTGTCTATGGAAGCTTCTTCATGCATCTATAGAAGTTTCTTCTTGCATCTACGCCATGTTCTTCCTGCCTATTTGCCAGGTCGTTCCTGCGTATATTCCAGGATCTTCCTGTGTTTTTTTCCCAGGTCCTTCTTGCGTATTTATCAGGTTCTTCCGGCGTCTATGCAAGGTACTTCCTGGTCCTTTTCCAGGTTCTTCCTACGTCTATGCAAATTTCTTCCTGACTCGTACATATGCAGATTTTTTTTAAATTCACTAATAAGATAATTTTTTAAAAATTTACTTTCTATCAGATTTGTTTCTCTGCAACAAATATTCGCACTCTCTTATAGTACTTCGTTCCTTCATTCATTAAAACACTATCTCATCTCTTGAGAAAAAAAACGAATAATCCATTTCAATTTTAAATCCCACCCCCTGTTTCTAAACCAATCTAAACCAAAGAATACATATTCTATTCATACGAATATATCCTAAAAAATTTTGTCGGCATTAAATAGCCCATTGGGGTTGATATGCCGTAAAACAAAATAAACCAAACCAGTCTAAACCAAAGAATACATATTCTATTTATACGAATATATCCTTAAAATGTTTTCGGTATTAAATAACCCATTGAGGTTGATATACCATAAAACAAAATAAACCAAACCAATCTAAACCAAAGAATACATATTCTATTCATACGAATCTATCCTTAAAATGTTTTCGGTATTAAATAACCCATTGAGGTTGATATACCATAAAACAAAATAAACCAAACCAATCTAATCCAAAGAATACATATTCTATTCATACGAATCTATCCTCAAAAAAATTGTCGGCATTAAATAGCCCATTGGGGTTGATATGCTGTAAAACAAAGTAAACCAAACCAAACGTTCTTCATTTGGGGATTTTCTCACGGATTTTTTCACCGCTATTGATTCCATATCTAGTTACGTTTTTGAAATTACTTGGTTCGGTTATCACGGCGTTGGCTCTAAGATTCTGCTAAACTTTCGATATCCATAATTTTAAGCATTTTGTTTTTTCTAGCCTGTAAACAATAGCTTACTTTTAACTCATTTACAGGTTATTTAAGATTATACCATTTGCTAGCATTAATATTAAGTCATTTGCAAACACCTTCTGAAAGCCATTAACAGAGACCAAGCTAGAAGTGTGACCACTTATCGCAATTATTCGACCGTATCCTTCCTCTTAGTCACCAAATAAATACATTCAGATCGTAACACACAAATCTTGAACGTGAAATTCATTTTTCTTGATAGCAGACTTTGAGTTTGCCGTGACCTTGTCTGGTTTTGACGTAACGAAAAAAATGCGGCTTGATTATTCACAAATATGTTTGAATAAGAGCGACATCAGTGATCCAACGACTCTTAGCAACCATAGATTCCGATATTGGCGTGATGTGTGGAATTATATAAGTGGCGTCTGTAATAGGTGGAATACGGATATTACATGCAATGTAAAGATTGTCACGTCATTTTCGCTAACTTAAAGGTAAATGGACAGAATAGTATCACACGTTGTAAACAATTCAATTGTCTATATATTACATATGTAAAAGTATGAATAAAGATAAAAGGAAAACTTAAGTAGTAGACGCGTTTTGTACTCTGATGATCTTTAGCAAGGCAAAATGGCTTTATTGAATGAGAAGTGCCCCGGTCGCATCATCTCTCAGAACAGCGATGTCAATTAACCACCACGATCGTGCGACTTGACACCTTTAGATTTCTTCTTTGGGCTCATCTCAAAAATTATATCTATGCCAAGAAGCCAAATACAATTCAACAGCTGAAGAATGAGATAATAAGGCGTAACGGTGAGACAGATGAGTAACTACGCAGAGACGTCATCAAAAACTTTTGACCATCGAGTGGAGGTGTTCCTCCGAAGCCTTGACAGACATTTGGGCGATATTATTTTTCACACATAATTTCCATGACTTAAATAATATGATCCAATAGAGAAATAGAGAAATTTCCACCAATAACACTGATTTATTCACTGCTACTTTGATTCGTCTTAACCCATTACATGACATGAGCCCCATTTGGGGATCTGTTAAAATGAAACTCACTACATGTTATCCCTTTTATTTACATTGAATTGCTTACATACATTGCATTTGCAGAGGTAGATTTTACAACACTTAGCCTTTAAAGTTTTCAATATTAGCCGTAAGAAGACACTTTCTGTCGTAATTATACATTTCAAAAAGTAGGAAAATAATGACTATTATGAAAAGTGTTTTTTATTATTTCTAATCAATATTATTTTATGATGTTTTATACACATATATATCTGATGTTCTAAATTCTATAAAAATGAGAGTGGTAACTACATAAATAAAACATAAAGACTATATAAACTCCTAAGACACCTGTCTGGGCCAAAAATGTGCATTAAAAAAAATTGGCAGTTAATGAGTTAAGGAAACACCATTTATAATAGTTTTGGCGGTGGTTGTAAGTATTTTGATATTGTGGACATTGGATATATTGTTTGGGATAGACGATGTTATGCAATTAGAAACTAGAGGTATATGTTTGTTTTTATATAAAATATTAACACTGTTATTGTGACTGTTGTTAATTTCATTATCTTTTTTGTACTTGTATATTTTTGTACCTTTCTCTTAAAATTGTTGATGAACTAATGAAAATATTAGATGATTTAAAGGTGGACATTTATCATGTAGTTTCTATTAAAGTTCAAGTGATTTAACTGTGTTAAGAGAAATGGAATTCTACGCATGAAGTATTAGTCTATATGGACCACGTAAATATATTTACACAAATCTCAGAAATGTGGCAACGCCATATTGCGTTTTCAATTATAGTTTCCATGGCATATTTTCATTTTTTTTTCTCGCTGATCTCATCCACGCGGTGAACTTTTCAATGCAACACTCTTACTGCCACCTTTTCTACAAAGATGTTCTTTTGTGTGCTGATACAAGGAAAGCCACCTGTTTGCTCTAGTTAAATTGTAAAGCTGAAATAGACGCGAATATTTCGCGTCATTTACACGAAATCATGATTCAAAACAAATTCTGCACTTTCAACATCCGGGCTAATATGGCTACCACTAATTTTCTTTCACTTCTCGTACAAAGTTAAACCAATTAAAATAGTTAAAGAATGAAAAGGGATAACTATCGCTTAACACGTGTGTAATTAACATTGTATTAGGCAAAATTACACAGATTACGTAGCAGTAAAAGAAAGAGGGTAGATGTGCGGTTAGTGTTATGGCTATTGGTGCTGAAAGTAGAATCATCGGTTCGAGTTCAAATTCCATCCTTGTCTGTTACTTTTACTAAGCACTGATGCCGTCCGGAAACATTTATCAATGTCAAATAACAGGGATAAGCAAAACTCTCAATTCCCAAAAAAGACATTTCAGGAAATCATGGATATTCACACACATTAAAAAGAAGCTTTAGATGTCAAATGATCTGAAGGGACAAAGACTTGAAAAATTGCAAAGAAAGACAAACACAAGTTAACCAACGTATTATTATTATTATCATTATAATTATAATTATTATTTAAATTTGCAATGTGATGATGGTTTCAAAATTCAGACATACTTTTAGGAAAATCAAAAAAGAAAGTGGAAAGAAATTTTCGTGTGACGTCTTTCGGCCATTAGGACTTCATCAGACTAGAGTGATTTTTACGTTGTTGCGATTACATATGGACATGGAGGAGAGGGTAAGTTAAATGTTTATTTTGTTTAATGTGTGTTTTGGCATATAGTCTAGCGGATTACATTTAATTTATATTTATTGTTTCTGTTATATTTTATTAATTTTCTTATTAACTAACCCACATTGCGATAACGGAAGATCTGCTAAGTTGCTCTCTGTCAAGTCTCAAAACGGCAGAAAGCAAGAATTTTTCAATGGATATTGGCTATGTCTCAGATGGTGGTTCCTTGCAACACAGTCATGCGATTTTTATGGTATAGTTGTTGCTCTGGTGATTTGTATCATTATTAACATTATTATAATTACATGTATCATATCGAAATATACGCGATGTTAGAAATTTATACATATATATATATATATATATATATATATATATATATATATATATATATATATATATATATATATTATGAAATGGACAAAGTCCAACAATTATTTTAAATTTTCTAAAGTATCTTAAAATAATTGTCGAAATTTATCCATTTCATAATGTGTGGTGTCATTTGTTTACATTTGATACGATATGAGCAGATATGAATGGACGTGAGATTCATAGAAGATTGAAGTTCAAATACAGTAAATTCGACCGAACGTGCCTCTGTGGCCAAAGTGGTAAAGCCACGTCAAGCTAAATGACTGTTCTGTATAGGATACAGGTTCGAATTCTGTCGGAGGACGAATATTTTCTTTGAAAATTTATCGGGCATCCAGGCTGGTAAATGTAGTTTAATACTGTTTATTGTAGTATAAACATAAAAATGTCTCAATATATATATATATATATAATAGCTCAGTCCACACAAACGGTCTTCGATTGAGAATGTTCTTAAGTATCTAGATCTAACTCGTTTTGACTTGCTTTCATTATTCATCAAGTATAACAAACCAAATCTCTTGATCCCTGGTCACGATGCTTCCCAAATAAACACGCTCTTGAATTGAGATTTACAGTGCATCAGAATCAAAGTTAGATTCTCACCTGTTTAGGAACTGACATGTTTATTTGTGATATAGAATTTTCAAACACCTTTTATTTTAGTCTCTCTCCTCAAGAAGATGTTACTTTATTTGTGTGTATAACATTGATTTCGGATCAAAATCTCTTATGAGATGTTCAAGCGCATTTTATTATAAGATCTTGAGGTTTGTATGTCTCTTCAACCAACCATAATTCTTATTGTCTTTAAATCATTTAGATTTTGGTTCCAATTTTTCAGTCTTCTTTTTATTCTATTTTTTTTTACTTATTTTTCACAAGACGAAAGCGACCATAGTTTTTTTTACAGAACTCTTCTCTGTGCATCTTCATTTATTCTTGAGAAAGCTAATTTCCAGTAACATTCTCCATATCTTCAAACTCCTAGTTTTCTTTTTCCTAGAACTTTTTTTCCACACATGTCTAGAGAGTTCTGTCAGCCCTGCTAATTAACCCGTAGCGGGGATGAGGCGAACAGATAGATATTCGCGCCTTTTCCAAGAGCATCTGTCCGAAATTAAACGAAACAGACTAAGCTTGAATTTGAAGTTGAAACGATTCCATTTTAAGCGTCTATGTTGTTTACCCCGATCTATGGGTAAAATAGTTTCATCCTGTAATGCTGGAAATGAATCTGATAAAAACCATCAATTCTAAACAGTCGGGAAAGAGGATAGAAACCTCAACACTGTCCTTCAAAAGGATCATGGCTGATCACCTATATAGAAATTTAAAAAAAAATACGGTTATCCATAATCGTATACCTCTTAAAAGGACATAGCATTAAAATAAATCTTAATTTATCTATTTGAATTTCATCCGGTTACATTTTCACAACATATGTGTGGTGTTAAATATTTGGGACTGAATGACATATCAGTATCACCATTTATATCAACATCACCTTACTATATATAATCGCAGACCGCAGTTATAATCGCAGACCGCAGTGGTCTGGACAGTCTCACTCCTTGTAATAAATTCCTTTTTTTTATCTAATCTTGCCTCTCGTGGGTTTGCTACAGTTACAAGGGCGCCAACTAATGTAGCCGGAAGACGAACTTTTACATTCCCTATTTGCGTATCATAGAAAGGATTTCTGGCATTTAAAAAAATATATCGTCTTTTCACAGGTGTATTGTTTCTTCTTGTGCATTCACAACGAACATCACGATGACTATATACTTTTTCATATGTGGCTCTCAGACACATTCTTCTTGCCTCTGTCGGGTCGCAGGTATGGATCCCAAAGTTTCAAGTTAATTCTTAAATATCTGTCTCTATCTTTGAGGTGAGGTATTAAGATTACTTACATTATTTACATTATTCTGACTACTATCCTTAAGAACGCATGGCCCAGTGGAAAAAAGGCGTTGGTTAGATCCAGTGTCCCAAAGAGTTGTTAGTTCAATACCAGCATACAGCAGTGATGAACCAAAACTTGCAGAGTTGGGTTTAAGGGAAATGAGACATTCGGGAGAGGCGTGACATGTAGAAGTAGAATAATCCTCTCTGGTGGGTGAAATAAAAGCCTCGGATCCAAATTCTAATCCCCTGAAGAAGGCCGGAGCGTGCAACATGGCAATGAGGATAACAGTCCAAATAATGTAAGTAATTCTTATATATATATATATATATATATATATATATATATATATATATATATATTGTTTTCTGTGAGGTCTTTTGTTTTGCGCTAATAATGTTGGGGCACGCCGCAGAATTCAATCCAAGTCAAACCATTGTAAGTATTTTTGAATGTACAATTAGTGTAAGTGCTGCATTTACTTTCCATTTGCTTTGGTATACCATGCTTTGACTGATGCCTTTTGAGTATAACTAGGTAGGAGCAAATGTCTGGATGTCGTAGATAATTATGCTAACATAAAGTCACTATGACTGATATTAGATTATCCTAGACTAGTTCAAATGCGGATCACATGAAATTTAGTTCTGTCTCTTACAAGCTGTAACCAAGTTCTGTTGCGCCTATACCTGTATAAATGCAGGTTGACACTGTCGGTCTTGAAGAGGTGCAAATGTTCCAGGGCAAGCACATAGAACGCGAATATTTTGTTACAAAGAGAATTAGATATCCGAGCCAGCTGATGAGCAAAATCAGGATACAGTAGTCAAAGGCTATATCTGTATTTTTTTTATCTTGAGTGTTCTAGAACTTTTCGATTATGCCCGAATCATCGAACCACGAACTATTTGAGCTGGAATAGATTGAGAGGTTACTGAAGTCAACAACCAGATATTGAGCACTTCAATCGACAATTACAGCATACTTTAAAACTATATTTCATCAAAAACATATGAAATTCTCTTTAATTGAAACAAACGATTTCGTTTCATTTCTTTCACGATTCGGTTACTTTTAGAGAGATAGGGTATAATAGATTTCAGTTTTTTCCTCAGATTAGGTCATTTGCAGTGGTATACAGTGATATGGATCTATTTTCGGAGTGTATAATGAAATTTGTTTGACCTTGAAAAATATTGCGTCTTCCGTGATTGCATATGATTTTTGTTCATATCGGGAAACTATTGTCTCGACTGTCGATTAGTTCTCCTAACAGCTATTGTCTGCGATGGATGCTACCACAAAAACGCGTACGAAAATTGTAACGCCGCGCGAAAACAATGGGAACCTTTACTAGTGAGCAAATTAAAGTACTATAGACTGACCTGGAAACTCTCCCGATTTAAATCCAGTCGAGTATATGAGGTCAATCTGCGAGTAACGATTTCGTTGAATGTACATACGAAGTATTAAAATGTGCACTGAGTCATGTTTTATTGGAAAAATACGAAAAAATTAAATAATAATGGAATTACTCGTTTTGTTTCAATTAATTTGCACCAGGATGTATATAACTAAATATATATTAGGTTGGTGCAAAAATAATGACGTAATAATGTCGTTTTTTGACGTATTTTTAACGTCAAAAAACGGCATTATTACGTCATTATTTTTGCACCAACCTAATATATATATATATATATATATATATATATATATATATCGTTGTATTTTAAATTTATAGTATCACCTGGACATCTCGAAAATGTAATATGCTGTATCACCGAGTTTTAAAGAAGCCTAGCTGATTGACTGCGGTTAGTATTGTCAGAATCGTCGCTGGATAAGTATGCCTAATGGGAGATTAAAAATTAATCAGCCATGTGTAAAAAAAGCACATCGTTAAAACAATTCTCGTTATTGCAAATTAATAAAGAAGTCGTTACTTCTTCAGATGATTGGAATTTCGAAGGGAACCCTTTATTTCGTTCAGATTGTTATGTTCCACGTGTTATGCCTCTTCTGGATGTTAAGACCTCGCATAATCTGACAATCTGTGCTCAACGAAATCGTTCCCTTCGCGTAACTTTTCTTGGGATTTTTGAATGAGCAATGAATAATTGAAATCGGACCACTGGGAGAGGAGGAGTTGCTTAGACACACACACTTACACAAACACAGACATACACTGTACTTTATATATAAGATTTCTCCAAATTACATTTTGCTTTGATTGTGACACAAAATCCGGCAACAAAGAATCTGATCGGGTGATTGGACGTTTCGAGGTGCGAGGAACCACGTTTTAATTGCTTTTGTTTCCAGGTACACCCTGACTCGGGGCGGTAGCACATGTTATGGTCCCAGCTATTGGTAAATAGTGAAACATAGACAAAATGCTATTAAATTATAAAAATATATTTTCATAGTACAAATTGCAGCAGTATACTTCCATGTAAAACATAGCAACGATAGCTATTTATAGTAAAATTAGCAACCATATATTTCAAAAGCAACATGACCAGCCATATATTTTATCTGTAGTTGAAGACACAAAATTGCGTTAAAAATATGATTAGTTAAAGACATGAAAGGGTTCCAATTATTTATATTTCGGTATTAAATAACCCATAGGGGTGTTGATATGCTACTAAACAAAATCAACCAAAGCAACCAACATAAAAGAACACTTTCATGACATTGAGTCACATAATATCAACTTCTTAAATCAAACTACAGTCCTAAATATATCTTCAGAAAATTTACAACATTAAACATACAAATATCACCGTCTCTATCAATTATATCCACACAAACATATATATGCACAAAAGCTGAGTATAAAGTACCACGTATTCAACTGTGAAAGCAGAATAACATATATTTATATTACTTCAAAGCTCAGAAGTAAATTAGATTTCGGCATTAAATGACCCATTACGATTTGTTATGGCGTTAAAGAAACAAATCAATCATTTATTGAGATACTTAATTAAATGTGGAAGTTTCGCTGTATTCGTCTTTTGAGAGAAAGTGTTTAATATTTTATATCGATTCCCCCGGTTTATATTCATGTAAGATGCCGATAATTCAGCATCAAACCCTAAAACGCACTGTTGTCTTCCAAAAGATAAGGAAAAACGGAAATGCTATTAGAAATAATGAGAATTGTACGGGACTGCAAGTAATATCGGTTCTCATATATAGTAATGAATGATAGACAATCTCAGAGACGAAGAAAATAATTGAGGCAATATAAATATAGTTCTACTGAAGTATGATGAGAATAACATTCTACTGAATAAGTGTGTAACGGTGAGGTTTTAAGGAAAATGGACATAGAAAAGACAATTATGTTTAGAAGCAGAAAGAATTAATGAAATTACTAGGACATAAACTGAGGACAATGGGCTTGACAAATTTGACACTCACAGGTCATATTGTATACAAAAGAAACAGAGGAAAGCTGTACATAAAATACTTTATTTGATTGTGTAAATGGTTGGAAGAACGGTGATTAAGTGAGATAGCGAAAAGACAAATTTTACAAAGGGCTTCAAAGGACAGAAAATCGTGTAAAGCCATGATAATCCACGCCGTTAAGGGTCACAGTAAATTTAGCTTGACGTGCCTTTACAGATTTGGCCACGAAGGAGCTGTATTTAAACATCAATCTTCCATGAATCTCACACATACATTCCTATCTGCCCATGGCGTATCAAATGTAAACAAATGATGTCACACATTATGAAATGAACAAAATTCGATAATAATTTTAAGACATTTTATGTATATACATACATTTTATAATATTTAAATTTATTTGTATCTATAAAAAGAATGTATAAACATAAAAAATTCTTAAAATAATTGTCGGACTTTGTCCATTTCATATATATATATATATATATATATATATATATATATATATATATATATATATATCTGTACTGTGTCCTCTCCCGGCGTGGATCATATATATATATATATATATATATATATATATATATATATATATATATATATATATATGAAGAAATATAATTTTAAGATGTGGTATATTTATGGGATAAAGTGCTCAATATCAGAGATAGAGCGTGTGTAAATAGAAAAGTAAACATAGAAGTCAACATTAACGGCGAAAATCTGTTTCATGCTAGATGCAATCATCAGGCCACGGGTGTTGTTTTTTTTCTCGGCTATTTATACGGGTCAGTGGTGCATTGTGGGTATTCTTTTTTGACTGTTATTTTAACGGAAGTCGTTTATTTGTTTATTTATTTATTTGCGTCAAATTATTTTGCACGTTTTTATTTATTTTTATTTTTTTATATGTACATATGAATGAAAGAACGCTAAAACTAAGAATCTTGATATGAGATGAAATAATGCTTCCAAAAAAGTAGTTCTGCTCTAGTTTGCGCTAGCCTATGGAAATCATTGATATTCCCATATATTTTTATTGCATAGTAAAGCTTCTTTGTGTCATTCGGGTATATCTTCAAATCTAGAAACGCTACTTTTCTACCGACCAACCTGTCCACTGAAAAAGCAAAACACGGAACTTGGAAGTAGCAAGTAGGATATTTGATTATTACATTAATTGAAGCTTTTAAATCTCGTTATATAATGCGTTTCAACACACTATCAATGTCTATTAAGGTAAGCACTTTCTTTCTTTATAATAGATAATGGCCTAGGAAAGAGTCAATATATGTAGAGAGAAAGACACTTTGATGATTTTGGTTTATTTGAGCAGCAATTTATCATTTGTACATGTTTGGTTAATGACCAACGAATACTTATTTTTATAGATTTGTTTTAACTGTATTCCATATTCCTTTATTTATATATAGATATATATATTTCCGATATATTCTCTCAATGGAATCTCCCGTCGAATTCAAGCAGATCAGTTTCTAGGAAACCGACTGCCAGACAACAGCATATGACATTTCATTATAGCGGTGATGGTTTCGTGCAGGAAACACTTTTTGACGGGCCGAATACAGAGACCTGCCACAGATAACCTAAACGCCCCTCCGCAGGTTTTGAATTCAGATTTGTCCTTCTCCTAGACCAGCTGCCATCCAAGGTAAATCTATTTAGCCATAGCTGGAGGGAGAAGAAGAGGATTCACACCTTTCTCAATTGTATTACAACGTAATTGAATGTAATCGATTCGACTGGAATTCAAACTCGACTCTCCGCTTCCTCAATACAAGAAATCGGTTTCGATAGTTTTTTAAAGATCTCATCATCATATGCCATATTCCGACTTTACGTGTCAGGTTGTCTTTGATGATAGCTTATGAAACCAAATGTACCCAAACACAGGAAAGGTTATAGTTAAACTTCTAGTGGAAAGCAGTAAAACTCTCCAAAATAAACCGTTAAAAATCCTTAACAAAGTACTTTTGTCGAACTTTAACGAAACTTGTATAATTAGTTGAAGTTAGTAATATATGATCAATATTTGAATAGATAGATAGATAGATAGATAGATAGATAGTTTTCTTCTTCTTTTTTTTTCTTATTTTTACGGCATATCAACCTTAATGGGTTATTAAATGCCTAGATATCTTTTTTTTTTATTTCAGGTTATATTTTCTTTAAAAAAAAACTATAGCCAGTAAAATCTTTTTTTTCTAAAAATATATTGTTGTTAATAAGTATTCTTATTACAAAGTATTTCTGGTATGCATTAAAACTTATTTTTACACTTTCATAGTGTCTTGATCCCAATTTGGGTGTCAACTATTTCCCCACAGCTTGGACCCTAGCAGGTGCTACCACCCCGGGTCAAGGTGGACCTGTGACCACCGACAATTAAGAGGTGGTTCCACGCTCCTCTAACTCTCCTGATCAGAGGCCTTGCATGTAGTTTATCGTCTTACCCAGGACGCGGATGTAGTTAACAGTCATCCCCAGGACATATATATATATATATATATATATATATATATATATATATATATATATATATAGAGAGAGAGAGAGAGAGAGAGATAGATAGATAGATAGATAGATGTGAAATTTATTACAGTAAGAGTCATGACGCAACTCCAGTAGTCTAGTAAAAAATAAAGCGAATGTTACATTACCATTTAGCCCATTATTAAAATACAAATATTAAGCAAAATAGTTCTATATATTTTGCCAAATTGTCATATTTTTGTGAATGCTTCCATTGAAGTCGAAAAAACGTTGCCACAAAGATCACAAAACCTTGGAACCAAAAAGGATACAATTAAAATGACTTCATGAATATGCATATCGATTTTTTCTTTCATTCTTATGAATAAAATTTGTTTCTTGAAAATTTATGCGACGTAAAAAAAATTCTACAGTCTTTTAGATAAAGGGATGTTTTTTTTTTTATCTGCTTACATTTTTCTTTAAGTCTTCCTGTAATGTTAAAATTCATCTGTAATTGCAACTCAATTTTGTTTAAATGTTAACTTGAACACATATATAAAGATTTTGGTAAGTAATTACTTTTTTTTTTGTTTTTTTTTTTTAAATTAATCTATTCACTTCAATCAAGGTGATAATGCTACTAAGACGCACTATGCCACTTGGAGTGTAAGAGAATGAATATATTTTATAAGGAACCGGAAATACAATTCTTAAAAGGGAACAAGGCATGAACCTCACTTCCTGTTTAAAATACCGGGGAACGGGACGATAGTTTAACCAGAATATATGTATCCAAATAAATGTTTCTCATCGAAAATATAATCATTTTCATTTACAATTGTTCCATTCCAGCAAGAAGCAAGTTTTTTTGGTATTTTTTAAATCTATGTTTAAAGATGACTGTTTTACTCAGGACGATATGTTTAATGAAGGTTTTAAACTTTTTTTTTTTTTTTTTTTTTTTTTTTTTTTTTTACTTCTGAACGTTTTCGCTTACGTATGAAAGTTTCCAGCAATAAGAATCCAGAGTTAATTCTGGTGTTCATGGAGAATGTGGACCAACCTTCGAGCGTAACGACCTTTCCTTTCTTTGAATTGTCTTACAGAATATGAAAGATGGAATATGAGCAGAGCACTTTAAACATTGCGCTTAGTGTACACGGGTAAGTTACTAGTAATATACATCTGCAATGATGGCTGCTCCATATACCCGTAGTTTATAATGAACAATATATTTCATATTTCACCAAAAACACAGCAAGAGCTTCTTTGGATGGAGTAATAGACTGGTGTTTTCAAGGTGTTCTCTTTTTTTATGGCTTCCACATTGTTTATCGTTATCTTTTGTCTTACACAACTCATTTTTTATTATTGTTGAACACTCTGCCTTGTAATATATTCGTTTGTACTTTAAGTCTGATTTTAGTCAATAATACGATATTTTTTTTGCAATCCTTGACCACTAATCCGGCACGCCGTCGAGAATGAAACTTACAAGTTATTCTTATTTCTAAAACCAGTTTGAAAGTCGTTATCACGGACCATATGACCATTATAAACAGGAACGACTTGATACGGGCAAAGAATCATTTCGAAGTTGAAAGTAATTTTACTGGAATAATATTATCTGCTTCTTAAAATTAAACAGCTTTAAGGTATCCTTTAATAAGATTGTTTTTCTATTAATATCTGCTATTTTTACACTATAATTATTCCCCATTTACCTATAATATGTATTTCTGCATAAAAATTTCAGATAAAGTATATATAGAAAATAACAATAAAAAAAAATAAACAAAACAGATGGAATACATCTTAGGCGAAGCGTTTCGTCTTCTTACGTAAGGCATATGTAAGGATTTTTGGTTGTGAGAAGAGTTTGTATGCAAGAATAAAAATAGTTTTTTTTTTTAAGTTTCAATATCCCTATCCTTTCTCCCACAACGCTAAAAGAAAGTTGCACAAAATATACGACCGCAAAATCAATAATAATGTTATCAACAACAATAAACCAGATAAAAACAGATACGTAATGCTACCAGCAAACTCCATAAAATCCCCCATCCAAAACAATCAATTCAATCTAAACAACAAGTAAATGATTGCAAGCCAATCAAAAACTATCATGGATATAATCAGAACCAAAAATAGTCATAACAATAATAATTCTGAAGCAGCTACAGTGCTGTTCGATAAAAGTGACTCACCTTATCCTTTGAATTTAGCTCAACTTTCGTATCATCCGAGAAGAGAACATTCTTCCAGTCTTCTATGGTGAAATGTTTGTAATAGTTAGCCTATTCAAGTCTCTTGGCTTTGTTGGCTTTACTGGGTTTGCTGGCTTTGCTTATTAGTGGCTTAAACCTTCGTGTACAAGATTTGTAGCCTTGTTCTAACAGCCACCAACGGACTGTTGAAGAGGCAAGACTAACACCTTGCTCTTCGCTTAGACTGGCTGCCATTTCTTGGCTAGTTATAGTCCTATTCTTCGCAACTTCTCTCTTGATTACCCTGCCGGTTCTATCATCAAACTCCTTCATTTGTCCCCTTGTTTCCTTCCTTGAAGCAGGAGCGGCATTATTATGTGCCCTAAGCAATCGACAGACAGTTGATTGTGAGGTTATAGCAATTTCTGCAATTTCTGTTGTAGACTTGCCTGCTTTTGAGACGGCAATAATAGATGCATTAAATGGTTCTGATGCGTGTTTGTACCCTTTAATCTGGTTAGTGACTTGAGTGGATATTTCAAGCTGTTTTTGTACTCTATAAGGTTTTCTGGAATATTCTGGAATACTCTAGATTTAATTTAAGCTGCTCTAGATTTCTCTAAACTATTGTTCTGAGTGTATTGTAAAATAGTTTTCAATATTTTGTCAAAAGCTCTTTAAATGTACCAGTTTAATTATTAGATTGCGATATCTGAGTCACTTTTTTTGCACAGTTTTTTCCTGAATCTCATTTATATCCAAATTTATAATTATCAATAGAATACCTTATGGTGAATAATTTTTTTTCCTAAGTGCTCAGGAAGGGGTATTTATATCAGTGAGATTAAAAATTATTTTAACCCCCAAAACAATAGACAAAAAATATTTTTAGTAAAAAAAATGAGCTGAGTCACTTTTATCGAACAGCACTCTACATATAAATTGCCAGAATTTTACTTCACAATACACTGGAGAAAGCTGCAGAAATTTAAAAAAAAGAAAAGAATGTATCATAAAAGAGGCCTTATATGCAACAATCTGTGAAATTCGACAACACACTAGCGAATGCCGCACCTATAAAAAAGTGGCTTACTTCTGGCTTAATTCTCAAAAGCGCCGCTATCTAATCTTTAATTCTGCGTCCCATATCCTTCCCAATATCCCCTTTCCTGAAAGAATTATTACTATCACAAGCCAAGATACATGATCAAAAAATACAAATAAATAAATGAAAACGGATAAATACATAACCTCATATCATTCGTAACGTATAACAGATAAATTAATCCAAGTCCAAAGTAAATTAAATACTAATTGCATATATATAGATACATAAAAAAAATTATCTCCTACTCAGTTTCGCTTCTTAGGTATTGAACTCTATCACCTCATTTCAATGAACTTGCCTGACATTTTCGCTAACTTAATGAATTTTAATGAGCACTAATATAACAGAAACTTTGAAAAAACAATATGTTTTCCTCTTGTATATAAATACTTGTCACAGAATAAAATCTTTACATAAATCTTGACACAATCCTTGAGGGGACGAAGCGCGTTGGCTAAGATAGGTTTTCTTTTTTCTTTCTTTATAGACACGACGGAGACGCGGATAGCGGCTCAGATTGAGGAATCTGAGAGCCGAGTTCGAATTCCATTTTGTATTAATACCCTTCTCCTATTAATCCTCTTCTCCCTCCAGCTGTGAGAAAATAGCAGGACAGACTGGGTTTTATAGCCATGGATGGCAAGTGGTCTAAGAGAAGGACAACTCTGAATTCAAAACCTGCGGAGGGTTTAGGAACACAGCAAATAATACTGAACGACTGTGTTATACCTTATTCTTCCTCTTTAGTCTAGTGGATATTGGACAATATCCACACAGACTAAGAGACTTGAATCCGCAGATATATACTACTACCAACGTGATTGAAGGAGGTCATGGGCAGAATATGTGGTCAACGAGTAAGTAGTAAAAAAAAACAGGGAGAAAGGAAGATTGTTTTTAAAATCAGGGAAAAATAATAAGGAAAGGGATCTTGTAGAATTTGACACCCACATGATATACTGAAGAGGGGAATGTAGTAAAAAGGCATAAGCCATTATTAATATCATTGCGGGTCCAATAAAAAACCCAGGTGCCACTATAGGTAGATGCTTACTAAGATATAAAAGGTTAAATTATGAAGTGTATATTATGAGGATATGTTGACGCTAGATTAGAAGTGATAGGAAGAGCATCCTTTCGGGAACCAGTTAACAACATAACAGTTATATGAAGGATGTGCCTGAGTTTTCTTTCATCCTATACAATGGAATGCAAATAGAATGAGGATGATTCGGCCATGTGTACGTGGGAAATCTGAACTAAGCTCTATAGCTCGTCTGCGCATTTACCATAAAAACAGCTATAGAACTGCGAGAAAGAAACAACGTTTTGTCTGTGGTAATCGGTCTGTAAGATGGAAAAAATCATTAAACTAATAAGCCACGTAATCACTTTGTACTACAACCTTGTGGAAATTATTTGACACAAAACGAATAATTCCGTTATTATTTAATTTTATTGCATTTTTCCAATATGACATGACCCAATGCAAAGAGCAGTACTTCGTATGTCCATTCCACAAGGTCGTCCCTTACAGATTGGCCACAGATTCTCGATTGGATTTAAATTTTCACGTGCCAATCCATAGTACTTTGATTTGCTCACTGGTAAGGGTTGCCATTAAGTTCTTGCAGCGCTACAGTTTTCGTACGCTTCCTTAAATTCTATTGCAGGCAATGGCTGTAGGACAACTAATCAACAGTCTAGACAGTAGTATCTGGGCGTGATGAAAATCTGTTGCAATTCCGGATGACGGAATGTTGTTCAAGGTCAAAAAATTCCAACATATACCCCGATGATAGATTCATATTACAGCACACAACTGCAAATGGCCTAATCTGAGGAAGACATAGAAATCGATTACACGCTGTCAATCCATTGAGTCTAAAGCTAACCGTATATTGAAAGACATGAAACTGAAGTAGTTGTTTCAATTAATTTGCACAAGGGTGTATGTCAAGTCTGGACAGTGAGGACTGGTAGCTTATAAGCTTATAACTTTAGAAAGATTGAGTGAATGGATGGTAGACGATGAAAAAGACAGGAAGATGAGGAGGGCCATCTATTTCTTCCTTAGCCCTGCAGATATATGATGACAGCCAAACTTCTTTCATTACTCCCTCATATATATCTGTATTTGAGTTCGACATCATCACATGCATACACACATGTGCATACACGCAAACACACGCACACACACACAAACATATATATATATATATATATATATATATATATATATATATATATATATATATATATATATATATATATGTATATATGGATATTTATTCGATTGTAATTATATCTATAAGTAGGCGTTTATGTCCAAAATCTGAATTTTATTTGAATGAAAAAGAAAGTTCTCTAAAAGAATTGTAAATATGTTGCTAGGATGTAGAATTTTTTGTCGAAAATAATATTGCCTAGACGTGTATACATAATAGAGTTACCGAGGTGTTATTTACAGGTTACAAGGCTCAACCTTATGACCGAATGTAGATAAAAGTTTATGCATAATCAATTTTTGTAGCTTCTAGATTGAAAAATAAAAAAAAAAATATATATATCAACATATTTGTCTGCAAAACAGAATGACAAAAAATTGACAAACACCTATGTTAGCATGTGTGTGTTTGCTGGCATTCGTGCGTGTGCCTGTGCGTGCGAGACGTTCTTTTATGTGTTTGTACAGGGATATTTATGAAAAATATTTGCAGTGATGTAATTACTGCTTTTGTAGATATCTACATATATGTATGAAAAATGTGTATGCGTTTTCTTATGGAAATATTCACTTTTCAACCTAAATATATATTTACACCCTTATGTCTACGTATCCATCTCAGCCTAGTCATCTCTCTCTTTCTTCCTTCCTTTCTCTCTCTTTCTCTCTCTCTTTCTCTCTCTTTCTCTGTGTGTATATATATATATATATATATATATATATATGTGTATATATGCATATATATATATATATATATATATATATATATATATATATATATATATATATATATATATACACACAAACACGCACACATACATATACATGCCGGTGTGTGTTTTGTGCGTGTTTGTGGTAAAATTCGATTACGATAACCGCACTAATATCAAAAGAATAACTGAAAGTGGTCGATCAAAAATAATTTGTACACTTTAAACAAACGCCTCCAAAAAGATTATGCAGTAATATATATATATATATATATATATATATATATATATATATATATATATATATATGTATGTATGTATGCGTATGTGTTTGTGTCTGTCTTCGTGTATGCGTCTGTTTGCGTTTGTTCGCGTATAAATATGTTCGTGTGACCATATATATGTGACTTCTGCAAGTGTGCTTCAGTCCAATCACGTTTTATAAAATTCCGCTGACATACGCTTTTCATATCACTGTTTATTGTATTCTTCCATTTTTTACTTAAGGTTTTATTCTTTAGATTAGCTGTCCGGAGTTCTTGTTTGTGCAGTCGACCATTTTTGGACCTTCTTAGTCGATTTAAGGACCATGTCTTATCCGTGCCCTCAGCAGGATTCCATTGATAACGTCATGGCATTCTTTAGAAAAGTTTTAATTAAAGAAGGACATATGACCAACGAACCTAGCCTGTCGCACAGGCCATACCTATTGCCTATTGCGTGAAAGTGACTGAGACACCTGAAGTGGTAGTAAAAAAAAAACAAAAAAACAAAAAAAACAATATGAAGTTTGGATCGTTTATTTTCAATTTTCATGATGACTGTTGAAAGAGACTGTTACCTTTGGATTTTTATTTCAATATTCAATTGTAAATTTATATATACGATATGCCTGTTATTGAGAACTTTAGTCCATCAATATAGCATACGGTAAAAGTATATTTTATCATATATATATATGTGTGTGTGTGTGTGTTAAAATTCCAAATCACCTCATATGAGGAATAGTCTATTTCGGCAGAAGAAGGTATCTGTCGTCTGTCTTATCAACCCCAGTGTTGAATGAGTTCGTGTCATAAATAGAAAGCAAAAAAAACAAAAAACACTCCATACCGGTGTCATTAAGAGAGACAACCAATATATATATATATATATATATATACATATATATATATATATATATATATATATATATATATATATATATATATATATATATATATATATATATATATTCACCTGCCGAAATAGGCTATTCACTATATGTAGTGATTTTGGATTTTATTCTTTATTAATTAATTGCTAAGTAATACATTGTGCTCTTTGTGTGAATCAGTTTTAATAGTTTTTTATTACTAGGATCAACTTGGATTATATACTAATGGATTTGTTACATATATATATATATATATATATATATATATATATATATATATATATAATATAAATGGCTCAAACACTTATATTCCATGGTTATAATTTATTACATTGGAATCGTGATCACGATTCAATTTATCAGACCTACCTATGGAATATTACTGTTTGAGCCTTTTATATTATATTCTTACTCTGTCCTGGCCATTGACTTCTACTGGGTTTCTATCCTATTGCGAACTTATATATATATATATATATATATATATATATATATATATATATATATATATATATATATATATATATATATATGTATATATATATATATTGACCCCTAATATTATCAATATATATATATATATATATATATATATATATATATATATATATATATATATTTAACATTAGAGGAAATTACGTAACGTAAAGTATCATAATCAAAGAATGATTACAAATAAGGAAAAAATCTTTGAAGCAAAACCTAATGTAGTTAACACAATTATCCATAACGACACGAAATGTAATGATTATATTGATTCCACTATTAGATCTTATTCTAAGAATGTTGGTTCGCTATGTCACGCTAGACATTTTCTCTTCAGAATCTATCTTATTATTTATAAGTCTAACATTTGTCCATGCTGTGAATATTGCAGCCACATATGATCTGGTTCTCCTTCTGTATATTTAGAGATTCTTGATAAAATCTCAAAAGAATCCCCAACATTATTGGTCCTGACCTGGCATCTCGGCTTCAATCCTTTTCCCAAATATGTAATATAGCTTTACTGCGCCTTTATGTTTATAAATACTTATATGTTAACTTTTTGGATGGAATCTTTGCTACGGTGCCAAGACTTCATGAATTTACTAGATTGGTGATAATTTCTCAATATTTCACAGTTGAATTGACTAGGGATAACCGTAAGTTTTATTCTAACAACTTCTTTTCTCGCACTTCTTGCTTGTGCTACTCTGGTCCGGCTCCATGCTTTCGAGCTAAATTTTATCTTCTAAAATTTAAATGCAATGTCAAATGATTATCTACTGTTTTCTTGATTCCGCTTCTATGATTCGCATTCCGTAATAGGATTTCTCTTTGTTTCTTACTCAGTAGCACCTTTTATCTTAGTGGTTGTATTGCCTTGCATACGGTAATTAAAATTATTAATGTTGACATTCTATACTATGTTAAACAAAATGCTAGGAATGAATACGCTATCAATACTACAAAGTGTGTTAACACACACATGAGAAAGATATTTTCGTTTTTTACCATCTATACTAATTCTAACTGTTCGGTCGAAAAAATGCCGAAATTTTCCTTGTAAGGAAACTGCAAATCATGTATTTTCCAATAGATTACACAGCCAGACATTAATAATAGAGGCGATGCAGTATAGCTCATTTGTCGTATTATCCAAAAACAAATGGACATTTCACAAAAATGAGACGTGAACAGACGACAGAGTAGCAAGTTATTAAAGATATTTTCGTAAACAAGACAAAAGAATAATTGCTAACAGGGTGGTCCTTCACTTAACCGAAGAGAGGATATCCAATTGCATGGCAGACACGACACTGGTATTTATAATTGAATTCACCGACATTTGCAAAAAACACTCTTCCAAGCCTTTTAAGTATTGGTGAATGAATGTTCTATGAAAAACAGTGTTAGTTTAATTTAGATTTCGGCAGGCATTTCCGTATGACTTAATTAATTCTGCAGTTTATGTCATCGCGTTTCCATCGGTACAACAAGCTTTCAATGTTTATCAAGATACATCTGAATGTGTGTGATTATGCATGCGTGCACACATACATATGAACACAACATCGATAATATGCATAACAATTTATTCAAATGCATTAGTCAGACACAGGAATAAGTCCAATCACAACTTCGATGTAAACAATGATACACTTATAAACAGAGAAACTTATTTACTTAGACGGAAAAATCGCGAGAGTGACGCTATCAGATCTTACATTTAAACTGTAATATTGTTTAAAATATATGACAAAATATTTTCACAAACTAAAATGATATAAATAATAATTATAGTATAAAAAGTCAAAGACAACAATAACATTGATTTAGATACATTCATTTCTTTCTAATAAAATTGCATCTTCCATAGCTTATCTTGCTTTTCAGTTAATCAGCTGTATATTCATGGGCGTTCTTAAGGTTAAATATTTTGAGAACCAACGCTATTATTATTTCTGTTTATAAACACTTGCCTTGATAATGTCCATCAGAAAATGAAACGCGTCAAATAAGAAAAGTTTTCCTTTTGTCTTTATATATATATATATATATATATATATATATATATATATATATATATATATAATAAAAAGTTTTAAATACTAATATTCCAAGGTTATAATTTATTATATTGGTATCGTACTTACGATTCAATTCATCAGACCTACAAATTTAAAAAGAAATCAGAAAAAATAACTCCGGGAATAAAAAATAAAATTTAGTCACAGTGTATATATGAATGAAAGTGGGGGACGAATGTGAGAGGTAAATGAAAGCTCTAGAGAGAAGAAGAGGAAGTTCTAAAAGTGAAGGATTCAAATTTGACATAGAGAAGTTTTAAAGAGAAGGGTTAAAACACAGTTTATAAATACAAAAGGAAATGGCCTGAGTATTGTGTCTAGCATGAAACAGCCTTTCGCCTCTAAGTACTGATTTCGCTTTTATATTTACACACGCTCTATCTCTGATATTGAGCACTTTATCCCATAAATATAGCACACCTTAAGAGTATATTTCTTCATATATATATATATATATATATATATATATATATATATATATATATATATTCAAACATATATTGTTAAATATAACAGACAACGAATATCTATTAAGTTTGATTATGAGCCGTTCTGAGCTTCGTATAGTGGCTTCAGTATCGGGAGAAAATAATGACAAAAACTGTTCAATATTTGGATACTTTTTTTTTTAAATACAAAAAATTAATCAGAATACAGAATTCGATTCAACCATAGGCTTTAATAAAAAAAAAATGTCTTCAAATACTATAAAAACCGCCCAACTTTGAAACATCTATGCAAGAGAATGTAAGACCCTAGCGTGAACAAAAGCCACACATCTCTGTACACATTTGACGATCAATCAAGCGATGTCATTTCTCGAAATCGTGTAATAGCTATTAAACCATATCTACAATCAAGCTCAACTATTTGCTAAAGAAATTAAGCAACCAAGTATATTAGTAAGGATTTTAACAGTTAATTTACCGAAATTAGAATGGTGAATGATGTCTTCCAAAAGTTAAGCAAATATCAAGAAAACGGAAAATTTCTTTAAAAACAAAGAAAAGAGTATTGAACTGTTACGCACTATCTGTAGTCATATATGGCAGCGAATGCTGGACAAATTCCTCACAGATGAAGAAGTGACTTAAAGCAACAGAAACATAGAAAAGAGCACTCATTCTTCTTATATGACAGCGAATGCTGAATAATCTTCTCACAGATGAAGACGAGATTTGATGTAAGTGAAATGTGGTCCTACAGAATGATACTGAGGATACCATGGATTAAACATATGAGCAACGACGGAGTATTCGAGAAAATGAAAACAAGATGTTTACGTATAGTGTGTAAACGATACACTTGATATTACTAGAGCACATAATGAAGAAAAACTACGTGACATCCACAGGATATATGGAAGGCAAAATGGACATAAGAAAGCAGCGCATAACCTAGTAACTTTCTTATGCAAGTGATTGGTAGGACAGGGATTACGAAAGATAGTAGAAAGCTTAAATTTACTAAGCGCCACAATGAACAGGAAGCTGTGGAGAGCTATGGTGACCCACGTTCTGAAGAGACATGGCACATAGAAGAAAAAAATGAACAAATCATATATTTGCAGCATCAAAATGACATCAATGATATATTTTGAAGCCTTTATATTCAAAGATCATTTAGTTTGAACATTTGCTTTGTATGTCAGGATCGTACCACTATTTGAATTTAGTATTTCATTTCTTATATGAGTAATTGGCAAAATACTTTTATTAATTCTATTTATTGTTCTTATCTTGGTTGATAAGGATATTATTGCATATCCAACGTTTCGGCCAATTACCTCTGGACATGATCAGGTGTTCATTGTTTAGCTGATAAGAGTGATATATATCGACTATTGTTTTGCTTTATATTTATGTGCATATCTGTTAGAGTATTTTAATCTTTTGATTATACTGATTTCCTTTTATTATTCGGTCGAGCTAGCGTGGACATTCACGAGTCTTTCACGTCAGCTCTTACGCTTTTACATCAGGGTTAGACGAGTGTGTTTCTGTGTCATGACGTAACTGGTCAATGTCGGTAGTTCATGGCAACCAAACCGTCTTGCTCTGTAGCCCGGTTTCCAGAGCATTACATCACTAGCTTGTTCTTGTTTTTTGATTGCCAGAAGTGTCCTGCAAAGTGCATACTGCGTTCGCTTTAGATTGCAGAAGTATCAAGGATGGATCCATAGAGCTTACTGTTTAAAAATATATTCTTGCTTTAAATAACCTTCAAAGGGTTTGTAAGTTGTAAAAAATGAATCAGTCAATCAAATCTCTGTTTTTATGTTTCAGCGATTATGAATTTCACTCAGCACAGGATACAATAATAGAAAACATCACAATTCTATGTGATTACACCAACTTTACAGAAATATAGATTGAGGCAAATAGGCCGGGCATAAATGTCAAAAACCGAAAAGGAAAAGCCTGCCTACCAATTGATATTGCTTGTCCATCAGACCGTAATATAGCGACCAAGGAATAGGAAAAGATATCAAAGACCTGGAAATCGAAATGGAAAAATTGAAATCAAGAATAGTACAAGTTATAGTTGGTCCGCTTGGAATGATAAAGAAAAGGAAGATGACAACAGATTGAAAAAATCCCTGGAAATCCCAGCTAAAGAATATACAACAATTCTCTACAGCCCGCACAATAGGAAGAACGTTGTCTATGTAACGTTAGTGATGTTATAGGAGTTAGAATAACAAATCAAAAAATGTAGCCATAACAACGCACTACAAGCTGCCTTAGGTTTTCACGCAGTAGGTAGTGTGACCATCTGTTTTGTTTATCCTTAACCCCTCTTACACATGAACTGAACAACAGTACCTATGGTTACAAAATAAATAAGAAAATTTTCAATCACCTACTATACATGGATGATCTCAAACTCTTTGCCAAAGACGACAATGAGTTGAAAGGCCTCATCAATATTGTAAAATACTTTAGTGACGACATAGGTATGGACTTCGGATTAGATAAATGTGCAAAAATAACATTCAAGAAAGGTAGAATTACAGAAACACCCTCAATAGATTTAGATTTTGTCACAAAGATTAGGGAATTGGAGTATGAAGAAGCTTATAAGTACCTAGGAATTAGCGAAGGAGATGGCATACAACACCCCCAAATGAAAGAAAAAAAAGAAAAAATAAGAAGAGAGTACTACAGGCGTGTACGTCTGATACTAAATACTGAACTCAACTCAAAAAATAGAATATCAGCTATAAACACATTGGCTGTCCCAGTGGTGCATTACAGCTTTAATGTCCTTAACTGGACCATAGCTGAAATTAAGCGAATGGACGCCAAAACGAGAAAGCTTCTCACTTGCTATCGCATGCATCATCCCAAAGCTGATGTTGATCGTCTGTATGTGCCCAGATCCGAAGGAGGCAGAGGATTAGTTCAACTAGAACTGTCCTACAAAATTACAACAATTGGCCTCCAAAAATACTTGGAAACTACAGAAGACTGGATGATGATATGCGTCAAGGAACATGAAAGTAGTAAGCGTCTTTACTCCGTAATGAAAGAAGCCAACAAATTCAAACTGGAGCTTCAAATGGGCGTAGAGATGCAACTACAGCACAATACACCGGCTGAAACTGCAAAATACTTGAAAAAGACAGCAAAGACGAATGCAACCGACCAGATACAGAAGCGATGGCAAGATAAACCGCTTCATGGCCAATACTCTGCCCGTATCAACCAAGCTGATGTAGACAAAACCCGTACCCATCAGTGGCTACGCAGTGCAGGGTTGAAAGCGGAAACTGAAGGTTTTATCCTTGCTGCGCAGGACCAATGCTTGCTAACTAGGAATTATCAAGCACATATACTAAAATATTGTGTCAGCCCAAAATGCAGATTCTGTGATAAATATCCAGAAACGATTGATCATCTTGTATCAGGTTGCACGATGTTGGCACCCACTGAATATAAAACCCGACATGACAGAGTGGGCCATATCTTCACTGGAAAATCTGCAACTTCTACGGGAAGGAAACTGAAAGAAACTGGTACCAACACCACCCAGACCCAGTTACGGAGATAGGACCTGTTACAATTCTATGGGACTACACAATTCACACTGACAGAACAATCAAGGCCAACCGACCAGATATTGTTATTAAAGACCACAAACAAAAACGGTGCCTCCTTATTGATATGGCAGTCCCTGCTGACTGCAATGTATCTTTGAAGATATTCAAAAAGCTGTCAAAATACAAGGACCTTGAAATAGAGGTCTCGAAAATGTGGCATATGGGAACATCAACAATCCCTGTTGTAGTTGGAGCCCTAGGACTGGTTGGAAAAGATTGCAGTAGACTAATTGCAGGGATCCCTGGAAGCCCATGCCTCAAGGAGATACAAAAAATTGTTCTGACAAGTACAGCCCACACTTTACGAAGGGCTCTATCTATGTAATTTTTTTATTTTTTTTTTTTTTGTCAGTGAAAAGTGTCATGATGCCATTTCTAACCTTAGGTCCCTGGGTGGGACCCGGAAAGAAATGTGTAAACGCCAGAAAGCAAAGAAAATAAAAATGATAATAATAATAATAAAAAATGTGGCATATTGGAACATCAACAATAATGAAAATGATAATAATAATAAAGATGATAGAGAAAGGGTGTCGCCATAGAAGATTTTTTTAAATTTTGCCTTTTGAGGAAAAAAAAACCAGGCGAAATTGAAACTCACAGAACACATTGAAAATAATAGGGAAAAGGGAAAGCATGAATAATAATAATAATAATAATAATAATAATAATAATAATAATAAGGAAAGGGTGTCACTCTGGAAATATCTTTTTTTTTTATTTTGTCTTCCGCAGAAAGAATGCCAGGAGAAATTAACACTCACATAACATATTTAAAACACTAGGGCAAGGTAAGGCAGCAAGGGCCATCTCACTAGTGAGCTTGTGAATGAATGTTGGAAGTGGTATTGAGCGGAGGATAAAAAAACAACTTTACTGTCAGTAACAAAAAATCAGGGATTGTGGAGAGTCTCGTTCTCTGACGTCCTAAAGCCTCACGGTACATAAATGAAGAAGAAGAAGAAGAAGAAGAAGAAGAAGAAGAAGAAGAAGAAGAAGAAGAAATATTGTTCTTCGTTGCACTCCACGTCTCAATTTTCCACTGAGTTCATCATGATATTCACTACTTACGGAATAACCCTAACCCTAACCATTAACTTTTGTGCCGTCAATCCACCATGAAACTATGATCTTGTTTTAATGCTCTGCTTCTTTCAGTAAATGTCATATGAATGTATGTTAGGTCATACACATTTCTAATTTTCTTTCACTATCTTTCCTATTCTTCATAAAGTATTGCTCGGCATTGATGCGAGGAGAAAATTTCTTCAAATATTTCTGCGATTGCAATTTCCTACACATTTGCGAGCGTATTAACACTTCAGAATTCAAGTTTTCTTTGGCCTCTATCTTAATCGGGTTAGTTTTTCAGTTCATCATCTATTCGGGGGATTGTTACTTCTTTCTAGTATTGACGCAATTGCTGGACGGACTAATCACTCATGAAAGAGAAACGCCATGAAACCATCATGACCAGTTATTTGTAAATCATCAAATTTCTTAAGATCTTGTATTTCACTTTCTGGTTTTTATCCTAACATCTGTAATTCGTTTTTCTTCCTAATCTACAACTGGCTTTCCGTGTTATAGTTATTTTCTCTTCTTATATCTGTTAGAAAAAAAAACAAGGAGATAAACTTATGCAAATATAGGTATCTTTTTCTTCTTTCCGTAGCATAAGCTTGCTTCCTTTTATCCACAATTTCCAGATCTGCGTGTCAGTAAAATTCTCGGTTCATTTGGAATTCTACTGAGCCTGTGTCGAAATCAAACTGAGTTCACCTTCCACAACCAACCAAATTTATTTATTTATACGTTTGTGTTGTAATCGTTTTCAAATTTAGGATGGTTTCAGTTTTTGAAGTGAGTTGTGCCCAATTTTTTAGAAAAAAAAAACACTCGAATATGAAAGGAATCGCATATATACAAAATTATTAAACCACAAAATGATTTTATTAGGGCTCATGTGTGTTCTAAAATAAATGTTCTGAATTTCTATCCTCTGTTGTAGGAAACCTGCAGCATTTCCTTACAGCAAAGGTTACATTAGCCAACAAGTAGGCTTCATTCAAGTTTATTTAGATAGTTTAATACATTGAAAATCATATATCAAATTTTGCAGTAAAAATCTGAATAATTCCTTCCATATATAAAGCTTCCTAAGAGTGCATTGTCTGCCATTCAGAGAGAAAGCAGTTGGCCCCTTGCCTAACTTTTGAATTTCGAAAATGTTTTTGGTACATTTCAACTTGCGGTAACACAGTTGCATTAGTTTTTCATCTAAAACCACTAAAAAAAGGTTTCCATACGTATTGTTTGAGATGAGCACAAGAAAGTTGAAAACAACAAAAAGAGAATTGAAAGGAACATGTAAGTTGCTCCTAAATCAGGGAATTTTTTTCTTCCGCTGCTGTGCCTGTTCTATTCTTTGCTGTTACGACAAAGTTCGAAAATTGTACAAATTCTTTGAAAACTGTTCAAAGAAGTAACTTTCCCTTTAAATTCATTTTGTGTAATTTCCTTTTCTGGTGACCTTATGCAACATTATCATTGTTATTGCAAAATGGCATATTTCATTTTCATTGATAATTTACATACGGGTAATTGGCAACCATTTAACATTCAGTGCACTTATTTTCTGCAATTCATTCAATTTTGCGTGTCAACAATAAATTTTATCGTCTGTTGTTAAACTTGTCTCGACACGAGACAAGTTTAACAACAGACGACACGTCTGTTTTTATGGTGCGTCCATATAAATTAAATGTTATCTCAAACATGTGTCGCAACTATTTTTCAGTAGGTTTCTTATCAATTAAAAAAACCCTATAAATAAAATGTATAAAGAAATAACGTAGAGTTCCCGCAAAGAGCAACTCGATAAATAGATAAAACATATAAATACATATAAAAAGCAAGAAAAAGTATACAGGTTATGGTTCCTTTGCCTTTGAGGAAAGGACAAGAAAAATAAAACTGTTGTTCACTCGACTAAAAGGTGGCACATCAAGGATAGGATGAACTCCTATCTAAAATCTATAATAATATAAGTTTTAAGACATTTTTTTTATGTTTATACATTCGTTTTATAGATACAAATATTTAAGTAAATGCTCTGTTTATAATAAAAAGTATTAATAACATTCACTGGCCTGAATGTCCGAGGAAATGTCATAGAAAATATTCATCCTCCGACAGAAATCGGACCTGTATCCTATACGGAACCGTCATTAGCCTGACGTGCATTAACCATTGAGCCACAGAGGATCATTCTGTTAGGAAGGTCGATTCATGAAACATTGTAGTTTAAAAGCAGTAAAATATTCGTCCTCCGATCCGCTTACGTTCCTCTTTACGGGCGACGGATGACCTCTCCAGCGTCCAGGCGTTGGCTCGTACGGTGTTAGTGAGAGGCTCTGTTCAAGATAGTCTAACTGTCGAGCGCAGTTCAACGAAGCGGGAGGCTTCCTTCATATGGACTTGGGCGCTTGGATTGAAATGCTTCACTAACGATGGGACATCGCTCTGGGTCGGGAAAATAATATTCTTTAATGGGCTTGGGAAATACTCTCAACTGTGTCTGCTGCGGTGAGTCGGTGGACACTCTGAGTCACGCCTTCTTTCATAGGAAGGTTGCAGTCTTGTTAAGAGTGTTTATTTAAGACATCATTGTTCGCATTCTGCGCAAAAAATTGTTTGTTCTTGAGACCAGTTCTTTTTGTAGCAATGTTGTAACGTTGTTGAATATCATTGAGCATTATACGTTCTTGTGCTTACTAGTTGTTATGCGAGTCGTGAGATGGACGATGCTATGGATGGAATTCTATAGCGACGAGAAATTTACCTCTTCCCAAATGATCTTTTTCTTTTTACATCAGCTTAAAGTCAAGATCAGGAGGTAAAGGCGACGACTCTTGCCATCAAAATTTGGAAAAAGGGTGATTGCGTCTTGCGCGTATCTATTGGGAGAGAGTAGCTGACTTAGAGTGGCATTTTGATGCCGGTTAGGCATCAGCACATAGAGACCTCTGTATTATACTTTGGTATCTTTCCTTCAAAATAGGGAGGTTTCGGTTTGTTTTATTTTATTTATGCCAAGTTAACTTATTTATGGGATTGATGCTCATTGACCCCCTTTTATTTTTAGTATCTTTACCTTAATTCCCCAACCTCTTCTTTATGTAAGCAGAATTATCAGTTCTGTGGTGGATGTGGGGCACTTTTTTTTTTCGAGTGTGTTCTTTCATAATTGTTGTTGTGTCTGAATGTGTCTGTAGCTGTGTGTATGGTTGGTCGAATGACTGTTTTTTAATTCACCCCCGTCTCGCATTAATTTCCTTCAGTTAACTGATATTTCTGTCCCAATTAAGGATTGTGCATCAGAATTACTAACACCATTTAGATTCCATTCTTGTATACATAATATGCATATTGACAATTTTCGTTGAGGTTGTCATTTTTAAATGTTGTTATTCCATTCCTCACATACCACAGAAAACTTGTACACATGGCGACTAGTTAGGTCATCATAGAGAGATTTAATTACTATTGTGGTTGTTGTGAGAATTTTAAGTAAGAATATGGTATATTGGTGCAAAGAATATTGTATAGTTTGTTTGGGTCACTGATAGTGGCTAGCTAAATTTAAGAAAAAAAATCTAATGAACAGCCTTCCTCAGTCCACAGATATCATTCGATGAGAATTCTAGTGACGACACAGCCAATAGTCGAAACATTAGATGATATTATAACCGCTAAGAGTATGTTATAAAACATTAAGAATGAAGGCTGCCTAAAACTAATGTATAAGTTCTCTAATATTTTCAAGTTGTAATCTGATCGCGTTGTGATAATAATGCTAAGGGAATGCTGTTAAATGGCATAACACAAACCGTCTTATTTATAAAATATACGGAAATGTCAGAACCTGAAGCATTAACCAGCGTATACAAATTATCGCATTATCCATGATATCTTAGTTGGCATGTGCTATGCTATTCTATTCTAGTTTGTATCTTTTGCTTAGTTCTACTTAGATATTCTGCTTTGCACGGGTATATATAATTGTAAATAACAGAGCTCCTAATCTGTGTAGAACATCCTTACCAAAAGATCTTAAGAGAGGCTGGAATGATAAGAGCAGTTGTAGTTTAACAGAAAAAAAGAATTAACACTTTCAGTCATTTGTCACGTTTATTTGAGACTTCCATGTATTAGTGAGATTAGCATTGGATTTACTTTAGTTATTGACGATTATAAATGTCAGTGCAAGTCTGGATATATAAGGAGAACTAATAAGCTATATATATATATATATATATATATATATATATATATATATATATATATATATATTACGAAATGGACAAAGTCCGACAATTTATTTATTAAAGACATTTTTATGTTTAACGTTCTTTTTATAGATACAAGTATTTAAGTAAATGCTCTGTTTATAATAAAGAGTATTAAATAACATTTAGCGGCCTGAATGTCCGAGAAATTTTCATAGAATATGACGAATATTTTCTATGAAAATTTCTCCGACATTCAGGGCGCTAAATGTTATTTAATACTGTTTATTATAAACAGAGCATTTACTTAAATACTTGTATCTATAAAAAGAACGTTAAACATAAAAATGTTTTTAATATATATATATATATATATATATATATATATATATATATATATATATATATATATAAGAATAAATATAGTTTTACTGTGTGCTATATTTAAGGGATAAAGTGCTCAATATCAAAGATAGAGCGTATGTAAATATAAGTATAAAAGTGAACATTGAAGTCAAAACTCAGCGGCGACAAGCTATTTTATGCTGGACGCAAACGATTGAAAACGCATGAAACACCTGTCGCCTCTGAGTATTGACTTCAATCTTAACTAATATATATATATATATATATATATATATATATATATATATATATATATATATATATATATATATACATTGCAGGCACAAAAACTCTCGTGATTACAGTATATATTTTTCTGTATTTATAATCACTAGGATCTTATTTACATCGATTTGTTGTTTATGTAATAAATTTATTTTAACTGCGGTTCCTTTTCCTGCACATTTTTAGTTTCACAGTTTATGATTGATTGGACGAAAAAAAAGTATAACTTTTAAAACAATATGTAAATTCTGTGGTAATAAATTTTCGTTCATATATATACAGGGTGGGGCAGAGCAACTTGCTTATTTAAATTTAGCGCCGTAAAGCGATGGTTGCTCCAAGGATGGTAGGGATGGACTTATTTGAGAGGGTGGGGCTTAAAGTTTTGGTTCTCAACGTGCGTTATTTATTTTTTGTTTATTTTTCAGGAACCCCAGTGGGCATCATGGAGTGGACGAAGTTGGAACGCGTTTTCGCTGTTGAGGCATTTTTTTTCAAGCGGTCGCTCAATTGTCGCAACGCAACGTGCATTCAGTAGACATTTCAATATCCCCCCCTTGTTCCTGGCCGGCAGTCGATTGTTTCATGGGTAAACAACTTGAGGGAAACGGGTGATGTAAAGAAAAAGAAACCTGGCCTCCCACGAACAGCAAGGTCACCCCAAAACATTGACTAAGTGTATAGAGAAGAATGGACGCCATCTTACTGATATCATCTTTAAAACTGGTAAAAAATAAAATTTAAATGTTGAACTAGTTGCAGTTCAAAGAATTACATGCATACCTGCATTACTTGTGTTTTAATTGATATTCCAAATAAGCAAGTTGCTCTTCCCCACCCTTATATATATATATATATATATATATATATATATATATATATATATATATATATATATATATATATATATATATATACATACATATATACATACATATATATATACATACATATATATATACATAGATACATATATACATACATACATATATATATATATATATATATATATATATATATAACTCCATATATATATATATATAAATACATATATATATAAATACATATATATATATATATATATAAATACACATATATAAATACATACATATATATATATATATACATATATACATAAATACATATATATATAAATACATACATATATATATATATAAATACATATATATAAATACATACATATATATATATATATATAAAAATACATATATACATAAATACATACATATATAAATACATACATATATATATATATATATATAAATACATATATATAAATACATACAAATATATATATATATAAATACATATATATATAAATACATACATATATGTATATATATATATATATATATATATTGAAGACGCAAACTTTAATTATCCATTTCGTTTAGATTTTGTTTCTTGAACACAGAGATGTTCAACTCAAATTTGGAAGAGATTTCATTCTGATGAGTCGAACATCTTGCTGTTCACGAAATAAAAAATATTAACGAAATGGATAATTATAGTCTCCGTCTTCTTATTATTATAATGCTCTCTAATCTATATTGAGCTCTCCCTGGATTTATATCCTCCTCGAAATAATCCCTTCCAGTTACACACTGGTAAAATATATAGGCACGGCGGAGTAATGGATAGAGGCTTGGATTGAGGAATCGGAGAGAGCCGAGTTCGAATTCAGTCGAATCCATTACAATCATTTACGTGCTAATAACTTTGGGAAAGGTATGAGTCCTCTTCTTAGCCCTCCAGATATGGGTAAATAGCAGGAGAAAATGGATTCTATAGTCTTAGATGTAAACTAGTGTAGGAGAAGGACAACTCTGAATTCAAAACCTGCGAAGGGTCGTGTAGTGTGGATCGTTCGGTAAAAAAACTTCACCACTATGATCCAATCTCATGTGCTGGTGTTGAGCTCTTGGTTCCTAGGAACTGAGCTAAGAATAAGACGGCAGAGTCGAATATATATAAATATCTGACGATTGCATATATCAGGAAACAGACTTCCGCCTCTAAGCGTTGACTTCTATTTTCACTTTTATATTTACACACGCTCTATCTCTGATATTGAGCACTTTATCCCATAAATATAGCACACATTAAGACTATATTTCTTCATATATATATATATATATATATATATATATATATATATATATGAGGCATTTCTTCTTTTTTGATATCCGCTCCCTTGTGACCATGTACAAACAAGGACAATAGTGTGGCTGCCAATCGACACCGACATTCTGCGGATAGCTCCAATGGCGATTTGACAATCCTGCAGCCAAGGCCCTGCTTTCCTTTGTATATTGTATGTAAGGCTGCGAAATTGGTCGCGTAGTCTGGGCAACGCACAGCCTCCAGCTACGATAGTCCAGGGCTGCGCCATCAAGAGGACAATCCAGTCATTCCCCCGGAGAATTTGTGAACCAATTACTACGAAAAATGTCCTTAAATTTAGCTCTATTTGCCCAATATAAATTTTCGGCGAATGGTAATTTTAGAGCTTGCAGATTTAAAATCTTAAGTGAGCCTTCCCTATAAATTGAATGGTATGCACTAATGTGTTAAATACGTTCCCGCACTTAACTTATTCGATTTCAATTAAATCACTGAAGATATGAACCTTATTCGTTATTAAATGCAGTGGATGCTACCAAATATTGTCCGGATTTCAGAAGTGCCATGAAGAGTGAATATATTCTATACATATACGAATATTCGAAGTCGGCTTGGCGCGGTGACATCGTTCATTTAAGTGACAATATTTATATATTAATTCTATTAACGCACTATCTCTGATATCGAGCACTTTACTACAAAGTCTGCTTTCCTTTACTTGCTTCAAACAGTCATATCTCATCACTATATATAAATATATATATATATATATATATATATATATATATATATATATATATATATGTATGTCTATGTTCTTCTAAATTGTTAAAGCTATACCACCTTTCTCCTTCCTCCAAAATCCTACGTCCATCGCCTATGTTTTATCTGTTTACTTCCTCACTTTTCTTTTCCGCGTTTCTTTTTTTTCTTTTCTGCTTTTTCCCCATATCATTTCCAGCGAGTTGACGGATTGAATTAGTTAATGCCTGATCCTTACCCCTCCTCCTCAATATTAAGTATTGTAATAAAAATAAAAATAAATTTTAAAACTCTACCTTCCCTCACTAAGCTCCACCATGTCTCTCAGAATATTCCTAACCACCCTCTATGTTCACCTCATATAAGCTTAATACTGTCCTTCAAAAATTTAAATTTAATTTTTTTTTTTCAAATTTGAAAGTGAAGTCTGAAGATACAGAGAAAAATAAAATCTCTCGTGAAATAAATTATAACTAATGGAACCTTAAAATGTTTTCTTTCTTTAAATTAAATTATATATATATATATATATATATATATATATATATATATATATATATATATATACACCCTTATGCAAACAAAACGAATATTTCCGTAATTATTTATTTTTACGCATTTTTCCAGAACAACATGACCAAGTGCAAATCTTAGTACTTCTCGATTATATTCAAACCAGGAGAGTTTACGAGCAATTCTACAGTACCTTGATTTGCTCACTTGTAAGGCGTACCTGTGTGTTTGTGCAGAGTTACAATTTTCGTCCACTTCCTTGGAGTAAGTTCCATCGCAGACAATAGCCAACTGATCGACAGTTAAGACAATAATGTCTGGGCGTGATGAAAAAATGATGCAATAACGGATGACACAATATTATTCAATGCAAAACAAATTCCATCATACACTCCGAAAATAGATTCAAATTACGACACACCACTGTAAATCACGTACTCTTTGGGAAAAACAGAAATCAATTACACCCTGTTACTTTGATGAGTCTAAAATGATCGTATGGGGAGACAAATTAAACTAAAGCTGTTGTTTCAACTAATTTCCACAAGTATATATATATATATATATATATATATATATGATTTCATTCAATTTTTGTGAATAACTAGGTACATTTTCCTCTTGGGACGCGGTAGACAATGATGAAAGACTTAAAAATAGATACAATGGTCTTTTTAACCTACTTCTCTTCAAGTAAATATTACTAAATTTAAAATATTCCTGTGCTTTTTTCAGTTACGAACTATGACTGTCTTTTATGTATGTGCTAAATGAAACTACTGAGACGGAACAAAATCAGGTTCATTAAGGAGCATAACTGATTGTTATACTTAAAAACGAAATTTCTATATCTGTTAGATCAAATTTACCAAACATATTACAGAATGTGTAGGCGACCCCAAAATAGTAATGGTTAGTATAGCTGTACTGTTCAGGACTTTGACGAACCGAATTGAACAGGCGTGGTTGGAACCCCATGGACATTTATGGTTTGTCTCTGCTTAAATTTTAAGAGAAACCCGAAATATGCCCAAAGACAGTACTGTTGTAGGGATAAAGGTGGAAAGACGCTTCCCGCTTGTATATTTCCTTGCATACTCTGGCGTCAAGTTCATCATCATCATCAGGTGGAGATGGCGAGTGGCTGGACTACATGTTGAGGAGCGTTTGCTTTATCTCCCTGAAACTGTCTTTTTCTCAAAACACGAAACCACTACTAAAATAAAGTGATCGAAAAGTAACCGCTGTTCAATGTAAACACCTGAAGTATTGCCGATGGACCACAAGGTGCAAGAGAAAACACCAAATTTAGCAAATAATATTTGTGGATAAATATTAATTTTAAATTGCATCAAAAACAGAAGAAGCATAAGGATTATGCATAGCCAATGTCATAATAAGAAACATAAAACAAATAAAATGTCTAACGCCATCCCATTTCGTCATGGCAGAGATACAAATGAATTGAATTTTAAGCATTTTCTAGAGTAGATATTTTGCTAATACTTATTTGATAATTAATATAGAACTTAAGTATATGTTGTATAGAAAGGAAGATTAAAGAGAAAAAAAAAACATCACAAAAAACATTCAGGATAATCGACTCGAAGATGGAAATAAAGGTTTAAATCTAAAAATGTTCAATTCTTAAGATTTCCAAAGAGAAATATGTCTGAAAGACGGAAACTATCCATTGACGAATCTCCTTGGTACAGTTTAGGTCATAGAGATTTTGTAGAAGGATTTCCGTCGGAAAAAAAAAACAAAAAGCAAAAATCACTACAATTTTTATTTCTCATCTCTTTGAGAAAGGACACAGGCGTGAGAGAAAATCTGACTTTTAAAATATTTCTTATGCTTCCATTTGATCTAACGTCTTAGAATAAATATTATTAGTTTCATTATCAATGCTATTATTTTTTATTAACTCTCGAATTTCTTTTACATGTCTTTTTTTTAAATATATGCATATATACAGTGCTGTGCATAAGTAAGTGAACCTCTAATATAATATTTAAAATAATTGTGTCTGTTTTTCAGATCTTTATCAAAGTATATATTCGTTTCGTTAAGAAAAACATTTATTAAATGAATTACAACGACTTTCAAAGATTTTTATCAAGCTGGAATAAATATATTAATTAAAAATGTAGATGGGCAAAATTGTGTGTCACCAGAAATCAATCAGAATTTTCACCTGGAAATGTCGTAAGGTTCTCGCAAGTAAGCAGTGACTCATCCCACTTATATAGCATTTAATCTTCATATCGATTATTTTCTCTTTTTTTTTTTTTTTTTTTTTTTTTGAGTTATATATTTTTATCATCTCAAATTAATTCGTGGCCGTTCCCAGACAAAATATAATCCTAAATAAGAGATAATCTCACAGCAAGGAAAAAATGAGTTCGAATCTCAGCAAAACCTTATATTTACACCCTTGTGCAAAATAATTGAAACAAAACGGATGACTATTATTATTTACTTTTTTCCTATTTTTCCAATGAAACATGGCCCAATGCACATGTTAGTACCTCGTATGTTCATTCCACGAAGTCGTTACTTGCAGATTGACCACAAATTCTCGAGTGGATTTAAATCAGGAGAGATTCCAGGTCAGACTATAGTACATTGATTTGCTCATGGGTTAGGCTGGTCATTGCGTTCGTGCAGCGTTAAAGGTTTCGCACGCTTCCTTAGAATAATGTCCATGAAAGGCACTGGCTATAGGACAACTATTAAAATGAATGTAACATGAACTTGAATCTCCGGTCGTTAGTAGATTTCTTCAAATGATTATTTTTTTTTTACTAAACTGTTGTTGACAATGTGTGGGAAGCCAACATTCTTTGTAAATATATAATGTCAAATTGTATTGATATTAAAAAAATCTAATCTCCAAAATCAATACTATTAAAGCAAAAACAATCCAGCGTTTATATGGAGATTTCCTAAACGTAACGATCCAGGAAACCACGTCGATGGGGCCAGGGTAATTTCTAAGCGAAGATAAGATGCGGCATAAACTCGAAAATGTGGCATAAGAACATAATTGATCTAGAGAGACACCCTTGCTAAAGATTACACCACCCACACACACACACACATATATATATATAGGTTTCATTGAAATGGATCTTGAAACAGCTTACCCTGAGGATCCATTAAGGCGATACCTAGGTAGGTAGTTGCGGGCTCGCTATGATTTTCTATACCCCGCTGTATTTAATGTATTCAGTACTTTACGCTTTTTGTTGTTTTACTCGTTATTTATTTTACAATTTACTCGAAATTACGACACTGGTCGATGTTTTTTTTTTCGAGCAACTCGGATCTTTTTTTTTCCAAAGCTTTCTTCAAATTATACTATCCGGGTTTTTTCAAACCAGTCAAGTATAGACATTAACATTATATATATATATATATATATATATATATATATATATATATATATATATATATATATATACACTTTGGTGTGCGACTAAAGTTTTGTTGGTTACCCAACTCGTCGGGCGCAAAATATAACTTATTTTTATTTATATAGATATCTAGTTATTTCATATACCTAACCCTATCTCTCTCTCATATATATATATATATATATATATATATATATATAGATAGATAGATAGATAGATAGATAGATAGATAGATAGATAGATAGATAGATATATTACATTGTAGCTACAAACATTTTTGTAACCGTTTTTATTTGCGTTCTTCACTCCTCGCTTCTTAACGAAAAATGTCCGTCAAATCTGAGTTACAATCTCTGCAAAATATAATTGTCACAAAAAATATCCAGTTAACCGTAAGGAGATTTATAGGAAATTAAAAAATATCACCACCACCAAAATAATGCCCCACCACCAACACCAAAAAAATAAATATACAAGTAGATCATGCGAATTAATCATTACACTTTCTCTTGCTGTAATTTTTATGGCACTGGGGAACAGAAACAATCAATGATCTTACCAATGACACCTGTAACCGAAAAAAAAAAAAATACTTGACTGATTAGACATTATTCCCGCGTTGGTTGAAAATTTGCTTTTGTTTGTATTTTTTTTTTTTTTTCACACGGTGATGAAATTCAGTCAGTTATGTACCATGCGTGATACACGCTTAGACGTTCAAGTATCTTTCGATACATGATTGACGAGGCATTTTTTTTTCCCGCAGTAGGTTGACATTTCTTTCATGCTATGTCTATCCAATGCTATAAGACCCGGTGTGATCTGCTGTTTACCCATAGCTGGTTAGTGGGTGGGCGAGAAGTAGAGGATTTATACCTTTCCCATGGGTATAGTACGTAAGTGAATATAATTGATTATATCCGAGCCGCTATCCACCATGACGAAATTAGAATTTTGAAATGAATCTTTTTCTATGAAAGATAATAACACCTAATAAAAAAATAAAATAAAAAATACATAATCCGCCCCTCTCCCGCAAAAACAAAAAAAAAAAGTATAGAAATGACTTTTTTGTAATAAGGGTAATATTTTTTCCACAAACAAACACTTTTGATTTAATAAATATAAAAAAAGGCTTATATGATCTTATCTGCATTAAGCTAGTGTTTATAAAAGCAACTACTTAGTTTGGATGTTAATTGGGTCTCATGTTCATTCCAGACGTCAAGTGGAACCCGTGTATACGTTCCAATGTTTAAGATACTGGAAAGATATTCGTTTCCTTCCACCTTTCCAGAAAGTACCTGACTCATCCTACAGAGATCAGACCAAAGATAGATGTTTACTTTCATATCTCGGTAGAGAATCCTAATCCTCACTTTCCAACCCGGACAGAATTCAAAAACCTTTAAGTGGCGTTGCGTGTGAAGACTTGTTTTCCAATTTAAAACACCTTATCCACAAACGAAATATTGTTACCTTATCGTTATTTTCACAGGCGAAATTTAGGTGAACTAAATTTTTGGGTTCCAGCAGTCCAAACATTAGCATCTAGGATCTGCCAGGTTACGTACACTGAGCTGACTTATACTCATGACTCTCAGATTGAATTTGAGAGAAAAGTCTCTTGCAGACAGCTTCTTAAACCTAGAATAATTATAAAAACAGACAAGAGAACAAATTTTGGAACGAGTGTCGCCAACTCGTTATTTATTCACAGTAATCGAATACAAAACTGTTTAGGAATATCGCACACTTCCTCAAAATCCTTACATGAACTGAGGAGTATAGTATATATTCAACAAGTGAGTTATTGATGGTTTGCTTTCCTTAGCGGTAAGATTTTTGTGGGTTTGAGTTGCTATATCCATTCAGTTTTGAATTCAGCGTTGCCCTTCACCTCTACTGGTTTCCAGCTGAGGCTGGAGAACCAATTGTGCCCAACTTTTTAAACCCATAGGTGTGGAGGTTTAATGGTTTCATAACGTTCCCACGAGTATTGGCGGGAAAGTGAACGTAACAAACTGGGGTGGAATTCGATATATACATACGTACATATATATATATATATATATATATATATATATATATATATATATATATATATATATATATATTTTAGGGTAGTGCCAAAATACTGTCATTTTCTCGCATATGTTAATATGTGAGAAAACGACATTATTTTTGCACCAACCTAAAACATATATATATATATATATATATATATATATATATATATATATATATATAGTTGAAAGCCGCTAAACGTTACCCGGTTGCAGAAAATATTTCTAAAAAGGTACGCTGCACCAAAATATTGACTTTGAAATATTCAAATATATTTAACAAACACGGACGAAGGGGGAAATTATCATGAGAAAAGTATAAAAACAAGCATACATGTGAGAAAATGTCGACTCCAGATTCGGTTGCTAAATTAATAATCATTTTTTGTTTTTTTACCAGGTCATTAATCTTGTTATTTAGGGTACGTCGATATGTTTAGTAGTTAGAAATCTTGTCGCGCTCGATCTGTCACGACTGATAAGCGAGTTCGATGCTCACTCAGTGTCCTATTAATGTCGGCCTTGGGCCACATTTAAGCTAGACTTAGAAAATTAAACGGCCACTCGACCTGTTGCAATGGTTAGCAAGTTTCTATCGCTAGATCAATAATCAGATCGAACCTCACTCGTTGCCCCATACATTTGACATTGTTCCGCAAATAACCTACGTTTATTAAATTACCATTCATCTGGTTCTTCAGGGCACTAAGGTTTAATAGAAACCTTTTCTCGCTAGATCAATTACGACTGAGTAGCGAATTAGATCCTCACTAGGTGCGCCATTGTTTTGGCCTTGTGCCACACTTAGAAAATCAAGAGTTTCTCGACGTGGTGTAATGTTTATCAAGCTTGTATCGCTAGAACAGTTACGACTGAGTAGGGAGTTTGATTCTCGCTGAGTGTCCCATAATTTCGATCGTGTGTCATATCTAAGCTACGCTTTGAAAACTAACAATTATCTGGATCTAAAAATAATTTTAAATAATTTAAATTAAATTAACTTGGGAATATATAGGAATAAATATACGAATATCCATCTGCATAGCCATTGGCAAGCAAGAGGCAGTTACATGTATTAACAATCTTGATAGAAAGAGGAATTTGAAAATGTTCTAATGTTGACATATATAAATATAAAAATTCAAACAACGAGTAAGTGCGCTGTCTTAAACTGTTCTTATAAATTATTACCGAAATAGAAAAGAAGGAATAGGAGACAAAATAAACATTAACGCAAAGCACAGAATTTTTAATTTCTGCATTAATGGACGGACATCATATATATGTATATGCAAACATGTATATAATTAATGTATATTTTAGAAGCAAAAGTTCTTTCAAACATCTTTCATTAAAAATGGCCGACAAGGAAGATCGAATTAATTTTTTATTAAGGTTTTCCAGCATGTTAACTTTTGTGATATCAATGAACACTCGTTGCCACTTTTGTGATGGAGTAGAGACTCTGTAATCGCAGACACAACTATAGTAACACCATTGAACAATGCTGCTTTTAGTGGCCTTCGAATATCACTCGCACTAATTGTACTTACTCGATAATACTCGCTCGAACAGTAATCCGTATCGTGATCCGAATAGAGAAATAGTATAATGAATAGAGTAGAGACATAGTATAGACTAGAAATGGTGATCCGTATATTAATAGAATATAGACTAGAAATAAAGATCGGTAATCGTTAGCTACTTCCTACATATATGCGTTTCCTCTATGGTCACGTGATCTACTTAATTCAATAATGTGTTCTCCTGTGTTTACTCGCTGGCGATCTGTGTTCAAGCGACACATTATTCTTATATAACACTGACATATTCCCGTTTTGTAGAAGTTAAGGAATATAAAAATTGTCCATAATTGTTATTGAAGTAAGAGTGTTTTGCTGTTATTTTTCCTCGTGTTTTGACTTCGTTTTAAATTATGTTTGTGTTGTTTTAATAAGGAGGGTTCATTCCAAGCTCTCACTTGCCTCGCGCCTCTGGAATTCTCTTGAGCATCTTTCTATTTTTGTTTTTATTTCAATTCTCCATATCCACTATTAAATAATGTAAAATTGATGGGAGGAAGAGAATTGTTTTATATATAGGGTGTCTCGAATAGCGAGACGTTTCTCTGATTTATATAGGATTCTTGTGTTTTCGACAAGAATATTCTTTAAGGGCTCTTGTAAATTATGGATTAATAAAAGTTTGTTTATGACACTATCGTTAGATAAGTGACACGTAAGGCGTCTATTCAAGAAGGTGGTAGTGTCTCCGATATAGATATTTGATTTGTGACACACAGTCTTTTATTAGGCATTGAAACGTATGAACTATATTGGTCATTACTAGTATAGATTTAATGGGGTTATATTGATAACTGAGAAGAATGTTTATGGTATTACATTTCCTGTAATATATTATAAATTTTGCATGTTTTTTTTTTTTTTTGTAATTTTAGGGAATTACGGCAGAGATTTGGTGTTTACTGATTTTTGTATATTGAATTCGTCCTGCTTATAATAATTGCGCATTTGGTTACAGTAAAATATGTTTATGTTTGGTTGTGTGGTATTTTTATCACGGGTGTCATGTAATTTTTGTACGAATAATTTTATCTGTTCATCAATGATGTAGTTGGGAAAATTATTTTTGACTAATATTTGTTTTATGATTTTTAGTTCGCTGAAAAAATATACTTAGAGAAGAAGTATTTTAGTGTGCTCTATTTAAATTGCTATTTTATTTTTCCGGGCATTGGCTATCATAGACAAGACAAGAGTACGTAATGGTGGTTTTTTTTATACGGGTAAGTGGTAAACAATTTGGATTTAAGTTCTCTATCAAGGAATGGGATTTTGTTATGAAGAATAAGTTCGTATTTAATATATTAACGTTGATTTTTTTCAAAAGTTGATTTTAGATTTATAATTTCGTCATTATTTTATAGAAAACAAAAATGTTATCAACGTTATTCTTGTAGATTTCTGGTTTTTCAGATGTTTTAAAAACTTTGTTTTCAATTTAAGACATGCAAAAGTTAAAGAAAGCGTTTCCCATACTGACACCATTAGTTTTGGTGTAGATGTTGCCATTATGATCATAAAATGGAACTTGGTACAGGCGAGGTTAGTTCTCGAAGAGTTGCTGTTCGAATTTTAGGAGGTGGGATTGAAGGGTGTTTGTAGGCATAGTTAAAAATTATGTTGATTGTTTCTTCAAGTGGAACGTTCGCAAAAATATTTTCAACATCCTGCAAAGTTAGAGTATTACCGATGGGATATGTTGCTTTAAATAAAGGGAGAAATGCATTTGTTTATGTAATGTTGTAATTGTTGGGTTTGTGTGGCAAAATTATATAAATGAAAGGTTTTGACTGTTATATAGATGTGTAAGTATTTTTGATAGGATAGGTCTGAGGGGAAAACCTGGTTTCTGGCGGTTTATATATATATATATAACTCTACTAATTCGGAGTATCTTGGCCTTATTTTCAACCTAGAACGAAATATCTACTTAATAATATAATTATAATTGCGTCTATTGGTTCTGCTATCAAAGTAGATCCCACAAAAATATACTGAATTTTCGGTATAATTATAATTATCATAATGGAATGTATTTCAAACTTGCTCCTAATCTCTTTAAACTCCAAACAAAAACGTTTTTTTCCAGCATGTTTGATATCCTCTTCTGTAATTGCTGTCTTTAGCAACTCTGGTGAACATTCTAATCCCTAAAATTATTGTCGTATTATTCTGTATTTTTTTCGTAAAGTACTAGGAGTTCTAATCAAACTTTAGTGATTCTTACCTCCAGCAGAGTAACACATTGTTGGATGCATGTTTTCTCCTGACTAGAAGTCGAGTGATTATATTGAATTAATTCTTAGGTCTTTTGCTAGGAAATCTGGGTCTCTGTGTGTCGCCATAATACATTTTAGACATTTGTAAATATACTATTCTTTAATGCATTGAAACTTCTGCCATAATTTGTCTCAAGATCCTGCAATATATCTCTAGAGATTCCCAAAAAATAATCGTAAGCAACGTCTGTAATTTGGATATGGCAACTCAACCTCAGTCACTTCAACACGGCCATTACGTGTTTTCCGTCTGTCGTTTCTATAAGTATTTTCAGGTCAATTGTTTCTACGAGCTCACCTTCGTGAATTGTACATATGGGGACTAGTTAGGACTTTCATAGAGACATTGCGGTATTATGGTGGATGTAGAAAGAAAGGTAAGAAAGAACGCGTTGTTTTGGTGTTAGGAATTTTGTGGTATGTTTGGGTCAGTGTTTGTGGCTAGGTAAGTTTAAAATTAGTACAGATGAAGACCGTACATTTCCATATACCTCTTCTTGGCCTTGTAGCGAATTTTGTATTTTTTATAAATAAATATCGCTTTCTACCTTCGTACATTGAGACATGAATTTAATCATTCTACTTATTACCAACTAGGTACCATTGTTTAACTGTTGAATTGGTTAGATGTAATAACAAGTTTTATACTAAACATTTGTTTTCTTGAAATTCACAACAGCGCCATCGTCAAAAAATTTATTACAACATCACTCGCCATTTTCTGTTTTCCTGAAAACTGTTCATTTATGTCCTCACTTTTCAATGCTTTCTTAGTTATATGCACTGTCAGAATCCCTTTTGCGTATTAGTGCAAATATCGTCTTATTTGTGGCTACATGATTCCATATATATATATATATATATATATATATATATATATATATATATATATGATTAAAACGAAATGTGATCCACGTATGCTTCTTAAAATATGGAGATTTAATAGGGCAGTTAATAAAAATTCATGAATAAAGAGGCAATATGATTACTAATTAGTCTTGTTGAAAAATTCCGACATTAAATAATTTTTATCCGCGCTTCAATTTAGTCAAAAGTCTAATATAGAATATCATCAAAATAATTGTCAAGATTGTTATATATATATATATATATATATATATATATATATATATATATATATATATATATATATATATATATGTATGTATGTATGTATGTATTTCATTATTTCATCATAAGCAAGGCAGACTATACTTGTACTAAGACGCAAAACGGGGGATTTCAACAATATATATATATATATATATATATATATATATATATATATATATATATATATATGTAAATACATAAATATATATATGTATATATATATGTATGTATGTATATATATATATATATATATATATATATATATAAATATATATATATGTGTGTGTGTGTGTGTGTGTATACATATATATAAATATAGGTATTAATCTCTATATATATATGTAATCCTGATATCCCCCGTTTTTCGTCTTAGTACAAGTATAGTTAGTCTGCCTTGCTTGTGATGACATGATTATATATATATATATGATATTACCAGTATCAATGGCATATATCTATATATTAATGCCATATATCTATAGCATAAAATGTTCGGCATCGCTCTATATTACACATTTCAAAACGATATATATATATATATATATATATATATATATATATATATATATATATATATATATATATATATATATATAAGTCAAACATGAATTTATTTCAACTAATCTGCAATATTTTATACGTTTATATCACGTTTATATCACGGATCAGATCTGTTGTCTTTTCTTGCGAAATAACGCAATTGGGTGCGTTCGGGAAACGTACCACGTTTTCTTTGCAAGAATTATTTGTCCTCTTTCTTGACCTAGTATACTCTAGATAATATCCATTGGATACTTTCCAGGAGACTGTCAAGAGAGTCACGTGATATCTGCCCTGATCAACCCGTTCGAGACTCAGTGGGTTATTTTTTTCCTTCCTTTAGGGTATTGTCCGACCGACCACTTCATATTTTGAAAGAATGAATATCAAGTTGTAATGTAATTTGACCCTGGCCATTTCACCTTAAGAATTTACATCAATACAACCCCTTTTGCAATATAGCAATTCCCTTGATATTCTGATTGTGCTTTTACTCTCCCTTTGTTTTCATGGTTATTTGAGTCAATTAGGATACCCTTAATAATTTTTATTTTCTTTATTTACTTATGACAAGTCCTTCCTTACATGGGTATAAAAACATTTCTGGACACCCAGGCACTTTACTGATTGAAAAATAAAAATAAAGCAAAAGGAAAAATAAATTTAATTATATATATACAATGTTGAACTGGCAACAATTTATTTACTTATCATTCTATTTTATTTATCTATATTGTAATACTAATTGCCAAAAAGAAGATTTGCTGAGGACAGAGATTTACCGATGGGAACATTTACACATAAATAATGTACCGTTGGGACGTCTATTTGCGATGGTTGGACATCTATATCCTCCTAGTCTTTTTTTTTTTTTTTGACATCACTTTTATCAACACTAATTTTCAATTAATCTTTATATAGAAGTTCTATTCTATATTGCTTCAATAGTAAGACCGTGTACAGTTAAAATTAAAAAGACAATTTTATATGAAAGTTAACACTAATCAAACATTTGGGATCCACATCCCGAATTTGCATAACAGTTGATTAGCAAGATTTTCAGGCAAACAAGATGTCGGAAATTTTATGATGTGAATCGATGTTTAAAACTATAAAATTGAAATTAACGTTTGCACGTTTGAAAATATCCGGAAAAAATTATATGCAGTATGACGTAGATAAATCCGGAAATTTTAGTGACAATAGCGCCGTGACTTCACAATGTAGCGTAATTTGAAAAGCGCCTTAGTAGCCGCCTCACCATTAAGGCACAGGGTGCTTAATAATCGGCCTATCTTCTGAATTCTAATGTTGAACTGCTGTTGAGGAGAAAGATCGTGCCGGCCATAAATACAAGGAAATTACAAAATGTTTTAAATAGCATAAAACCATGTTCTACAATCTTGCAAAGGCATTTAGGACCTCAAACGACAAGGGCAATTTCAGTCCAGAGCGCAAGACACATAAGAAGCCCTATGGGGCCACTAAGACAACTTATTTCGACGCCGAAATTACCGAGGTGGTTAAGAAAAGCATGAGGAAATGGGCACCCCTAAGTGAACAATCAGGTGTATTGTCATAAAGGGCTTGACTTGTAAATCTCATGCGCTCAAGATGCATCAATTGCGCAGCGTACCACTTCTCGCAAGATATATGACACCCACCCAAAGCTAGACTCCAAAAATCTCAAATGTTTTGTGTGGGGCATCTTGGAGAGGGAGCTGAAAAGCCGGCTCTACAAAGCAAAAAGTCTCTCAAAGCAGTTATCAGAAAAGCCGTCACCAAGGCTAATGAAAAGTATGATATTTTGTATCTTTTGCATGTGGCTAACTTTAATGGAACTATATTAATTTGTTATATAAAATTATAGCATTAAATGTTTCTAATATACAATTTAGTATATTGCTGGTACACTCGTAGTACATTTTATTGAGTGTTAGTTGGGTATATATATATATATATATATATATATATATATATATATATATATATATATATATATATATATATATATTAAGAAATGGACAAAGTCCGACAATTTATTAAAGACATTTTTTTTACGTTTAATATTCTTTTTATAGATACAAGTATATAAGTAAATGCTCTGTTTATAATAAACAGTATTAAATAACATTTACCGGCCTGATTGTCCGAGAATTTTTCACAGAAAATATTCGTCCTTTGACAGGATTCGAACTTCCATGCTATACGGAACCGTCATTTATCTTGACATGCCTAACCGTTCAGCCACAAAGGATCGTTCGGTTGGCAAGGTCGAATTTACTGCTTATAAACTTCAATCTTCCATGAATCTCGTACATTCATAACTGCTCATGGCGTATCAAATGTAAACAAATGACGTCATACATTAAGAAATCGACACAGTCCGACAATTTATTAAATACATTTTTTATTTTTAACATTCTTTTTATAGATACAAGTATTTAAGTAAATCCTCTGTTTATAATAAACAGTATTAAATAACATTTATTGGCCTTAATGTCCGAGAAATTTTCATAGAAAATATTCGTCTTTTGACAGGATTCGAACCTTCATCCTATACAGAACCGTCATTTATGTCCTGAAAAAGGTCTACTTGACCGAAACGTCTGACGTCGACATTGAAACAACATTAAAACAGCATACTTGCATATTTGGATTTTTGTTTCTCCATATTTTTCTTCATACTCTCGGATCTATATCCACATATTTGCTTACATTATATATATATATATATATATATATATATATATATATATATATATATATATATATATATATAAGCACACAGATATACAAACAAATTATATATGTTTATACAATATATATATATATATATATATATATATATATATATATATATATATATATATATATATATAAATTCGGGATGAGTATTATTGGCATTATATAACTCGAGGCTGCCATACGTATATTGGACTAAATCATTTCCCCAACCAGTTCATTTTGTTTATTCAGTTGCATCGACACACAGCATGATCAACAATAAGACATGACAAACGCCTTTTATAAAGTGGGACGTAAAAGATTGCTACACATGCTCTTTAGCCCTAAAATCAGTGGAATATTATTTTTAACGAATAGTTTCCTGAATCGGGGCCGTAACAATCAACGCAGGCGTAATTTTTATTTATTCACACCTGCCTCTCTTTTAATGATATACAGATTTTTATATTGGATTATTATTTATGGAAAGGACGATGGTCATTCCCCTTAATTAATATTGTAGATTTATTTTTAGTAATATGCGTAATCGTCAGTTTCATATAGCATGAACGAGCATTGTGCTGCATGAATATAATTTCTAGATTTTGTCATTCAATAAATGTTTATCCATGAATTTATATTGATTTTAGGCATTTATCCTGACATTATTACATTTTTCATTGTTTACGATATTAGCCATAAACATTGCTCTCCACCGTTGACTTCTTAGTCATATACAATGATTATGACGATGAATTGTCCGAGCGGTAACCCAGCCGTCAAGTCCGATCTAATGTAGGTGTACATTAATCACTAAAAATTACTGCTCAGAAATTAGTTTTCATGTATTTCTTCGCCAAAATTACACATTTATCTTCGCGATTTTTAGTATGGTAATTTTCATGACGTTAGCCAATGTTCTTAATTTTCTATATCTAATCGTTATTTTTAAATTCGCAACAGGCGATTTGTCAATATATTCCAGTTGCTTCATCCAGTGTCTTTGCTTTTTCATCTTCTACGTGCTGTCTACCGCCACGATGTGGGCAATCATAGCGCTCCACAATTTCCTGTCCTTTGTTGATTTTAGTAGTATTCCCTCTCTCTCTTAATCCATGTGTTGCAAATCATTTAGATAAGCACGTTAAGTAGACTATGCGCTTCTTTCTTCTGTCCATCTTGCCTCCAACTTTTCCTGTGAGTGCCAAATTTTCCAAGAAGACTTTCCTTAGTACATTCCCTAGATATTTCCACTGTCTCTTTCTAATGTTTACTCTAAGTCTTCTTTTTGATTCTATTTTCCCTAAAACTTTGTCGATGCTCAAATATTCTGTCCATGGGTTTCTCAGCATCCTTCTACTATTTCTGTTTGACTCAAATCTCTATTTCGTCTTTCATGGGATTGTCCAGCTTTAACTGTCATATCGGAGGACCGATATTACATGACACTTTAGAAATCTTTTCTTTTTTTTACTAAACTTTACCTGTTTTTTAATAAATGGTGTTCCATTAAGACGGATTATATATAAGGATGTTTCATTAAAACGGATCAAAGTCAGCAGTAAATAAATCAGTGTTATTGATGAAAATTTATTATTTCTCTATTGGATTATGTTATTTAAGTCATGGCTATTATGTGTGAAAAATAATATCGCCCAAATGTCCGCCAGATCTGAAAGACAAAGAAAAAATAATTAGACGCTTGAACTTAATTCACTTTTAAAATCGGTCCAAGTTACTGGAACACCCTTTACTTTGCCTAAGTTTTGGAAGGCCACTTTTTCATATCTCAATGCCACTTGGATTTCGGTATCGCATTTTTCTGTCCTCTGTTCAAAAAAATTCTTATATATTTATTTGTATATATATACTTGCTAGATTTTGGCACCTCCAATTTGGAATCCGCATGTTAGGGTCTTCCTTTGAAAATAACGGTACATTCTGTTTTCTTATATTTGATGTTTAGTTCATTTTTATTACTTTCCTTCTTTGGCAATTTCTGTATTTTCTTTCTGTGTCTTTTAGTATCAGTGGGTCAACTGCATATCTATTGTTATTCAGGCTGTAGCCGACCATAATGAATCTTGGTAGGTCTTCTAAATATCTCAGAAATACCTCAAAGTTGAATAGGTGCTGTGAAAAGACGCATCCTTGTCTTACACTTAAAAATGGGGTATCTCTTTCTACATACACCATTTTGGGATTTTTCATGTTACTGAATTAAATTTTTATCCGTATACCGGCACTTTGTTCTCGCTATAAATTATGGATTAATCTAAAATGCTTCCCAAATATGCCAAGCTTCGTAAAAATTGCATCTCTACTTTGTCACGTACTTTGTCAAGTGCATTTGCATGATGTATATAAACTTTGTCACGTACTTTGTCACCTACTTCGTTAACTACTTCATCAAACGCATTTGCATAATGTATATGCTGTGGACTGCTTTCACAGTGAAGGCTTGTATTTGTACTAAGTTGGTCCTAAATTAGGTTCGCCGTACAAAACGTTAGGAACTTGATATAATATGTATAAAGCAGAGTAATCTAGTTATGGTCGCTGATACTTTAATATTCGACTAACTGTCGTCCAGCATTGACTGACCGGCTGACCAACCCCAACGTTACTCTTACTACTCCTACTTTTTATAGGTGGGAGAGTCTATTAACTATAGAATAGGTGTGTTCCAATATAACAGTATATAAACTTCGTTAGTAATTGTCACGTAATTCGTCACCTACTTTGCCAAACGCATTTGCATGATGTATATAAACTTCGTCACGTATTTTGTCACCTACTTCGTTAACTACTTTGTCAAATGCATTTGTATGATGCATATAAACTTCGTCACGTACTTTGTTGCGTACTTAAACACGTACTTCGTCATGTACATTTTCAAACGCATTGTCATGATGTATATAATGATAATTTCACTTAAATCCTATTTTGGTGATATTTTTAACTCAACTTTTTTATTGTTTCTTATTGCGTCAATGTTTACAGTTTTCTTCCAAGTTTTCTGCGATCAATGTCCAAATATTTACATGGTTTCTGAAGTTATTTCCCCATCAGGCAATAACTTTACAATAACATTTTTCTCGCTTGGGTTAATATTTTTCTTACCACCTAAGATAATCTTTACAGATGGGAAATTTAGAAAGTAAATTAGAACTCTTATATAATCATGACCGATTTGACAAAAGGAAGGCTTCTTGAGGTTATCGAGTCGAGTAGGTAACCCCAGCGTGACTCTCAGTTGAAAAGCCCCTGAAAATTATACCACGCATCGACCAAGCACTGTGAGTGAAATTTGGTAGACAGAATTGCTAGGGCTCCATGTGGTGAGCAATTACGTAGACGCAATCGAGTCGGAGTGGCTTGGACTTGGTGCAAAGGAAAATAAATTACCTCAATACATGACACGTAGCATCGTTATTTTGCTACTTGAAAATGGCATGCATATCCCCTCCTCACGTTGGACCATTCCAAAAGTGTATATTCTGTAACGTAGGGTTTGTACAGCTTAGCGTTGTTCGACCAATAGCAAGTCGTGTGCCGATTGGCCGGACTGGAGGAGGTCATTTGCCTGCGTAACTGACGATAAAAACGAAAAATGCTAATCGGTTAGTCGGCTGTGATGTTGTTATGATAAAAGAAGGATGAAGCAGTGAAGCAGGCTATTTTTTTTTATGTTGGTGACGTGTGCTGAACTCAAGAACTGCAGATTAAAAAAAAGAAGTATTTAGTACGAATGACGCCAGAGGAATTGAACGTCGTTTAACTGTACTCCATCAATGGTTTTGCTAGCATTAAGACACGACTCCTCATGACCGAAGGTTTGAGCATTCTGTAAGGTCCGCTTAACATACCTGCAGTATAAAACACAGGTGGGCTCTGTGGATACTGAACAAATGCAAATTTTCCTACATGACATATATTCCCGGAGGCGGTTAGTTGGCTATTATATCTAAGATATAATGTACGACATTCGAGTTGCATAATAAAATGCCGCTTCAGCAAATAATCAATTGCAAATAATTCTAACAAAATCTTTCTTTTTTAATCCTTTCACCAAAAGCAAGACGATGATGCCACTAGAACATAGGAGGTTTTGTTTGGTTTATGTTGTTTTACGGTATATCAACCTTAATGGGTCATTTAATGCCGACAACTCTTTTTTTCTCTGGCAATATTTTTGTTTTGTCAAAAATCTATTCATGTTAATATTCTTTTCCTCAAAAATGTATACCTGGTAATATTATCATTTCAAAAACGTACAGCTGGCATCATTATTTGCAGAGGCATTGCTGTTGGGCATAGTTTATCGTCATACTGTGGACGTGGATGTAGTTTATCGTCAAACCCAGGATACGGATGTAGTCTGGGTGTTAACTATTTACCCATAGCTGGGACCCTAACAGGTGCTACCACCCCGCGTCAGGGTGAACCTGGGAACACCAGCAATTAAGAGATGGTTCCACGCTCCTCAAAAGCTCCTGATCAGAGACCTTGCTGTTGGACGTAGTTTATCGTCTTACCCAGGACACGGATGTAGTTTATCGTCATACCCAGAGAGAAGGCAGAAGGTTAAAAAGAGTGAAAGTGAAAGTGAAAGTGAAAGAGAAAACTGAGAATAAGGAAGGATGAGGTAAGAACAAAAAAAGGAACAAGAAGACAGATGATGCTAAATTAAGGTTACATTTAAATTTATGAAGATTGCAGTTATCCGGGAACCAGGGAATCGTAAGGCGCGCAATGCGAGAATACTATAAGAGTAGAAGTGGCATTTTGGATTTAGCTAGTGTTGAATTAGCTAAATCCAAAAAGCGACTTTTGAAAACATTGAGACCTATTTGCCAATCAAGTATCACGCTTAATGTCATGTAGTCGGCGCACCGGAGGAAAAAAAGTTCATCTGAACAGTTGTCATAAAAAATATTTGTAGAAAAGACATAGGACAAATACAAGGATATACCCTGTGAAATGAGTAAACTATGCTTTTTTTTTTCAATCTTTTCACCCCCAAGTAAGGCGGGAACGCCACGAGTACGCAGAGGGTTACAGAGAGTGAGAGAAAAGACTGCGTATAGAGAGGACTGACGAAAGGAAAATAGATTAACTGCATTCAAGAAGGGAGGTGGCGTTTGACATTGCATTTAGAAAATTGTATTTCTAATAGAAGCAAGTAAACGGAAGGGAGTTCTACAGGCCGAAAGAGCAAGGACAAAATGTAGTAGAATTCGCGGTTTCATTTAGCTATTTCAATATTAAACAGGTGGGACCTAAATGCCAATCTTGTAGCGCGTTCAAATTTCTGTAGTCGGGTATGAAAACGGGTGAAAACTGAAAATGGGGAGGATTGACGAAAGAGCAAAAAAGATACAGAGTTCAAGAATAGAGAAGATTGCCATTCATGTTGCATTTAAATGTTTGAATATTTCATTTATCAGGATGTATAGCGTAAAGGATAGCGGCACGGATTGAGGAATCGAGTTCGAATTCCAGTCGAATCCATTACATTCATTTACGTACTAATACACTTGGGAAAGGTATGAATCATCTTCTTCTTCCTCTCAGCTATGGATAAATAGCAGGGCAGACTGTGTTCTATAGCCTTGGACTGTATCTGGTCTACCGCAGAAAAAAATGGCAACCTACTGCGGGAAAAATCTGCATCATCAGTCAAGTATCAAAAGATAAATGATCGCTTGTGTATCACGCATGGCACATAAATAATTTATCATGGAAGCAAGAATACAGAAGTGAGTTCTACAGGTGGGACGTACGAGAAAAAATAGCTGTTAGAGTAGAAGTAGCAGTTGTAATTAAGTCTTTCGACAGTAAAACTGAGAGACCTAATTGCCAATCTAGTAGCCCGTTTATACTCATGTATTCGGTGCACCAAGGGAAAAGCTAATCAGAATCAGTATTTGTAGAAAAGACAGGGGGAAGGCACGTTACGTTGATGAGATAGCGACTAAAGACTTGATGATTGGTCAGGGTCGATTGTATTCCAAACCCTTCTCTTGATTTTGGCAAGAATCAAGAGATGTGCAGCAGTAGCACCAGACCAGATAATGCAACAGTATTCAATGCACGAACGAATGGTAGATTAAGAAATAAGCATAAATTCCTTCGTTATGTTTATTTATAATGATATATATATATATATATATATATATATATATATATATATATATATATATATATATATATATACTAATGATAATAACTTTTGTTTTGAAAACATTATCTTGCCTAATATAATCTGACAGAATTAATCAATAAAAGTAATAAAATTAGGCACTTCGGAATCAAACATGTTTTATATTTATTCGCTTGGGATATGTATTTCGAAAAGTAATTCATTGTTACCGTATCGACTGGAATAACTTTGCTAGATTTATTGGAATAATATTTCTAAATTAATCTGAATCTTGGAAAACTGCACCGCTGCTGAGTTTACGCATACTGAGGAATTTTTAATTTAAATTTCAAATATTCCACGATATTTTTTTAGTATTTACAGACGTTCATTTTTGATAGAATCTATTTTACAAAAAAAGTCACAATCGCATGCAACTGTCAAAACTCAAATTAATTTAGCTTTAATAAAATTTTCATCTCTAACTAGATTCCTCGTTTAAACTTCTCCCCACGGCTATAAACCAAATCTATGTCCATGTAAAGATAGCAAAATCTTAGTACGAAATAAAAGTAATAACCGGACGATAGACACGAGCATAGGGAGGAGAATAGCCTACCCATTTAGATTTAATAAAGTGTTATTTTTCAGAATTTCCTGTAGGCTACCTAGATCGATATACATCTGAGAATGGCTGGAGGGGACAACAACGGAAAGAATGTGATATAAACAACAAAGATGAGGACATTAGTCAGAATATAAATAGTGTAATTAATGACAAACTCATTCTAATTTAGAATAACTGGATTTTAACATCTTTGTCAGACTCCGATATTTTCTGTAGATGCGAATTTTTTACCCATCTTCATATGGCTTTAATAGTTTTTTTTTTTTCAGAATAACCTAGAAGACATGAAATGAGAACTAGTGTCATTCTTTCCTCAGAAATATAAAATAAGTTCTAAAAATACGGAATTATGAAGGAAGTCGTGTGAATGTATTCGTCTTCGTCGCCGGCTTTAGCTCCTATCCAAAAAATTAATCTGTTCTTTGCTGATCCCTTCCTTTATGATGACAGTTTTGATGCCGCTTAATCTATTATAATTTCGAGTAACGCCTTCTGTAGCATGTCTGTCATGCGTAGCCCTCTTCATTTTCTGGTTCACCGATAGCAGATGTTAAATAGTTTGTTCAAAATATTTTGAAAAAATATATAATAAAAAGACATTTTATTTTATTTTATTTAATAACCAGGGGGACCTTTTCCTACGCCCCAAGAATACCGCAATTCCCCACGTATGATGCGCATATTTTTCTAAAAAATAATAAGCACAATTAGGGGTTCGTCTTATGCACAGCTACAAAAATATCTTTCAAAAAATGCCATTTCATAAGTCAATTTCAGTTACGAAATGACTACTCACCAAAAACACGCGACAATTTGAAACTAACATTCGGCAATTGCGACCTCGTAAGGATGTCAAATACAATTATATGTACGTAACAATACTTACAAATATAAAATAAAATAAGAATTTTCATAAAACTAAATTAAAATAATATTATTCTATGTTCAAAACTATTTTTTAATAAGAGTAGGTGACCCTGGTCATAATTTAATTTGAGAGGTACAATTTATAGTGTTTGATTACCAAGAAAGGGTGCGTATTGTGCGTGAGTAGAAGCATTTTCTAACAATTTCAGCACAAATTTGAGAGTGCGTATTATGGATAAAAACGTATTATACATGTGAATTAGGGTACGTTTTTAACGCAGAACACTGAGCTTATGTAATTATTGTGACATTGGGAATAAAATTCTTCTAACACAGTAACTATCCATCATTGGCGAGCACGCCCTAAATTTTCTTTTATCAAAATGGATGGATGTTCTCTCAAACGCCTATTCAGACTTAAGCTCATTTCAGACGTAAAGTTGAAACCATATATACAATTCTTTGGGCACGTCGACGTGGTGTAATGTTTTCAGAAAGCATGTCTTGCTAGATCTATTACGACTGAGTAGTGAGTTCGATACTCACTGGGTGCCCTATACTTTCGGCCTTGTGCCACATCTAAGTTTTGCTTAGAAAATCACTATACAATTCATTCTAAAGATATCTGTACCTCTTCCGTAAGTAGATAACTCTTCCTGCCCTGCTGTACATCTTCAAGCCAGACATTGATTAATTCTAAGCTGGAGCTGTCCAGTTTTTACTTTCCAGACGTGATCGAGTCTAAAAATGTCTGCGCTTTTATCTGTGCGTTTATTTCATTTACCCGAGTTTTTTTTCAATTCCTCAGTAAATAATCCATTACTGATGCTTTAATCCATTACATATATATGAATTAGGTTTTAAGGTACCAAAGAATAATTTACCTAACGATTTGGCGTAAATGAATGGCAGAACAGAACAGGGAGGGATGATAATCTGTACGAGTCATGATCACCACATCCTGAAGGGAGATGGAGCATTAAACAGAATTACTGACGAGTTGTAATTGTGTTTTATATTATTAGGGAGATATCACTAAGCCGTTCGTTCGACAGCGAGTCGGTCCAGTTAAAAATTTGCAGGGCAGTAAATTCGGAACAATTCTGTAGTCAAGTTATTTTACTCTTTGTAACTTCATTACCATAGTGTTTGTTTACCTTCAATCTGTTATTCGATGTGTTTTCCGTTCGTGAATAAATTGCTTTATATTGACGAATTAGTGACTGTGATACACAACACGCGCCGTAGAGCCCCGCCGCCAGAGATAGTATAAACTCTCGAACAGATGCTTGGCAACCAAGGTCGTTAATGCCTATGAGCTGAGCCAATAATGCCTGTTTCTAACTAAAAATCAAATTAGCCATTTTTAAACGAGAAAAAAATTTTAATTTTTTTTTTTGTAGTCGTAATAACTCATGTAACGCATATAGTTTATTTTAGCTACTTTTGTTGTCACCAATTTGGGGAATATTCTCAGTGATGGAGAGAGATAAGTGAATGTGAGAGACTTTCCAATCAGCGCTGTTGAAGACACACGTTCCTACGAGGCGACAATTTTCGCTTAATGATTTCGGAGGGAAAAACTTAATTTTCACTAGTGCAACATCTAATATTCGTGAGAGGACGAGGAGAAACCTAAAAATAAAAATACCCAATATTCTTTTTATGCATTATCTGTATTTTAGTGATTGCAGTATGTGGAACAGTCGATACAAGATTATGTTTACCGTAAAGCTCGCCTTCTAACCAGTTTCCAATTCGTCAATTCACGAGTTAGTGAAAATGCACCGCCACATCCTATATCTTTCTCCTATTTTATTCGAGTTTTGTGGCCGTCGACTTAACCTATCAAATACATCGTATTTGGGATATACGATATATTTACAGCCACCTCTGTCGCTATTTTGTTTCATATTTTTTAGTTTTTTTTTTTTTTTTTTTTTTTTTTTTAGGCGGGATATATCTTTTGCAACTCTTGATGAGTAACCATTGAATTTCGTTTAATTTGGTGCATCAATTTCCTCGAAGACCATGAAAAAATTTTCCGTGAAGCACCAGTTCTTTTTTCGTTTTCAACAGTTTTGAGTTTTTTAAACCTTTGCGCGGAATGATCTAATGATAGTAAATGGAATATTCGAGTTGTCTGAGATTTTCTTGTACCTTTTACTTTCTTCCTAGAGTTTAACAATCAGTTCTTTTTTTTTTTTTGTGAATTTGTCAATTCTTTACCTTTTGTCATGATGATAACCTTCTTGCACGAATATGGATTACAGAATTTTCAATTTTTACAATTTATTCTAGAAATAACTACTGATAACATTATTGGAACCTTCTAAAATATTCCGCAAGAATAATCTAGAATATTAAAGTAATTTAAAAGATTTAAAATCTGAAATTCGCATTGTACGAATACTTTTTTCACGCATTAAAATGGTTAAATGAGATTTATTTCTATTAAATCAAGTTTTTTTTTTCTGTTTTCTGTGCATATTTAGTTATTATGCATCTGTGTACGGTTAATTATATGAAAAGTATTTTTATTCATTAGATGGGAATAAAATTAAAAATTTGTATGTGTACGAATATTTGTTTCCCTACTGTATGTGTGTGCCTATTGTATGTGTGAGTCTATAAACCGTATATTATACAGTCGTAAAGAGTATTATTGAATGTTATCTTTTTCTCTACACACGCAATAATACGTCTATATTCGTGTTTTCGCCGCCATCAAAGTGTGCACGTAAATGTTTAAATTCTGCCAGGAATTAAAAATTAAGAACCAAACGCGATAATGTGCCTTTATATGCTTCTCTCCGTGGATAAGGCTTATATATTTATATATATATATCACTACTAAATAATATTTCTCACGAATCTGCTTACGTCGTGAATACGGATACATTAAAAAAAAAATAAACACCAGGAATTGGATACATGTTAAGACATTATTAATAGTTCATTAATGGAATAAGCGTAAGATAATGGAACAAAGCGTGACTTCTTTTTTCGACTTGGCCACGCAAAGATGTACAGATTTACGAGTTATTAAACGACTTTTGCTGCATTAAATTGACGTAGGTGCAAAACTAACTAAACCTGAAAATGGCATCAAATATTAATTCGTTGACAGTATTGATGTGTTATTGTGGACACAGCTCAGATTTTGAATAAAATAGGCTGAATTTACAAATGTTTTTTCTCCTTGAGAAATCCATCACTAAGGCCGAATTTTTGATTTGCAGAAAACCCTGATATTGTTAATTTTGCAAAGACCACTAATATTTCTGAAGATAAAAAAAAAATGTCGCACCTAATCGCGTGGTCAGTGTAAATACACCATAAGAAACGAAAGAGTCTAATAATTATTTTAGCTTTATCTGTATTTTAGAGATTGCAGTCTGTAATTGACGCGTCAGTATTTTCTTTAACGTAAACTTTAGTTTCAAATAGATAGGTTATTTGGAATAAAAATAGTGAGGACTGAAATTTCATTATTTTTTATTTAGTTTTCCGTAATGAATCGCCGTACCATACTATACACTTTTAATATATTATGGTGTAAGAGAAAAATGCCCTGAATATTGAAACAAAGGGAGACTGTAATAAATATGTACCGGAGGATTTTCTTCAAAAAAATCAATAATATTCATAAAAGTTCGATTTATGTGTCAAGTTTAATCCCCATGACAAATAGTCTGTTAATAATGACTAAAAAAGTGCTGGTCAGCTATCAAATATCTACTTCGGTACTGAATGTTAGAATGGGGGAGTACTTATAAATGAAAACAATGACTGAAGAGACATATATACAGTTCTACAGATAAATACGAAGAATAATATAGACAAAGTATATGAGAAAAAAAAAGGAAGTTCTAAAGAGAAATAGTCGTTACATTTTAGTGAGAGGCTGAAATTTCTGGAACGAATGTAGATTTGCAGCTCAGAACAGGCACCAAGTTCATTCTCAGAGTGACGATTCTTCCAGTCCAACGCTTGTGGTTTAAAACTAACCCTTCGGCCAGATCGTCACCCACGAAATAAAACCATGTGGCTTCTGTAGCAGCAAACAATTTTTTTTGTTGTAACCCACTGCAATAGATAGATAGATAGATATGATCAGACTGCGATAGATAGATAGATAGATAGATAGATAGATAGATATTAATAATAGAACAGAAAATTCCTGTTTTCTGAATCTCTACTTTGAGTTATTGTGATTCTTTTGCATCCAATCATTTTACATCCAATCATCCACACAGACAGACGGACAAAAAGACAGATATTCAGACAGACACACACACATAGACCCAAATACTGGGACACACACACACACACACACACACACACATATATATATATACATATATATATAAACGATAAAACTATTCATATATATATATATATATATATATATATATATATATATATATATATATATATATATATATATATATATATGAATAGTTTTGTCGTTTACTCAATTCAGTTCTTTTTTTCTTCTTCTTCTTCTTCTTCCATGTGCTATGTCCCTTCAGGATATTGGCGATTATGGCTCTACATAATTCCCTGTCCTTTGTAGCTCTTAATAAAACGTAATATTATTAATAAAACTTGCTTGGAATCCATTTGTTTGTTTCTTAATACTTTGATAAGCTTTTGGAAGGCACCTTTCCTATTATAATACGCCTTCAGATTTTGATGTCGCAGCTTCCGTCCTCTCTTAAAACACTTACTAAAGTAAATCTCTCTGCGAAAAAGCTGGCTAATTATTTTTCCCACAACTTTATTATTCGACATTTTTTACCTACCGCTCCACTATCTGAAATCACGCCTTGCCCTCATTTTGTTTTCTGAACGTTACTGTGGCTAATATCTGCTTTGTAGTCTAATGCCCATGAATTTATTAATTGTGTTGTATTGAAAGTTTGAATTAAAGAAGAAAATGAAATAATCTGGAATTTGAGAATTCAGTATACGTGTGATTGTTTGATGTTTTCCTTCACTTCAGAGAAATTTCTGAGTTCATTTTAATAAGAGGTTCAGAAAAATTACGAATAAAATTCCGTACATATATAAATAGAGGTTTAATTTTAATTACAAGAGCAAAGTACATTTGTAACGAAACATATTTCTGACCGCCTAAAATTAACAGAATACGACACGCGAGAGTTTCATAATTGAATAAAACTCGTAGACATATACCATGAATTAAGTTGGATTTATTTTAATTCAGAACCGAATTTGAATAGCAGATGTGTACGTATGGAAATTATGCTTGTAATCTAATCAAGTGACGAATTTGACTCGGGGTTACCCACAGATTCATTTTTCAGTATTTTTTTTTAATTTTGTCTTAGACAAAGCATGCACACAGACACACACACGGGCACATATATATAAACACACGCAACTGGTAAGACAATACGCATTATTTATTTAGAAATTATTGATGAAATATTAAAAAAATGAATCTGTCATTAATTTTATGCCGGCTACAGAATTATTTCAAAAATATACGTCATTATAAAAAAATGATGCATTCTTATTGTTTTTTTAACGAAAAATATAAATAAATATATACCCTAATTTCCATGTATAATACGCATTTTCTTCTAAAAAATAATAAGCAAAATCATGCGTGCGTATTATGCACAGCTATATTTTTTTTTAAATGACCGCAAAAGAAGAATTATAATAAAACTAAATTAAAATAAAATTATTTTATGTTTAAAACCATTTCTTAAATAAGAGTAGGAATTGCTGGCCATAACGAAATCGGACATGTACAATTTATAGTGTTTGATTATTATTCAAGGGGTACGTATTATGCATGCGGAGAAACATTTTCCCACACTTTTAGCACAATTTTAGATTTGCGTATTATGGATGAAGTCGTATTATACATGGGGAATTACAGTAAATCAATTTAGTTCACTATGAAATCATCCGTAAAATGGGGATCAGATGTTAGAAAATACATGAAATATGTAAGTTAAGTGTAACCCGGATATAAGAGAGTTGTCGGGACCGGAGAAGGGTTCTCTTATATCCGGGTCTGTCTTATATCCGGGTTTGGTCTATTTTGTTTACAAGTGGTGGGAATTGAAACTAATAAAGTCATTCTTGTTAGCAGACCCGTAAAACTCCAAATGGAGGTCATTATTAGATCTATGCGGAATCATATATAGGAACGGTAAAGTGTTGTTAGTTTCAGTTTCAAAGTCTAAACTATTTGTGGATTTGATATTATTAGGTTGGTGCAAAAATAATATCGTTTTCTCACATGGTAAAATATGTGAGAAAGCGACAATATTTTTGCACCAAACTAATATCATGCATGTTAATTAGGTCGTGTAAAAAGGTCGAGTAATTAAGTCAGAATACTTTATGTATCTAAAATAAGATCCAATACAATTTATCCAATATTACAATATCAAAATAATTACAATCACATCCAAATGTATACGGATATAATCAGAAACAGAACTAGAGTAAACGTAACAATAATAATTCTGCAGCAGGGATATAATGTATATTTAGTTATATTTAAGTATAATTAAACAAATTTAATTAATAAGATTCGAAAAGGTGTATGTATGCTTATTTTTTTATTGAATTTTTTGAACGTAAATCTAAATTAAATAGAATGTTGTTTTCAGCAAGATCTTAGAAAAATTAAAATGTATCTCCACCAGAAAAAAATAATATATATGTTGGTCATACTATTATCCGTTGTCTCGACATTTGAGTTTTCAATTGAATGATGCATCCAACATGTTGAAAAGTGATGTCTACTTTTTCATAAAGATAATAAACATAAAAGAAAAATTATTGAATCGATCTATATTAAAAAATTGTAACCAATCGATAATAAAATTTCTATGTTTTAATATATTTTTTAAACATATAAATATTTCAAAGATAGTTACCTCCCCTGTGTCTTCAAACGTGACATTTAAGCTGTTCAGTACAGAAACTTAGTGTTTTTTACTTCACATCAAAAAAAAATATTTAGCTTTCAGATCAACACAAAATTTTTTTTGAAAAAAGAATCAACAAACTGGTGATGACACTGTGCTAGTATCGAAAGTACTCGGAATAAATTAATTTGTATCATGATGAAAATTTTCTCTCTCCATTTAATAAGGATACAAAGAAGCTTGTCCATGAATATGAGAAGAATCCAATTGAAAATAAGTAAACAAAACATCTAAATTATTCGATGAGACATGTTTTAATAAAAAATTTGCTGCCGTGATATATATATATATATATATATATATATATATATATATATATATATATATATATATATATATATATATATAACGCATTTTTGGTGTGGCCTGATCCCAATAACAGTTACATATAATAATATGAAATTGCAGAATGGTAAAGATCAAAAAATTGGCTGTCATGACCGAGATAATGATTTTCCTTAGAGCTTATGCACACATGTGGGAACCTCATATTAAACCGATGCTTTCATATCCCGGCCACTCTCGGGGAGCTGGTAAATACTAGCAACTTATAATTCTCCCTTCACTACGTTCTACCGGGTGATGCATTGAAAAAATATCTTGCAACTTAAAAAGCTATGTATGGAAATTGATTGATTCACACACCCCAATTCTACCATAAATATCTTCCTTATCAAATTATTAACAGTAACGCCAGTAGATAACCGCTTAACAGATGCCTGCAATAAAATCTTAATACTATATATATATATATATATATATATATATATATATATATATATATATATATATATATATATATATATGACAACGGAAACTTATAGTTGTAATATGTACGTGGGTCGGCCTCTGCAATTTTACTTTCCTTCGTTCCCAGAGCCAGTGAACTGAACATAAGAGAAAGAGTTATGTTCAATTTGATTATCTGAAACCAAACGTCAGTTTGGCATGAGTTATTTTTCTCCGATAAAACAAACTGAATTGCGTTGATTTGCAAAGACGCCAAGGAGGCAGTTCAGTGTTTTCCAAAAGCCACATCTCATCTCGCCAAAATATATACAAAGCAAATTGCTTCTTTCACGCAAGACCAGCGAATTGAGATAAAAACATGCTATTGTTTTCTTCGATGGAGTTGAAAACTTGCATAGGTCATATATATATATATATATATATATATATATATATATATATATATATATATATATATATATATATATATATATATTATAAAAATATAGTTTTAAGGCATGCTACATTTCTTGGTAAAACTTGATAAAGCGTATGCAAATATAAGAATGGACAATGAGGTCATCACGATGCAACGACAGTCTGTTTCATGCTTGGACGCAATCTTAAAACCAGAAAAAGTTTAGAAAGGGGTTTTATCGCTAGTCCATCCGCAGCAAGTTTGCGTTCAGTTTTTTTACTACTTGGCAGAACTTCTATTATCAGAATGTGAGATATTTAATAAGAAAGATGATGGAAACGAAAAGAATCGTAATGAAATTGGCTAGATTATAAACGCAAAACACATAAAAAATTCTAAACTTTAAGATCCCAGCGTCTCTTGTTTCTGCGCATGTGTAACCGCTTCAATGCAAACAAACATTTTTGTAGAGGAGGAAAACGCATCACGGGAAAACATTTTCCACTTTGTCATACATCTTTCCTCCAAACTATTCTTAATATATAAACATCATAAGGTTTTCCCATATATATATATATATATATATATATATATATATATATATATATATATATATATATATATATATATATATATATATATATGGGAAATATATAAGGAAAACCTTATGATGTTTATATATGTGTCTGCATATATCGATGTTTGCGTCAGTACGATAACAAAAGGACGAAGTGTCCCACACCACTTCCACAATAACAGCAATACACGGAATCTACATAAAATTAAAAAAAAAAATAATCAGTTTGTCTGACGATCTCTAAAGCGTGAAACCCAGGGTCACATCTATCCAACCAAATATGTGAGCTATATCTCTGATATTGACCGCTTTCTAATAAGTACCGCGCATATAATATATAAATAATTATACATATATATATTTATTTATATTTATATACACACACTGTTCACACTCACATACACACACGCACACACACACACACAATATATATATATATATATATATATATATATATATATATATATATATATATATATATATATATATAAAGTAACGTACTGATGGCTTTGGTAATCCGTATGGATAATTCCAAAGAAGTGGATGTAATCCAGAGTTCTCGATGTAACACCCAAGCAAATATTAATCAATTTCAGAAATGTCAACCTTACCGTTCCGTGGCTATTCTAAACTTATATTTTCTTTGAAAATTATATATATATAGACACACACACACACACACACACATACATATATATATATATATATATATATATATATATATATATATATATATATAGTTCTAAATATATATTTTCTGAGAAAATAAATTATAATCATGAAAACTTGAAGTTGTCACTTTCTTAATTATTTAGTTAATTATGTACATATATATATATATATATATATATATATATATATAATACGTGCGAATGTCAGTGTGTTACTATGTCACACTTTTTTAATTAAAGTGACGCATAATAGCTTATCTTCTTTTATATATTGAATGCGAATGTCAGTATATAACTGTGTGACACTTATTCAACTTTACTCCTAGCTCCACACATCGTATCATTTTGGAATCACGCTGGCTCCGTGAGCGAATTGAAAGCTCACAATCCTGATATTTAAATTCACATTTTTCATTACAATGATTTTTTCCGGCGATTTGTAGCATAACAATTTTTATAACTTGGAAATAGTTTGGACATATTTGAAAATAATTGGAAAATCCAACGATAGTCAACTATGAGATATAATATAATTGTTAGTGCGGAACGTAAGGACCTACGTATATCAAAATGTCTTAAATTTATTGGCGGCAGAAAATATATCGTTGAACTTTAAGCTTATATATATATATATGTATGTATGTATGTATGTATATATATATATGTATTTAAATGCATATATGTGTGTGTGCGTGCGTGTGTTTCTGTGTCTGTGTGTGTGCAGTATTCCTTCAAACGTTACATTTAGCAGATTCTTGTATTTGAGCACACGATCTGCTTCATAAACATTGTTTATTGTATCTATTTTCTTGCGCACTCGTGTAAAACAGTGACAGTCTACTCAAATCCTTGTCTCCGCTAAAAGTAACGTTTGAAGTAATAAAACTATGGCTAATGATAAACAAAATGCATTCCTTACACGCACGCACACACACACACACACACACACACACACACACACATATATATATATATATATATATATATATATATATATATATATATATATATATATATATACATAAGAAAGAGGTTATAGTGTTACCAACGAGAGAAAAGTGTGTATATTAAAGAGAAGAGAGGTGCCGCAAACGTTTTAGGTTGTGATGTGGATTTAAAAATAAATATTATGTTTTATTTTCCATAATTTTACTACACGTGTTTCTGGTCTCGCGACCATCTTCAGATAAAAGCGGAGATACTCTACATATTATTAAAAATAATTCATTTTTTCCTCATGTTTTTCAATGTTAAATATTGAGACATTCTCTATTCTTGTGTTTGTTAGTAATCCGAATGTCTTTCTTGAATTGGCAGTCAAAAGTTCTGCGCGAAGGGTCATAAAACAATTAAGGTTGGTCCAAGAGAAATGATGAATTACTAATCAAAATTTTATCTTTTAATGTTTTAATGACCCCTGGGTGGTTTTAGATCTGGTTCTATTTTCGTGTGTTTTGGTCAGCATGCGTGTATATATGCATGTGTATATTTCCCCCACTATACATTTACTGTCTTACTACGAGGAATTAATAAACACATTTGTACACACACACACACACACACACACACATATATATATATATATATATATATATATATATATATATATATATATATATATATACATGAATAGCGCCTCATAAAGCGAGACGACTTCAATTTCCACCCGGGTTTGTTACATTCCCTTGCTCTTAAAACACTTGGGTACGTTCTGAATCCAGTTCGTCCATCCCCAGTCATCTGCTATGTGGTAAATAGTAGAACATACTTGGATCTCACACCTTTTTTGACAACCAGCATAGGAGAAAAAAAACTCAGATTTAAAATCTGTGAAAGATATTTGAAGTTTGCGTAGCGCACTCGCTCACGATTCTCCACAATTTCCTATCCTTTGTGGCCCTTAGAAGTGTTTCTTCCTTTGGTAAGCCTTACACATGTTCGTTAGAGAGGCGACTCGCCCTCTGTTACTATCTCATTTGCCATCGAAATGCTTTGAGAGATTTACGATATTGTAAAGATATTGAGATATGTGTACGCGAGATTTCATTTGTGTATTTTTGAATCTGAGTATGAATGATATTTTGTTACTATATTCTTTAAAACTTTTTCATTTTTTATTCGCATTTTCCATTTCTGTTGCCTCAAGTCACGATGCAAGTCACGATGAGATTGTCCTGATATATAAGAGGACTAATATTACATAACATCTACTTATGAAAGGACTCTGTAATTCTTATTTGGGCGGTACAATACTGATATCTTAATTACCTTTATTTATAATAATGAGTGACGCCCGAGTCAACAAATACATCTTAAGTACGAATGCATTAGATATCTCAAAGACTTTTGAAAAGATGTGGCGTAAAGGATTTCTTCACAACCCCACTATCGATGGAATCACTGGAATAATCTTCTCAATTATGAATTTTTGCCGTTCTAATTTTCTATCCTCTGAGGTTTCGCGTACGATTTCATTTTCAAGTATTTTTTACTGCTTTTTTGGACTGCCATAGTTAAAAATGCTCTCCCACGTACCAAACGTTTTTTTTTTTTGGATTCAGTTGGATCTTTTTTAATTGATATTTTTAGCTCTCAGTTGAAATGATGATCCTTCATCTTGTTGTGACCTCCTGATCCAGTTTTCCTCCCTACCGATCCTTATTTTTTAAACATCTTCACTGTTCTCTTTGCAGATGGACGCCGGACAACGAAAGTTCGTACCATTATTAAAAGCCTGAATGCTCATTTCTTACCATTTCTTATTTGGAAAGACAGTGAGGCTGACACAAAACGATTTTAACCTATTCTCTTTCTAGCTGTTTTAGTGAACCTAACGGAAAATGGTGTCAAGTTTGCTATATAACCCCATATCCTTAATAATAATATCGTGTTTACTTTAAAATATAGATAAAAGATTTTTCATAAAAAAATCTATGCATTACAGTTACATATCAATTATTCTAGTTATATATAATATCCGAGATAATATTCATTTATTTTTTTTTGATTTTTCAACTTTAATATTGCCATGTTTTAATGCCTATTCAATATAATATGCATCGTATTTAAGGTTCAATATATCAAAAAAAATATTATAATTAAATTAGAGCCCCTCTTTAACAAAGTTCGTAAGTATATTTTTTTTATATGAAAATCTTGTAATTCCTCATAAATAGCTTTGTAAAATATAAATTCTATGCCTTCTTCAGTGTATCTTAGCGTTACTTTTCCAAGAGTATGTCTGCGGTAGACATGCCTAAAGTGTCATGTCATCTAATCTTGATGAAATAACCCACCCAGCCACAAATTCTGACTTCATTTTCAATTTATTAATTTATTTACTTTTGGATGGTTCGTTTTCTCCACTCCTTTTTAACTCTCAAATACACTACTGATGTGTTTACTGATTTCACAAGTAAATAATTTTCATCATAAAATATAATATTTTGCTCTACGTTGCATTGAATACTTTAAAAAAAATAATGCTAAGAACTGTGGTTTCTTAATCTATCTGTCCTTTCTTGATATATATATATATATATATATATATATATATATATATATATATATATATATATATATATATAGGTACAAGCAACATTTATATGGCATTTTAAAAAGCTAAAAAACAACCGGATTCGTCCCAGCTTTATCAAGTTTATCTCTGGGATATAAAAAATAAGGGTGTAAATTTAATTAAAATTAATGACAACGAATGAAGGGGAAAACTTTGTTTCCATTCCTTGTACGGAATATTATAATATTCTCCATTCTTTATCATTAATATTAATTAAATTTACACGCTTATTTTTTATATCCCAGAAAATATACTGCTGCTTTTTAGCTTTTTAAAATGCCATATAAATTTTGCTTATTCCTAGCTATCGTTAAATTTTGTACCATATATATATATATATATATATATATATATATATATATATATATATATATATATATATATATATATATATATATATATATTGTCCTGGGCATAATGATAAACTACATCTGGGAGCAAAGCCTCTGATCGAGAAACTAGATAGCCTAACCTGTTGGGATCCCATCTACGGGTAAATAGCGGTGTTGATATGCCGCTAAACAAAATCAACCAACCAATATATATATATATATATATATATATATATATATATATATATATATATATATATATATATATATGTGTGTGTGTGTGTGTGTGTGTGTATATGTAGAGGGTGTGTTGGATAAATTATCGACTAAATTACAACAAAAATGAAAATGATAGTGATGTCTCATTCTAATACACATATTTACCAAAATTGCGCAAAATTATATTGAAATATGAAAGTGTACATTTTTTTCAAGAAAATCGCCGTTGGCTTCAACTAGGACCGCCAGACGACTTTGAAATCTCCTGCATTTCTTCCAGGCGGTCTCCTGGTTTAAGATGGTGAATACCGCCATAATACTGGCCTTCAGTTCATCTTTTGTGTGACCGGGAGTTTTGTTGGTTTTTCGCTCAGCTGCGCCCCACAAATAATATCAAGGGGGTTGAAGTTTTGGTGAGTTATGTTGTCAGATATAAGAGGTTGCAGAAATTGTCTGACACTCATGGTTGGGTTCTTTTGATTGTGAGGAATGATGCAGAATCCTGTTGCCAAACAGAATGTCTTTATCTTGACCCATGGTAGCACTACCTCCTCAAGTCTTCTGTGTTGAGTATGAGGCCTTATGGGAAGACGAATGGAGGCGTAACTTCGCCATCAATGGGCATCACCCCAAACAACATTGTGTTGACTGGATATATCATCCAACTCTTTCCAAATCCTCTCCACTGTCCTCAGATTGATAGCCAAACACTGTGAAATGTTCGTATTGGTGCTTTCGCCACGAATGCAAGACAGGAAAGTGGACTGTTTTCCAATTTCTGGTGGAGTGATTTGCGTCATGTTGTTCCTTTTCTAACAGATAGTGCCCAACTGATATTACAATACTGTCAAGTCGATAAAATAAAAAAATAAACAATGCGCATGCGCGAAATAAAAAAATATAAAATGGTGTTAATTTACACATCATACTCTGTATATATAATTTTGATTGTGCGTATGTTTGTGAGTAGACAGCTCGAAGCTTCACAATGTCTGCGAGTAATTCCTGAATATATCAAAGTCCTTCAAACCTTCAGGCGTATCAAATGATTTTGTCATATTTCCAGAAACGTTTAATTATATGCGGTATTCCTATCTTTCTGTTCCATGTAATCCGTATTTCCATCTTGCAATTCAATTTGACATCGCATCCGTTGCAATGTTACAGTGTTTTAATTTCCCTTTCTTTCTTTTCAGGAATCATCCAATGTGCAGGAATCAATCTTACAATGAATCACTTTTGAGATAAGAACACTAAGCCCCTCTTCTCCGCATAGACGTGATAGATCTCTTGAGTCTACTTCGTCGCAAAATTATATTCGTTAATATATTTCACTTTCTCGCTCATTTCATTCTGATAAATACACAGTGGATTCCCGCGCCGCACACGATTCAACATGAACAACTCAGAATGGTTACTTTGTGATTCCGTGGAGATTTTTAGTGCCTTGAGAAATCGGCGATATTTGGGCTCCGGCAAAACGCCAAACAATGAAATTGCTGAGACTGGCAAAGTATTGTCTCCGATTTATTTATGTTCGTCTACGCCTTTATAAATATGTTTATCATATACATATGAAATATCTACGCATATGTGTACAGTAATGCTGTAAGGATAATAAACTTTTACGTGTGTGCATTTTTGAGTAAAGACACACACACACGCACACACACACATATATATATATATATATATATTATATATATATATATATATATGTATGTATATATATACACACATATATACACACACATATACATATATATACACAGGCACATTGGATTGTAGATTAAAGTTCTTTCGTTTTTTTATTATTATTTCATTTAGATTCCTCGACTAGTTTCGGCCAAAAGGGCCATCATCGGGAAAAGAAATATTTGTACTTGCTGGTAGCAGTAAACTACAGAAATGTATGTCTTGATGGAGAAAATGAACTTTTGTCTGTAGTTTTCATTTGTTTTGTTTTTTTTTATTTTCTTTTTTAATCTTTTTAACATGAATCTTTTAACATTCCTTGTGTTGGTCAAACAGTCTCTTTTAAGTTGTTATTTGAGATAAGAGCTAGATAGATCTATGCTTCTCTGAATTCCCGTGGTCATTTTGACAGTTTTATTGGTTCTGGAGAGTGGATGTGTCTCTGTTTAGTGTGTGTGTGTGTGTGTTATTTGGTTCTTAAGGAGTGAGTGAATATGATATGTGTAAGCGTGTTTTTTTACTGTAGGGGTGTGTTATCATTTGGCTCATTAGGGAACGAGTCTGATGTGTGTAAGTATGTATATTCGTGTGGGTGTGTGTATAAGTGTGAGGCCTCAACACCTCCGTATATCACCGATTGGTTCGAACTTTCGCATTCTGAACGTTGGGACCCGGGTTCGAATCTCACCATGCTCGATTTGTGAGGAAGTAGATTCATGATGTTACCGGATTGGTAGGGTTGATCTCAGCTTGCGGTGCCTTTGGGAAGTGCCTGAAAACCATACCTCGGATTCACCCAAGTGACTTGTGAGTAAAATTGATTAGACGGAACCCTTGGGGAGTGGGCGTCGATAGCTATGCAAGCATGGAGTCACAAATCACTGTGGCTGAGTGCTTGGACGTGCTGGTCTTGTTCAAATTATTTATCATGCATGATAGCATACCCTTTCCCAGAAACTGTAACTAAGGTTTGCTCAGCATAGTTGCAGCCGCATAAACCACGGGTAGGCTCTGTGGCTGTTGAAATAATAAAACTGCGCCTGAGCAAGCGTCTAGTAGACAGGTATCCTCGAATGCCATCTATACAAACAATATATATATATATATATATATATATATATATATATATATATATATATATGAAGAATTTAGTACTTTATAAAAGGATGTGCCCATAATGTAATATCAGATTGGCACGAAAACTTCAATTTGTGTACCTAGTTTGTAATACTGCCGTTGAGTGCACTTTTGGATAAACACCCTTTGAAGCGTACGAACATGGCGCTCTCCTTCCGACGTTGATAGCACGACAATAAGTCGGGCAGAAGGAAATAACTGAATTCAAAACCCGCCGGAGATCAGATGGCCCACGTAAGGCCAACTTGCTTCATAACTCAACCACGTTTGCTACTGATACAGTACGCCTGATACACTAACGTGACGGTTATTTAATATGTATATGATAAAATCTGAAAACTCTAAAGAGAGGCACCTGAGAAGCTTTTCAAAAATAAAATTCCTGAAGTTGGGTCATTTGATTTTTGGAAGTGCGTGAACCAAAAACAATTCGCCCGTTCTTCGCAAATCGCAACTGAATGAAAAATAACTCAATACATAATTCCTAATAAGGCAGCTAATTTCGTGTGCCGAGTTCATTCAGGACATCTATGAACATGTTACCTAACGGCTTTCGGATTATTGCTTATTTAAATATCATTTAAATATTTATCCTCTCAATGTTCTGTCATCAAACTACAAAATCTCGTTAAGTAGCAGTAAACTCATTGTCTCTCCCAGTTCATATACATTAAATATATCCTATGTGTGTTCATTTCTCTGACGTTTCTTACTTGATTATCTGACGTAGACATTTCAACCGTCTCTTTCTGAGTATATATGTTTAGCATCCCGCTACTAATCCTTTTTTTATCAAGATTAATTTTTGTACAAATATGTGCAAAAAGCAAATCCCAAAGCTTATTCAGCTTCATACATATTTTCAAGAAAATTCAACTTCTGATCGGTCACTTAATATTTAAATCATGTTCTCATCTAAGTCAGAATAACATCGACCTAGTTCTTGACCTGACTAAACAATAATTCCGTCCCAAATCTGTCAATGCCTTTCGAGCCTCTCACGTGATGACGTTGATTATAAATACCAGACACAAGTACGTTCTCTTCTATCTCTTGATTTCTCTCGCTACTAATGTAGTTGTAAAAGAAATTGCGTCTCGACCCTTTGAGAGCGGACGCTGTGAAAACATATTCAACACGCACACATAGACGTACGTACGAAATTTTCAAAACTTCATAAGAAACATAACGAAATTAGTGCCAAGTAATAGACACTTTATTACAAGCATTACAGAACATTCACTACTTGAACACTTCAGAAACTAAGTTTACTCAACATATTCTCATCTTTACAGAATTCTTTCAACTCTCTCACAGTGACTATTTTGAGCGACAAGTTTTATGAGCTCAGGTAGAAAATACCTTTCATTAGTAACGACTTTAAATCCAATCAAAGGAAAGTAACCCCTACACCTGTACACCATTATACGATTACTTGTTTCCTGTTACTTGTTTCTCCAACTATTCAAATGTAATGTCAATCGAGATCTACAGATGCCCTGACTTATTCCTCGTCATTCTCTTCATCCTTTCTTTCATCACGCCTCTTTACTCTCGCTCCAACACTGTAACCTCTTGCGAACTAGTGGCATCTCGCCTTGCTTGGGGTGAAATGCTTAATTAAATATTAATATATATCTTGTTATTGTTATAAAACCGTTTTCTGTTCCTTCTTGTTGTTGCATTCGTAAAGTAAGAAAATTTATTTGATTTAGGGCGTTAATACCGCTACATATCAGTTCCTATTGGTCCAGTTTCTGTTAAAACCTTCTCGTTACTCAACTGTTTCGTCCATTGTGTTCTTGGTACTCGTCGCTAAAGTCACATCAATGTCACTTAAAATTGATCCTTCATAAAAGGTAATGTCACTTTTTTTGTTTCTAACGACATTTCATATCTCTTCATATTTAACGTAGATTTTTGCAATATAAGAGATTTGCGGCCAGGTAGGATGTTATATATATATATATATATATATATATATATATATATATATATATATATATATATATTTAACGATATTTGCCATCATCTAAGTAACACTTAGCTTGTGAACAAGTATGATAGAAACAGTAGATATTAAAAGCGTTACTGTTTGGCAAGCTAGTATTCGAACAATGAAATAGTCGGTTCGCTAACAAATACCAATCTATCGGTTTGTTTCAATCATGACAAATTAGAAACTGAGATTGATGATAGGCCTTCTTGGCACCAGAAAATTTTTATGGGTGAGCGATTTCACGTAATCGCAGTTCAGAACAGAGGAGACGAGAGTGCCTTGTAAATTTGCCACTCGTTTCAACCAAAAGTCTCGCTTCTGTGCCCCAAACCTGTCTGTCTAGTGCGGATCATTCGGACCAGCGGAGATTGTGTGACCGATGTGGAGAGTCATTCTGGAATCTGAATTCTGATACAAATCCATGCATATATATATATATATATATATATATATATATATATATATATATATATATATATATCTTTAAAAATACACAATAAGTACTATGATAATATAATATATATATATATGTGTGTGTGTGTGTGTGTATATATATATTAAAAAAATAGTGAATAAGTACTATGCTAATATATATGTATATATATATATATGTATATATATATATATATGTATATATATATATATATATATATATATATATATATATATGTGTGTGTGTGTGTGTGTGTGTATCTTGAAAAAATAGTGAATAAGTACTATGCTAATATATATATATATATATATATATATATATATATATATATATTTATATATATAAGCTAACTCAAACGTCAAAATCAGGCTGTCATATTCATTTTCTTTCTTCAAAGCTGTATTCTGGCCAAGTTTTTATTTTATTTTCGTACGCTCTATTTTATCTCTTACATTAAGCATATTAACCCATATCTATTTATCTATCTATCTATCTATCTATCTATCTATATATATATATATATATATATATATATATATTAATCGAATACAACCCAAACAATACTACTAAGTGCTACTGAGAGTGAAAGAGAATGAAAAGATTTAAGGTAACTGAAACCCGAACCTAAACAGGGAACAAACGATAAACCTATAATACACCTCTAACGCCTGAGAAGGCGAATGACCCGGACGAAAAAGCAACCTATCTTCTCCTATTGATGATAAAAATAATTAGTAAATACAATTATAGTAAATACAATTTCAGAGTTCAGACAGTGACGTTCAAATATAGATTTGAAGTAGACTTTAGAAGGAAATACAAAACGAATTCTAAACAAAAAACAAGCGATAAACTACAGCTGTTCAAAAGAACGAGGTGGTGTATGAAATGAACGAAAGGTGAACCTATCTACTTATATTCTATCATATATATATATATATATATATATATATATATATATATATATGTATGTATGTATAATTTATGTTTTTAAATAAAATCATGTTAAAAATCGCAACACAATTACATTATATTTAAACGCTACAAATGTGTCTACTCGGGTAATTTTAAATCTTATATCTCATCTTTATTAATCTTAAATCGCATCTTTATTCATTCGTCTGCATTAGCAGTTTTACTTTTTTTTATTCAGAACATATTTTTTTGTTTAACATAAAAAGTATGATTCAGGATTGTATCTTTTATAACCATCCGAATTGCCTGACAGGATAGAAAGTGAACTGGAATCTCGAATGAAATAATCGATATCATGAAAGAGCCAGTTCCAATAAATCAGGTCCACAAAATATAGTTCGCATGCAAAGTCCGTTATGTACTATATCCGTCGCATGTTGCAAGGCAAAAGAACTTGTATGCAATTCTTAAGATGCGCAGCATAATTTTCGTATCCACAATATTATCCACACTTTTCAAAAACATTACCTACAGGTGCTTGCAGCTATTGTAACACTAAAATATTTAGCAAACGATTTCTTATTTTAATCATTAATTCAATGTACATTTTAAATGCTGCTATTAAAAAAGATCCACTTCAAATAACACATTATATTTCCCCATATGTAATATAAAACAGAGAAAACATTAAAACACTTCAAGACTTTTCCCATCGTCAAATTAAAATGACATTATAAACATATGATTTATATTTTTATATTGCAATTATTTCTTACTGTTTACATACATACATGGTGATTGAAAAATACCTCCCTATTTTATGTATTATAGATTCCCCCGTTTTGAAAATTATACCTACATGGGAGATTCCATCATACATAAAATAGGGATTTACTTTTCAATCAACCTTTATATATATATATATATATATATATATATATATATATATATATATATATATATATATATATATATATATATATATATATATGAGTGTTGTGCAGCATGATTTATTCCATTCAGTGTCACAGTATTACTCACAAAATTCATGGGTCTATCACTCAACTAAATTATTTTTAACTTTCATTAGTTTTACGTTTATATCCGCAATCACTTATTGATAATATTAAACCCTTATTGTCTAAATACTACTAACTGTAAAGCCGAGGAAAACATACTTGTCTGCATACTGAACTATCCCCATATTAGAAACCGAAATTCTTTTACATACAGAGAAAATCTTTGGCCATAACTAAACTTCGACTCCAGAGAACTTCCCCATAAAGAGATATTTACGCCCTTCTCTCGTCTCCAACACAAGCCCCTTATCAAAAACAAGGCGTCTCTTTTTATCAAATAATTTCAAGACTCCACTTCCAGACAGACATTCGAGGGCTGATGAGGATCGGTATTAAATTGTGCCGATCTGAAATGGGCTATACCCACATGAAGTAGTTTCATATATATATATATATATATATATATATATATATATATATATATATATATATATATATATATATATACCGAAGTATATGATTGGTGTACATGGAATGAATTCCAATAACCAACAATTACTATTCTTAAAAGAGTGCTCAATACAAAGTAGAGCAGATATAATTATTTATTTTTAAAGAAAAAAAAAATTTATAACATAAATATGTTATAAAATCACTACAAAAATAGCCATTTTGTTTCAACACCCTCGGTGTCTTATCAAGTGATCACTTGATAAGACACCGAGGGTGTTGAAACAAAATGGCTATTTTTGTAGTGATTTTATAACATATTTATGTTATATTTTTTTTCTTTAAAAATAAATAATTATATATATATATATATATATATATATATATATATATATATATATATATATAAACGCACATACGCGCACACACACACACACACATATATATATATATATATATATATATAATTTATCGAAAATTATAATATAAATATGTTATAAAATCACTAAAATGATCTAAATTTTGTTTCAACATTTCTAATGTCTTATCTTTATGCTGTAATTTTCGAATAAATTATATTTGCTCAACTCTGTATTGAGCACTCTTTCAAGAATAGTATTTTTTTGTTTATTGGAATTTATTTCGTATACACCAAACCTATACTTGAGTATACATACATACATACATACATACATATATATATATACATATATATATATATATATTCGTCCACTGACAGATTGTTTCGCAGCTCATTGGTGTGCCTAGACATCCGATTGCCTCAAGACAGGTTCGAAACACGAGTGATTTGGCATCAGTCCGAGATTTTTCACCAAAGCTATCAGCACCCGGCAGAGAGAAAAGTGAATTTTTATGTATTTATTTTTTGAACAGACACGTCAGTCACTCAGAGTGTTCGATTCATAGAAGAGCTTTGCATTATCAGCAGTTGCAGTCACTGTTTACAAATTTGCGCTTATCCTCTAAAGGGCCCGAACAAATTTTATTTCCTCTATTCTCAAAATTTTGGGAGATATTTTGAACCGAATTTAGAGCAAAATGTTTTCGTGTAACGTTCAACTCACCATAAATTAAAATCTTTTAATCTCACTACGTTTTTTTTTTCAGTATCAGTCTATATTTCTGAGATGAGGTATTATGTACATTATTTACATTATTCGGATTACTGTCATCTCGTTTGTCGCTATATTTATTACAATTTTTCGGCCGTTGTACACTCAAGCCTTCTTCAGGTGTTTGGAATGTCGAACTGAACCCTTTATTTCGCGGTTTCAGACGAACGGGCGGACAGACAGAATTTGCGTATATATATATATATATATATATATATATATATATATATATATATATATATATATATATATATATGTGTGTGTGTGTGTGTGTGTGTGTGTGTGTGTGTGTGTTTCAGACATGTTCTTACAGGTATGTTTGAAGAAAGACATAAGTTTTTCTTCAATATTATTTTTGCTAAATTTTTCTCCGGTTTTTCTTGGTTTTGAGAAACATGTGAACATAAGTTTTTCCTGTATCTTCTATGGGTTTCCGGTCTTCGTAAGCCGATATCAAAGAATTTTTTGTTTTTACTTTTGGGTTGCTAAGTTTATTTCTCTGTGTTGTATTGCGTTTTTTTTTTCCCGTGGCCTTTGGCTGTCCATTTTTTTTTTTTTTTTTTTTTTTTACCCCAGTATTGCATTTTCTTCATCTCTTACATCTTCTTCTTTCGTTGAACTTCAAAGAAACCTTCACACACACAAGCTCACAGACACACACAAACACGCACACACAAGCGCGCACACGCACAAACACAAACGCACAACCAAAAGTGCTCACACGCACACACGGGCGCATACACACACACACACACACACATACATATATATATATATATATATATATATATATATATATATATATATATATGTTAGTCATAGCATCTTCCTTTTAAACACGTTTTATTAAATATAACATATGCAGAAGGATTCTTCGTTTTTATTTTTGTTTGTCCTGGTATCGAATAAAACCATCTGATGACGGGTGTAAACGTGTAAAGGCATTTGCCGAAAGTGGTTTTAATGTTTCGAAACTAAGTGTTATATTAACATGCGCGGCTCATTTTCAAGGAAAGAAGATAAAAAATATAGCTGTAGACAAGGCAGTTTTCATATTGCTATCTACATTTTGAAACAAATTCGGATTCACAAGCTATGTTATGCGAACAGATTTTAAAGGATAGATGAATAAACTAATCTTATGATTTGAAAAAATTTTAACACGTTCGCATGTCAAGGGCGAATAGTTCTCTTTCCGTGTAGATTTACTCCTATAAGCATCTGATAGAAATACTCGGCTCCCTTTCTAACTGACGCCAGATGTTTGTTAACGATAAAACTTTACTTTGTAAATCTAGTTTAAAGAAAAAAAAAACGATTAAAAGTTTTGTACCCTCTGCACATCAAAATACAGCTATCGATCTTCAATAAAAAATATGTTTCAATCTCAGTGCAAATGTTCTAGCATACCTACGAAGTAAATTAATCTTGCTGTGCCATGCACACGCCTACAACGTAAATATTTGCCTGCATTGTACGAAACTGCATCAGTAAAACTAATATTGCACCAACATTAACTCTGCTCTGAATAAGCCATTTTTTTCATTTCGCTGTGTGCATTTCAGTGTGTACTTGTTTGCCCCTGCAACATGAGAGAATACGGCACAATTATGGTTGTTTTCTTACCTGAATTTAGGCAAAATTGTCCTGTTCCATCGCGGTTTTTTTTTCCTTGGTCTCAACTCGTATATCTGACGCTTTCCAATTAATGAAATGTGATGAGATTAAACATTTTATATTTGTACCGTGTCTCGTCCAATGACGTTAACAATGAGCAAAAGACCATAAAGCGATAGTATTTACCTACCTCAACCTAAGGAATAATGTCACACATGGTCGATTTTAACGTCGGGAACCAAACATATAAATATGCAAATAGACCAAGGTCAACAACGACGATTTCTGTCACATACGTATCAATATTATACTGACGCAACCTTTTTTCGTACAAGTTAGGTGCAGCCGTAGAGTTTGAAACTCCGTGATTGGCCGCCTTCTCCCATTTCAATTGAGGAGAGAAGAGATACTAAACTTTCATCCCTGCTATCCCCTACTATTATAGGATTAAGATCAGGTCGAAAATGGAGTACCGTTGCCATTTTGGGCTGGAGCTGCCCCCTCCTCACTTTCCAGGTTTGGGTTCAAAATGCGTCTTCGAGCCCTTGTTGGGGAAGAATTATTCTATACCCTTCAACTCCTCTCTAACAAACGCGATGTGGCGAGTCTCTGACTGCTCTATCGCTATTTTCATGAAAAGTTCTCCGACTAATTACATTCTTTGGTTCCGCCAGGTCTAACCTTCACGGCTAGGACACGCCATGCTACTGACATAGTAGCAAACCACTTTCCTTCTGTATTCCATCGATGAGAAGTAAGTTCCACTGAAACAGCTTCTTCCTGCGCACCCTTGGTAGTCTGTGGAACAGACTCTCAAGAGAATGTTGTTCTCGATCGCTACAATCTTAGTCTGTTCAAGTCGAGAGCTAATAGATTTATTTTCCATATATCTATACTAACTACGCTTTAACACGAGTCGCGCTCGGGCATCTACAGTGCATACTTTATTTTGAAAAAAAAAAACTTAAGTGTAAGAGTTAGAACTTTTTTGTGGTTGCGAGTTTTATGACAATCTGCTTTTGTTTAAACTCTATTGAAAAGATACTGCTTAGACGGTTAAATGGTTTTGTTTAAGAAAAATTAAATCATGCTATTAAAACCTTCACAGAAATCCGCTACTCCATGAAAATATCTACAATGCTAAACAATTCTTCTCATAATTTGAGTAAATTCAGCCGTAAAGCAATAATATAAATGTTGAATTTCTTTTCTTTTATTTCAACAAATGAGTTTAATGGAGGGATGTATTGCTGATGTCCGAGACAATTT
>OZ010590.1:22595280-22610280 GCA_963932145.1 Acanthosepion lycidas | reverse complement strand
TTTGACATTTTATTTCATATATAAAGCAATTTCTTATAGTAACACCAAAACTTCATTGAAAATTAGCGTAATTTATTTGTTTTCTTATCTTCTACTTTTTTTTCCAAAGTCGAACATTTTGCTCTCGTATTTAAATCAGATTTTCTTTATTGTATGCTTTTATTTTGTTATTTTTTTTCTTTCATTTTAATTTCTTGATTTCAATTGTTTTGTTTACTTTTTGTCGAAGAAACTCATTCTGAAATTTAAGTTTTATTTTCTGTTGGGGTTTTAATCTTCCCTGACACTCCTTTCTAAATATAATTTTATCACATGAAAAAATATTTTCCGCTTGGCATTCTTTTAAAAATACTTTAAAACGGTTTACTTTTTGAATTTTTCCGACAAAAGTCTGTGGTGAGGAAATACCTTTTCGCGTATGCTTCTAAGACAGACCCACCTGAAAAAAGGGATAATAGATTAGCCTCACGGTTTTAATCAACCACGAAATTATAAACTAATGAAAACAAGACGAAAAAGACCAATACAACTAATATGGAAGAAGATATGCCAAAATCACTAGGAAAATCACCCAGTTTTTGGACGACCTCATCAAAATGGAAAAGGCTAAATGTTACGAAAATATTATTAAAGATGGACTTTTGGAAAACACCGAAAAAGTCCAGAAGTTTGACTGAAGTTAAAAGTGTGTCAGTGTTCGTGGTGGAAATGCTTACGCACAAAATATATCACTCAACGAAAGACACAGTGATCGAATGACTGATGTCCCCAGAGACCAACCCACAAAGAGTTATAAAAGGTAACAGATTTTTCATGTGGAACGTCCTACTGCCCATAGCTGAAGATTATTCAGAGGTGGCCATATATGAGTTGATTGTGAAAGAGCTAATCATAAGAACGACATACGAGGGTTGGCGCCTCACCACGTAGCAGTACATGAGGTATTTCCCCTAGAAACAGGTGAGCACTAACTGTCTAATTTAGTCAGTATGGTAAAATATTAGTTGCTACCTCTAACAAACTGTACGAGGGATAAAGCTTCGATATTACACTCGATCGTTTCGCCTTCGTCTCCGTCCCAAACAGTTTGGGCTTTTTCAGCTGGAAATGCCAGTCATCGTGAAGGAAAGAAAACCAACTTGTTGAAAGTGATCAGAGTCTGGTCAACTCTCCTCTCCCTGTCTAGAGAAGACGGCCTCTGGATTTCCAGCCGCATGCGATCCAAATCCCCCTTCTGGTCGATATTAATAGTTCCGTGTGGGGCCTGTAATGGGCCTAACAACAGCTCGGTCTGATGTGGATATCCCCCCACCCTGTTGGATCCCGTCTCGCATTCTCCACAAAAACAAATCCACTCGCAAGTGCGCATAAGGAATAGAAAGAAGGGGAATGGCGTATCGTTGGTAGGAGCAGAGGGAAGAGCCAAAAAGCATGGCCTCAGTCATCTGAAGCCCCACAGGAAAAAAGTAACCTACAGCCACATTCGTTCTACCAAGCTCTATGGGCGTCTTATACTACTACCGCAACGAACTTACAGAGGAAGTGTGAACTGAGGTGAGACAAAATTTTCAAATTCAGATAATTCAAAAAGAACCTGGCCGCAAAGCGAGAAAAGAAACCAATGCCAGTTTTGGTGCCGGGACCGTCATCCTCTGCCCCGTCGTCCCCATCAACAAAAAATCATGGCCTCTCCCCCAATAACAAGATCATTCAGCCTACACCTTTCAAAATTAAGAACTTAAAGAAAACTACACCATCTCCTTCTGTAGTTCCTTCTGCATAAAGCATACCAGTTCCTTCTCCCAATCACACACTATCACATTCACCACACAAAAAAAACATCATGGCACATCAAATGGCAGCAAATTCATGAAAACATTTCCAAAGTAGAAAAAAGCAAACAAACCACCTCACGGCCTGTGGGAAGACGTATTCGCGGACCAAGTAGAAAAATCATTGGTGCATAATAAAAAAGATAAGAGACCTTATTTTTTTTTATCGAATATGAAAAGTGTGCACGGAAGGACATTGAAAATCCCCAAACTTTTCCCAAAACAAGCATCTGTTAACAGTGATTTGATCAGGCTTAGGTCTGCGACAGATATGGGGCATGATCGAGGAGGCCAACGATGTCAGCTGAACTTGCTCACCACTGACCTATTTTGACAACGCTAATTTTAAGAGATTACAACAATATTGTGTTGGGAGGCACCCGCTTTTTGTTCACCCCTCCCTGTAGAGCTCCATTGAACATGTCCTTATGCACTCAACAAAAAAACTATGGTACAAAAGGCGTAGCGCAACGAATCTACTCGAGGCAAGATTCATAATGCAAAGTGGAAAGAAAACTATGACAATAGAAAAAAATAGATATGGGATATTAGACCTTACAGACCATGGATTATTGCTGCCATATATAGTCCGGTGCCCCTTCTGTTTGTCTCAATGTTCTTCATAAGATCCAGAGATAGATATGCAATGTCAATGGCTCTGATCTGGCATCTCGTCTGCAGTCGCTCTCTCACAGACGTGCCGTCGTCTCCCTCTCCCTATTTTTTTTACAAATACTGTCATGGTAACTGCTCCGATGAGCTGATTTCACTGGTTCCCAGACTTCAGGAATTTAAGCAACCTACTAGGCTGCTATCTCGCTCACACACTTTCACTATCGAAACTGTTAAATGTAACCGTCTCTTCTACTCCAATAGCTTTATATCTCGCACCTCTCGCCTGTGAAACTTCCTCCCTTTTTCCTGATTCCCCTGATAGATATAATCTCCAACTATTCAAATGTAATGTCAAGCGACGTGTCCAGATGCCTTGATCTATCCCCTGTCCTTCTCTCCATCCTTTCCCCTATCACTCCTATTTGGTCTCACTCCAATTTTCTGTAACCCCTTGCGTGCGAGTGGCTTCCCCGCTTGCTTGGGGTGAAACGCTTAAAGAAGTAAGATTGCAACAGCGAGGAAGAAATGTATAATGAGCCTAATAGTAATGAAGGCGAAAGTGTTATATAAGGACTAGTCAGTAAAATTGACAGTAATATAGACTCTGAAGATGAACAAGGACAATCACCGGAGGAACGCTGCTATGAAAAAAAAAAGACGGTCGATATGTCCAATCTCTAGACAATCTCTTCGGAAGAGTGAGGAAATTATTGAGCAGATAAAAGCCCCCAGAAGATGTACCAGAGGATATAAACTCTTCGATACAGAGAGATGAGGTGAGTCATTTACGTATGAAGTCACAAAGATGATAAATAGCTATAACTATTACACATGAGACAGTTGAGTTCATACTACTTCTCGTGAGTCAGAAACAGTACACTACAGAAGAAAAAGAAAGAAAAGAAAACAAATTCAATGATGCAAGAATGTAAATCCTCATTGTATGACCTCCCAGACAAGTTCATCTAAGAAAGAGTAAAGAAAGGACTAAAGATCTATTGAATGAAAACAAGAATGTACGGTTGTTAACAACAGAAAAAACATCCAAGATTCGAGCTACACACTAGAGATGTTAAAATCAAACGAGTAGATATATCGGTATCTGAGAAGTGTTTTAACTGAGGACGTGAAATGCGACCCGGAAATCCGGAGGGGCTTTCCAATCTTGTCATTTCAATACTAAGAAATAGGAAAAAATAGCAGTCCAAATCTCAGTTTTGATTTGCTATATACTATCAATTATATTAAATGACAGAGAATGATGGACGTTTCCTCGAAGTTGTAAAAAAAGATTTGACGAAAATAGAAATGTGATTCAATATAAGGAAAAAGAGAGAATCATGACCGATAAAGAATTATGGAAATAAAAAAGGTCTCTTATCCTTAGATTCAGAAAGAGACACCTGGAAATACTGGTAATTATAAGGGAAGAAGGCTTGGAAAATTTGACACTAAAGGCAACTATGGCATTCAAGATGGACAGAGGGGAAACAATTATCACTTGCAAGCGGATGGGATTTGTGTAGGCTATAAAGATAAAAAATGAATCTTACTAAGATCTGCAAAAGTTAGGATGTGGTGGAGACCTTGATCTCCCAAGCCCTGAAGCGATGTCATATAAAAGTTAAGCTATTAAGATTAGGTATAGTTGTATTGTTGAGTTGTGCACTAATAATAATTTTATGATTTATAAATCTCTCTGGATCAGTTCGCTGTATAGGTCGAATAATGGCGATGAGATAAATCTTTTTTGCTTTACGCGCCTCTGGTTTTGTGTAAGTCTTTCATTTTTGTCCGTATCTTTCCAAGTACTTTGTGACGTCGTCCCCTGGTCGCAGCGCCAACTGTGACGTTCTATCCTAGTCTACCACGGCACCAACTGTGACGTCCCTAAACAGCACCAATTGTGACATCCTAGCCGCGGCGCCAGCCGTTCGCTCCTCGCTGCTCCGTTCGGGTGTCGCTGCTCCAAATGTCACGTTCTAACCTTTTGGTGATTCGGGTGGGAATCTGGTTAGATTGGATATCAGCCTCGTCGTTCCCAACTCGCTTCCAACGCCTGGTTACCAAGGTAACTGCACTGATCCCCCAGTCCGCCTACCCACGTTGTGAATTGATCTTAGGCAGACGAGATCAAACAGTGGTTGAGGCCGTACTGCAAACCGAGTTAAACGGGGGTGATACCACACAAATATGCATAAAAGACAATAAAATGAAAACTCAAAAGTTCAAAGTATCAAAGAAAAAGGTAACAAACTTTATGTCTAGTTGTTCGATACATAGGACTGCATCTATCTCCCGACCCGTTCTATAGATTGTGACACGTCGTTTTCCGCTAGGCAAGTTCTAACACTTTAAGTTGTCTGCTCTCTAAGAAATTGGTGTTTCGGTGGGTCTTTGGACGAAAGTAAAAAAAAAACTTATTCCGGTGATCTGGATCTAAGTCGTTCTTCAAAATAATTGTTCTTGGGTTGAAGAGGAGTCCGGAATGTGCGTGAATCTTGGTCAGCTATCTGCGAGGCTTGCTTCAACTGAAGACTGACTCTGGGAACTGCTGGGACTCAACTCAACTCTGCTCGTTGTGGCTTCTTTTATATGGGCGCCGACCAAAACCGGGGTGAGTTTTTCGGCGCCGGGGGGTTCCTCGATAATTCTAAATACATATCCACCTCTCTGGTTAGGAATTTCCACCCTTTTCCATTTTTGGGAACCTTTCCTCACTCCCACCTTCTCATCATACTTCAGAGGGGCGTGAACTGCCCTCCCCACATCTTCGTAGAAACCTCTCTTACTCATCCTCCAGATGGGCTGCAACAGCCTCCCTCGTGCGTCACGTGATCACCACTCGACCAATGATGTCTTAGTCGGGCGTGGACGAATCCGCGGCTTTGTTTCAGGGAGAAAAAAATATCTTGCTTAACTAAAAAAAAATTACCTCTTCTCTTTCCCTTTTCTTCCTCTTAATCGTCGTTATCATTTCTCTGGTCGCGAACGGGACAATATGACAGTGGCGGTCATAACTCTTGTTCTACACGTGGTTTACGTCAGGTAGTTTATCTCTAATTATCAGAATGTGTGGTCTTCTTAACACGGTCTCGAAAAGAAACATCTCCAAAGTTTCAGTCAGTCTGTCGCCTCAAAGAAAGAAAAAAAACATTTCTAGGTTCCCATTCATTTTCCTTCGGTACATATTTCTGATAACATAATTTTATTATCGCAGGCCTAGGATGTTCCGTCGAAGGAAAATCGGTCAACGGACACTCGTAGGTGGTCCTTAATTTTTCATATCTGTCCAAAGTCCCTTTAGTTGCCTGTTTTTCGTTACTTATCGAAATAACATTTTCATTTGAATTTTTTTTTTCTTTGGCCAGCCGGTCTGTAGTTGATAATAAGATGTCTTCCCGTACCAATAGTTTGTTTTCATATCCTTAGATAACACAGCCGATGCCAAAACATATCTGATTCTTTATTTCTTTCCCTCTCTTTCCACTCAGAATTTCCCTGTCATTGTAATGACACTCTTTCGCCATTTGTTACTTATCAAAATATCCTTTTATCCATTGTCTCTTAGCCGTGTGTGTGTTCTTGCTTATCAAATGCTTGTTCTTTTCCTCTTTTCTTTCTTTTCCCTTTCTGCTTCGTTAAATGGTGCCACAACTTTCTTCGTAGTAGATATTCTGAATTTTTCTAATTCTTAAAAGAAAAACAAGTGATAGAAGGCAGTAAGGAAATTGCTGGAACCCTTAGTCGAAGCAAGAAAGAAGGGCAAGAAGAAAAGACTAAACATAAATTGTAGGAAGACAGTGTATGTTTGTCCTTAAGAGGAAAAGCCCAAGATGTGAGTACATACATTTCAATATCTTGGAAGTCTTCTAATGAACATTGGGAGAGTGAAAAGTGACAGGCGGAATCTGAAAAAAGGATTTATAAACAAGGAAATTCCGTTGTAAACTAAGACAAGGTTGTTGAACTGTTATGTTATATGAAATCTCCTTGGATGCTGGACAAATTCCTCAAATATAAAGTGCCTTGTGTCGACAGGGATGTCGTTTTACAAAATGCTTCTGAGAATCACGTGAATACTGAATGTAGGCAATAAAATAGGTTTAAGGAAAATGAAAGTTTTTCGTACTACCAGATAAAGGCAGTTTAGATTTGGAGGATATATAATAAAGGAAAGAAGGCTTGGGAAATATGACACTCCCAGGATATATTGATCCAAGGTACAGTGGATAGAGGCCACAGGATCCAAAGTGTGTGAGATCAATACCCGTTTATGGCAGTGGAGTACTTTCAGAGGGAAATTAACAGGAGATAACTGATAACTGATATCCATTAAAACATGGAACATGGAACTAGAACAGTTTACCCCAGTAAGCTAAATAAAGAGTTCAGTTCGACATTCCAGCCACCTGAAGAAGGCCTGAGCGTACAACGGTCTGAACGTTGCAATAAATATGTAGACAAACATGAGGACAATAATCCGAATAATGTAAATATTGTAGATGAAACACCATCGAGTGGCTGGATAGTAAAAGAACAATCATTGATAACTAAAAAGAACAGGGAGCTGTGGCAAAGCCAACTGGTTTAGCGATATGACTGACTAATTAACCCATAGATGGGGGTGAAGAAGTGAATTCATACCCTTTCTAAGGAAATTTGGGTATAACGGAACATGACAAAACCAACTGGAATTGGAACACAGATCTCCAATCAACAATTCGAAGTCAGTAGCCATTACACCACTTGCACATTCAAGTCTACAGCAGGAGTTATTCCCAAGCGGTCACTCATTTAGATACTGACAAGGCATTGCTTACCTTCGGTTATCTTACGGGAACCAGTGTTTCAAATTCAGCTACCTGTATGCCTGTTATTTACTATGATTAGCTTAATATAAAACAAGACTTCAAATGTGAGACATCAACTAGTTTTCAACTGTGAGATTATCTGTTTAACGATTAATCCATAGAGGCAGATTTCACCTCAAAGATCATTTCTATAAATTTGTATCATGATAAATCCCCCAAGTTGTAAATAAAATAAGTCAAGTAAGCTATGTAGGCTGTGTTGGGAATCGGTTTTGTAAAAGGATATCTTTACTTTCAAAATAGTTTTTTTTTTTTTTTTTTTTTTTTTGCGCAGAACAAGCCTGATATCATTTCACTCCATGCAAGACAGTAAAGCCACTAAAACAGAAGGGGTTACTGAACGTGAAGAATAGGAAAAAAAGAAAAGAAATATTATTAAGGAGCGAGGACAATATAAGAAGGGTAATCAGTAGGAGAGTAGATAACGATTGGCATTGTATTTAGATTTTTGAAGATCAAAGTCGGTTGAAAAGCATGGGGGAAGATAGTTGCACGTGCGAGAAAAGGAATTGTCAACATAAAACTTACGGTTACATCTGTGAACTGATGATGCCGCCGATCTAGTGCTGCGTTTAAATTCATAAAATATAGATAACATAGCGAAGACTTCATCAGAACATTTACCATAAAAGTATTTATAGAATCTACATTACGGCGGTGAGAGAGTTACTGAAGCCGAGATGTTAGGTTTGGACCAATAATATTGTTGGCTCTTCAGATTTTATCAAGAATCTCTAGATATACAGCAGCAGTACCGAAGTATGTGAGGCAGCAATATTCAAGGTGTGGGTTTGGTTTGTTTTACGACATATCAACACGAATGGGTTATTTAATGCCGACAACATTTTTATTTCTGGTAATATTATTTTTCAAACATATGTTGCTAGTAATATTTTTCTTTCAAAACAAAATATTTCTGATAATAATTTTTAAAAAATGATTGCTGGTAAAATTATTTTGCGTAAAAGATATTGCTGATAATAATATATTGAGGTAATATTTTTTTCTTTTACAAAGTATTCCTGATATTAAGACCTATTTTTACATTTTCAAAGTGTTTTAACCACAATTTGGCGGTTAACTATTTGCCCATAGCTGGGACCATAACAGCCGAGTCAAGGTGGACCTGGAAACACCAGCAATTAAGAGGTGGTTCCACGCTCATCAAAACTTCCGGAGGCCTTGCTGATGGACGCGGATGTAGTTTATCGCCATACCCAGGACAGTCAAGGTGTGGGTGAATGGAGGTAAAAATTGTCTAGCATGGTATAGTGAAATAACATTTTAGCCACAGAAGCAAGTGATTCAAGGTAATCGTTCTACTATGTCAACCGAGAATGTAGGCCCGATAAGGTGCAACGAGTTACTCACACGGAGGTTACTGTCAGCCATGTTGATACGAGGCAGGAAAGCTTCTTTCAGATGATTGATAGAGGTTTCCTTTTTGAAGGCGTTACAATTATCAAGCCATACCTTGCAACAGTTAACAACAGAAAGTATTTTATTCTTGAGCTCAGGTGCCCATTTGATCTTAACAAACTGATCAGATTTACTGTCGAGTCAGGAATCAATGGCTGTGTCATCAGGGTAGATATCAACTTCAGAACAGCTGTGTGATTAGTTTTAAACATAGAAAGATTTTCAAGAAATAGAACTGAAGATACGCCTTTCCGAAGCCGAATCGATAAAAAAGAATTGAAATAATAAAAAAAAACAAAAAAAACTTGACGGTATATACACTGAATCCATTCTAACAAATTAGAATTAATAAAGCTAAAAACTTCACATATTTCTGTGTATGGATCAGTTATAACAAATTATTTTTTTTTAGGTACGGAAATGGAACAGACAATAGATTATGCTATCGCGTAATTTTTTTCCAACACGGCAAATTGCTATAAAAAAACAAAATGAGATATTTAATGCTTAAGTAGTCCTGTCAGACACTGTCATTTCTACAAGTATTTTCATGGCAATTGCTCGCACGAGCTATTTTCACTGGTACCCCAACTGCATGAATTTAAGCGTGCTACTAGGTTGGCATCTCGGTCCGACTTTTCGCTGTCGAAACAGTTAAATGTAACCGCCTTTTCTTCTATAACTGCTTCTTCTCTCGCAGTTCCCGACAGCGGAACTCCCTTCCTCCTATTGTTTCTGTGATACCTATAACCTTCAAATATTTAAATCTAATGTCAATCGACATCTTCCCATTCTATGAACCTGATCTCCGTTCATTCTCTATATCCTTCCCACAAACACTCCTTTTTACTCTTGCTGTAACTCCTTGCGTTATAGTGGCCCTCCCTCCTTGCTTGGGGTGAAATGCTTAATATATATATATATATATATATATATATATATATATATATATATATATATATATATATTATGTGTGTGTGTGTGAGAAGTGTGTGTGTGAGAAGTGTGTATATATATATATATATATATATATATATATATATATATATATATGCCTAGGATATGGAAATTATACTAGGTGTCCAACTCGTTCAGAAATTTCTAAAACAATCAACTATATACAACTGTTTTCTCAGATCAATAATGAAAAATAAATCCAGGTGAATGGATTCTGTGGGTCTGGAGGAGAACCGACGTTGGTCGAATCTCCTCTCCTGGCGCTACAGAATCGCCCCAAATACCAGATAACAGAAAACACATCACTTGAGGACTTTCAACAACAGCAACAATTAAGGTGGAAAGCACCTGCAACTCGAAGTTCTCTCAAAGTTTCAATATCGACTTCACTTTTCAATTTCGAATCTTTTTATTTATACGCTCTGCTTTTATAATAAATAATAACACCCAATAACATTTTCGTTATTACATTTTGATAAAGGTGTTAAACTCAAATAATTAAGGATGCAATACACTTATTTCATAGACGTGGAACTCTCTATCAGCTTTTTTTCACCATGAAGTTAAAATTATTATTTAATAAACTGAAATAGAAAAAATGTGATATTCTTAAACCATACGACGAGATAATGTGAAAAAACCACTGTTAATCTAAGTCAATGTATTAGCACGTAAGTTTATGTAACGGATTCGACTGGAATGTCTCAGTCCGAGACGGTATACATTACTCCACTATGTCTTCTCCTCATTATCTATCTATCTATCTATCTATCTATCTATCTATCTATCTATCTATCTATCTGCGCGTGTGTGTAAAGTGAGAGAGAAACTAAATATCAGAACTATGAAATATCCACTAATTAATAAAATATGTAGGATATATAATAACTATGAAAAAAAAAGGTGAAAGAAATCCAGTAAAGAAAAATGTCAAATTAAGTATAAAAAAGAGTAGATTAAAGGATTATTTTATTAGTAATTATATTGGATTTTTATGTTCTTAAACAGGTTAAATTTACATCTCAAGGCATGTTTATTCGAGAGTTTTATCAAGTAATTATAATTGTTAAAGTAATAAGCGATGATGAATAAAATCCATTAACTCCTTAGAAATCATGTTATTTACGCTTCGGATAAAGAAATAAAAGTTATGGTTTCGAGAGATCCGAAAAAGTGATGGGTTTTCTTAAATAGGGTAATTGAACTGTATTTTACCTGCGAAAGGTTTACGCTTGTGAGGAAACTAAAAACAGGTCGAGATTAAAGGTTATTTCCCCTTAAAAACAGACGCGGGTTCAAAGTCTGAAGGACGGTACCATTACATGATTAAGATTCTCGATAATTAAACACAAAAAGAAAGAAAAGCCAAGAACGTCTACTCAAACACGGCTAAGCAAAAATTAATGTTTAAACCGATATGCAATAATGTCTAATTACAAAGAATATTCTTTATACTCTCCCCTCGATATATATTTATTTCTTAATGATTATTTTTATTTATATACAATTAATTAAGCAGTTATTGTTAAATTACGCTGCCTCTTCAGCGAAAATGTCAACCGTTCGTGTATCATTACATTGTATCAAGATTCTTTTCTTATAGACCATATGTATCCGTTAAATTTTGTATCTATAGTTTATGACATCTTACTTAACGTTTGATTGGTTGAGCCGATTATCAACATATCTTGTCTGACATCTTTATACTTTTATATCATCCTTATATATCTCTTCTTTTTCTTTAGAGAAGAGACTATATCCTGTGTCTACTTTCCGAAGCGCACTTCAAGTTTTATTTATTTATATTTTTCTTTTTCAAGGTGACTATATATTATGTCTGTCTTTCTTGCTTGCTGTTCGTATTTTGTTATTTTATTTTTTTCGCGGTAAAAGAAAAGATTGTTTTTAAATGAATAACAAATATTGTAATGACCCACATTTACCACAGCCTGATGAAATGCAATAATATGCATCGAAACATGAATACATTTATGTAGTAGGTTTACAGAGGTTCCATTGTCATATCCGATAATAAAGAATTATCGTTCAACTATTGTACTTAGACTTATTTTTAAATTAATGTTGTGAACTACTGAATTTATATTTGATTCATTCTATTTCATTTGCATCTATATATATATATATATATATATATATGAAGAAATGTAACAGCATCGCTGGCATGGAAAACATTCTAACAAACATACAACTTAGGTGAGCCTGTCATGTTGTGCGAATGGATGAACTTAGGCTTCCAAAAAATGTGCTGTATAGACAAGCATTCAGTTGGATGTCCGCACTTACGCTATAAAGAGAAATCGGAAGCCAACTTGAAAAGTTTCAACATTTGATCTGAAAACCTGGGAAGCCCTAGCATCAGCCCGAAAAGATAGGCATAAGACATGTTTCATTAAGTTAAAGAGTTTTGAAGACAGTAGACTGGAGCACCGTGATGAGCTTCGTCAAGATTTGAGACAGATAATAAAGCCATAACCTTCTTGTGGCAAGCTGAATTGTCCTGCATGAAAATAAGAAATTCATAAAGATTATGGTGTAATCTTGGTACCACATGCCGCTGAAGAAGCCTTTTGTAAATCTCAGCATTGATATTGCCACGTACGCGGATTATAGGTCCAACTCCTGCAGATGAAATCATTCCCCACACCATCATACTGCCGCCGCAGACTTTAACAGTTTTCTTGAGAAATTGAGAAAACAGTCTTTCACCTGTTCTACGGCGTAGGTAGGTTTTGCCCTCAGAACCAAATATAGTAAACTTGGACTCGTCACTGAAATGAACTGTATCCCATTGTGCCGCAGTCCCAACAACATGTTCTCTCGCATACTCCAGGCGTGCACTTTGGTTTCGCTTTGAAATGAGAGGCTTCGAAGCTGGAATACGGTCATGCAATCCTGCATTTTTTAACCTGCGAGCAACCGTTTTCCTTTAGATCTTATTATCTGTCTCTTCATTAAATTTACGGGCAATTCGATCTTCTCTTTGCCGATTTTTGGTTTTGCATCTAACGTTTTTGGTAATAGATGGAAGGAAGTCATAGATAATCAGGGAAAATACATTGTTGATTGAATCTGTAATTAAATGTAACATTTGGTCACTTGTTTTCTTTATTCAAAATCTGGACAGAACTTATGGGATGACATGATATTATGGCCTCTACTGTATATATATATATATATATATATATATATATATATATATATTGTTTATATATATATATATTGTTCATATATATATATACTGTTTATATATATATATATATATATATATATTTATATATTGTTTACATATATATATTTTTTATATTTATATATATATATATATTGTTTATATATATATATTGTTTATATTTATAAATATATTGTTTATATATATATATATTGTTTTTACATATATTGTTGATATATATTTATTTTGTTATATATATATATATTGTTTATATACATAATATATATCGTATTTATATATATATATTGTTTATATAATATATAATATACATATATATATATATCATATATATTACATATATTGTTTTATATATATACATTATATATTTATAATATATATATATCATGTTTAATATATATATATATTATATATATATATATATTATATATATATATATACATATATATATATATTATATAATTAATATATATATATATATATATATATATAAATATATATATATATATATATATATATGTATATATATATATATATATATATATATATATATATATATATATATATATATATGCTAGGTGCTGCTTTTCGTTTGATTCAGTTATTTAATTCATGAATACAAAATCTAGGGCGTTATCAGTAAATTTGGCCTTAAACTAGTAATAACCATGGATCAACACCAAAAACTGACTAATATTAAAAGCGACTAATATGGGGTGGGGATCTTTGCAATCCCTTATCAAAAATACCACTTCGCTTTGCTCAAATTGGCGGGGTATTCTTGTAATGATTGCCGCGGTTGATTCGTTTTGCTGATGTAGTTTGTGTCTCTTTGCTTTCCTACATTACATCTTCGTCGGTTCCGCCGACACTGTCGTATCTATCGAGCATAAATAAAGAGGATTTTAGTTTCTAAGGCAACAGCAATGTCATGTCATTCTGCTCAGTTTCAAATACGCCCCGTCAAGTAGGCTACATCGAAAGTATGTTTCTAAGGAAGAAAGCAACCAAGTTACCAAGCGCCATGTACTACTTTTTTTATTTCTTATATACACATTAGACTAGACGCCTCACAGTATGAATAATAATTAAGGGCTCGGTCTAACAGACCATGACTACTGTTTACAGGGTTCCATCCTCATCGGTTGACCCCGCATGTGGCATTGTGATAAATTACATTTATGAAATAATAGCTTATTAGTATCCGTGAAATAAAGAATGAGTTACATAGAAACGTATATTCTATTCTTCTTGTGAGCAATTGCCGACAATTATCTATTTGAACTTGAGACCAGGTCTACACCATCCCACGTGACTCTGAGGAGGAATCGTTAACGCTTTCTAATCGAGAAATCTACACAAACGTAATGAGTTCTGAGGACCTCAAATATTTGGCAAACATGGATTAATGGGTGACGGTGAGGCAACAAAACCAGACTCGATACAGCGCCAACGCATTTGGTTTCGGTTTCTCTTTTAGTCTCTTCTGGCTCGTTATCTCTCCATCTTGGTCCAGTGAGTATGGGGCGTGCGTCGTATCATAATGATCCGGGTTCAATTCTCGATAGAGTATGCGCACTGCAGATGAGTCCCAAAATAGAAAGAACCGGCCGTCCAGTACTTTCTTTTGGGGATTATTCTAGAGATAATGAATTATTTCTGATTATTCAAATCCCGCTTAATTTCAATATACATATTTTCGCAAAAATTCCACAAATGGATAATCGTTTCATTGAATCTAGGTGTGTTAATGCGTTCCGACTATCGAATTTTAACCAGATCCAAAAAAGAAATCATGTGTGGGTGAGTGTGCTTAATTAATGAATAATTAATGTTTTTCTCCATTTTTTTTGTTTTGTTTTGTTTGGGATCTGATGAATTTAGAAAGTTGGACGCGTTATCAAGTTTAGTTTCAATGAAACATTTTCCATTTCTCATTTCTTAAAACATTTGTCGGAATTCTATATCCTATTTTAAAGTTATAAAAAAGAAAAATAACTTTTAAATGGTAATATATATATATATATATATATATATATATATATATATATATATATACACACACATATATATATATATATATATATATATATATATA
>OZ010590.1:22582780-22590280 GCA_963932145.1 Acanthosepion lycidas | reverse complement strand
GAAGAAAAGTCATATGTTTCCCAATGTTATTAGCACATAACTGAATATAATTGTTCCGAGTGGAACTCGAACTCAGCTCTCCGATTCCTCAGTTCGAGCCACTATCCTTCAAATTCATTCTTATTTTTGGTACGGTGGCAATCACGTCTCACCACATTTTTTTGTTTTGTTTCTGTCAATATTAATATATTTCTATAAATATTACTGGCGTTTTCATTTTACTCGAATTTGAATGCAGATTGACTGCCAATAAAGGCTAGAGAGGCAAGTCTATACCGCTATTTAACCGATAGATGAGAGTTGAAGAAAATGTCTAATAACATTTACAATGGAATTAATGCGAAAACGAACAAAGTAAACTTAGCCGTATATTGAGCTGTTATCGGAAGATTAATCTATAAACGTTATTATTCTAAATTAAATCTACAGAAAAGAATGTGGTTGTATTGATTAAGTGTCGCCATAATCGTCACAAGTACTCAAAACAATATAAACAATAAAGAAATAATTGAAGAATATCTACTACCATATTTACAATGGCTTTATCGAAATATTTCATATATTTGTATTTTCCATTGCTGATTAGATTGTGACATTGATTATCATCTAATTAGATCATATGTTCAGTCATATAAGAGATAATTATAAAGGGTGTTCCAATAACTTGGACCGATTTTAAATGTGATTTAAGTTCATGAGTCTAGTGATTTTTTAAATTTTTTTTCAGAATTGACTGATATTTGGGCGATATTATTTTCACACATAATTGCCATGACGTAAATAATATGATCCAATAGAGAAATAAAAAAATATTTAACAAATAACACAGATTTATTTACTTCCGACGTTGATCCGTCTTAATGAAACATCCTTATGTATAATCCGTTTTAATGGAACACCGTTTATTTTCCTACCCGGAGAAAGGTAGATCAGTTTAAGAGTTTGGATCAAGAATTACCACTTGCAGATAAAATCTAGAACTGTGTACATTTCAATGTCCATATAAATTATATTAAAATAACAGACAGATGACATGAATGTCATGCTTTCATAAATAACAAATAGGACAGTTACTCTGTCTAGATGAGGTCCGACGAAAACTCAATAAGATTAACCCCAACATATTTTATTACTCACTACAACTAACGTTATATTCCTTCCAAAATACCAGAGAAATTTATATACATGAATAGGGAGAACGAAAAGTATCACATACGCAGACAAGAAAGGATCTCTCTCTCTCTTTCTCACTATATATATATTTCTCTCTCTCTCTCTCTCTCTCTCTCACTATATATGTATATTTTCTCTCTCTCTCTCTGACTATATATATATATTCTCTCTCTCACTCTCTCTCTCCATATATATATATTTTTTCTTTCTCTCTCTCACTCTCTCTCTCTCCATATATATATATTTTTTTTTCTCTATATATATATATATATAGTTGGATGTGAGATTCTGACCCCAGGTTTCACGAAACCGTGAACTAAATATGTTTGATATATCATTCATATTCAGCGCTTTCCATTAAGTACTGCACGTATATAAATAATATATATAATACATTGCATATATATATATATATATATATATATATATATATATATATATATACATTATATATATGTATATGTATATACACACATTTCATACATATATATATATATATATGTATATATATATATGTGTGTGTGTATATAAATGGGTAGTTAAAAATGTATATATATGCATAAAGAAATTTATTGGTCAGCTGTTATGAATACAACAATCAATGTTATGAAACAGAGCTATAAGTATGTATTAATGACTATACATAATATACAACGTCGATAAAACTACTCGGAGTTTCACGCAGTTGATGCAATCTTATTCACTACAATATACATATATATATATATATATATATATATATATATATATGTGTATGTGTATGTGTGTGTGTGTGCGTGCGTGTGTGTGTGAGAGAGATAGGGATGGAGAGAGAGTGAATGTGCTAATATTGTGTAGCGAAAAACGTATTTTAAATCAGTTAATTTATAATATTTATATATCTGTATATATAAAATTTATATATATATATATATATATATATATATATATATAAATATATATATATATATCTGTTTATATATGTTCATATATATATATATATATATATATATATATATATTATTCATAAGTATATGAAAAAGAAAAAAAAACTCAAAAGAACAAGAGACAGATGACAGCGATCCCCAACAGACACTCACGTTGTTTACACAAAGAAGGTTTAAGGAACCCGATGTAAAGTGCCTCCAGAAGCTTTAGATGAAATAAACATTGTGACCGGGACAACACGGTGAACCAGTCAGCACTAGTATTTAGTCACCCAAACCCACGAGGCCATCATGTGGCATAAAGCCTGTTTAACGTGGGATCTCTGAGCCTTTAAAGTAATGAGAAATGACAGCGTCCAAGAAATTGAGTGAAACCTTCTCTCATGATCATGATTTATGTTATTGTATCTTCTTCATTTTATGTCGGTTTTCTTCTTCACCCCTTACCCATCCATATCTAGGGATAACATACGTTAAGTTAAACGATGCCTGGCCCACACAAAGTGGGGTTAGGGATAAAGAATTGAAATGGTACATCTAACTCACTCATGTCTTCTCTCCCCACTCAATTCCTAAGTTCGTTAATTTACATATGCTTGATACGCCAGGTCAAAAATGTGTAAATTTCCTTTCATTTTTCATTTCAACATTTGGAAGTAAAGTCTGATTATCCAGAGCCCTTTAAAAGGGCTGTGGTGAAATAATTTATTCCATGGAACCTTAAAGTGGTCTGTTTTTATTCAAACACACACACAGACACACACACACACACACACACACACACACACACACACACATATATATATATTTTTTCAGATATATGTATGTATATATATATATATATATATATATATATATATTTATATATCTGCATATTTATATATGTATATATCTATATTTGTACATGTATATATATATATTTTATATATGTATATATGTGTATATATATATATATATATTTATATATATGTATATATATATTTACATATATGTGTATATATATTTATATATATATATATTTACATATATGTGTGTATATATTTATCTTTATATATTTATATATATATGCATATGTATATATATTTTTGTATATATATAGGCATATATATTTATATATACATTGTTATGTAAGTGTACACACACACACACACACACACACACACATATATATATATATATATATATATATATATATATATATATATATAATGTATGTAAGAACATTTTTCCGTTCATCTTGACCGATGGTGAATCAACGCAATATTTTCTAGGAATTGTTTGTTTGTATCAAAATTCTTTTTTATGTCACTGATATCATTTTGCGACCCATTGGGAGAATGTTGTTTTCCTATCTCCAGTGTACTGGTTTAAGAAAAGTGACCCAATCTCAAACAATTAAATTGGCATACCACATAATAATGTAGTCTGCCATTTTAATTGTCTTTCTTTTACATTTGTTAGTTGTTTCTTTATTTGTAATTATAAGATTATAGGACCTTCCTTTTCTGTCACATTCACTGAAATATATGAGAAGATATATTTCGGCTGAAAATCATACTTATTATAAAACCCAGGTTGTGTGTGTGTGTGTGTGTGTGTGTGCGTTTCTGAACGTTTATATATTGGATCGTATTTCCTACATTTTTCAACCGATTTTAACAGAACCTCACAGGACCACGTAAAATTACCTTGCGGTCGTTCTGACAGCGCAAAAAATTGGAAAAACACAATTGTTTTTGCACGAAATCAATTTGAAAACACGATTAAAAGGCATCGATAGAATGAAAGGGGGACAACTCATATCGAGTTATACTTATTATAAAATCCAGGTTGTTTGTGTGTTCGTTTTTATATGGGATCGGATTTCTTACATTTTTCAACCGATTTCAACAAAACTTCACTTTTTTTTGGCAGCTAGTGTTTCTTATTGTCTTGCACACTGTCTTCTTTATTTTTACATTCAGAATGCTTTAAAAAATTCCATTTACAAGACAGTTGCTTATAATAAAATTCTATTCAATCGGTAGACTCATAAAGATTGAAAACAATGTTTCTGTTTGAGTTTGGGTTTGACCAATTCGTAAAAAAAAATAAAAATAAAAATAAATAAAACATGCGTGTCCGTCAAACTTAAACAATAATCTTTGTCAATTTTATTTTTCACTCTTTATGATGGTCGATACTTGATCTATCTCTTACTGTTACATCCTCGGGCAACGTCGGACTCTACTACTAGTATTCAATAAATATTAGTTATCACTATATATGTTACTTTTGGCGGTACACTTAATTGATTTGCGAAAATTTTTTTTTTCATAAAGTGAAATTAACAACGACAAGCTTTGATTAACGTCCTATTACAGAAAAACTGTACAACTGATGCATAAGAAAACTGTAAATTCTTTCAAACCAGAGAGACGTTCTATATATGAAACAGGTCGGTACAAATTTAACCATGTTGGTAGATGAAGTTTTATACTACTTATTTAAGGAATGCACATTTCTGATACATAGCAAAGAAGAATATGTATTGTTATCGCTCGGGACTTGTCATCCTGTTGAAAATCTACAGGCATCTTGTTGAAATTATCTAAAGGCGTCAGATTACACATTTTCTTTTAAAAAAAATTTTGAAATTTCTTGTTTATCTTTTTCTTCATTCTGACTGTGACTTCCTTCCCATTTCAAATGATTCTTCAGAATTCCATCTGTTAGAGTAAGTAAAGCGGAAAATCGAATGGTGTACAAAACAAAACAAAAAGATTAAAATAGACAGGAAAATTCCACAACGAAAACCGTACAAGTAGACACTAATGTTATTTTAATGAGGTTAAACAATGAGAGTTAGGGGAGACTGGGGCTCCGTATCTTTTGTTAATTGGGCGATTGTGAAATTGAAAGAATGGAAATCACTACTCTAAAAGAGTTTGAAGACATTGAAAGTAAGTAAGTAAGAAAGAAAGAAAAAAAGAAAGAAAAGAAAATACCTATATATGGCGTAATCGGATAGCATGAACCAATTCAAATCATTTCCAACATTTTCTTGATTAGGTCTGTGAACCTAGCCGGATGAAAGGTATATATTCTTCTTGAATCACATACAGACAAACGCACACACTTCTCATTCACTCGACAATATGTAAGTATATATATATATATATATATATATATATATATATATATATATATATATATATATATATATATATATATATATATATATACTTACATATTCACACACACTTCTCATTCACTCGACAATATGTAAATATATATGTATATATGTGTTTTTCATATATATATATATATATATATATATATATATGATGCGATGAATAAATTGTCGCTATTTGATATTAATTTCGCGCATACTTGGTGTTTGTTTTTTTTGTTTATTTTATCGTCTTCAGAATATAGCAGGGTCACTTAGACACGGTTTGTGTGTAAAAGAGGGCCATGTCACAATTCACTCCGCCAGAAATTGGAAACAGGCATGCTCAACTATTTGACATTCGCGTCGGAAGCTCTAATACAAATATTTCACGTTGTTTGGGTGTAGCCCCGAGGATTAGAAAATAAATCGATGAGTCTAACGATCATTACGAAGGTACGACAGCACAGAGAACTCACTCTGATCGTTCTGATAAGCAAAGAATTCCCGAATATTTTGGTGACATAGAAGCCATGATCAATAACGATCACGCTTAGTGAATCGTGTCCATAGCCAGAGTTCCATATCACGCAGGTAGTAAATGAAGACATTCGGTATTCCCTCTAACCGAACACAGTTTGGAAGGTATTGCTGCCTAGGTCAAGAGGTTGGATTAAGGAATACATTATCTCTGGCAATAGGACTCTGCACCAGTCCACATAAGCAGGTGAAACCCAATCATGTATCTTAGAAAATTTCTCCGACCACATTACCTCTTACATCTGGCTATCTAACTCTCAAAACTTCAACCCCTTTGATTATTATATGTGAGGCGTAGCTGAGCGAGAGACCAACAAAACTCCTTCTAACTCCAAAGATGAACCTCAGGCAGATCATTTATGTCAACAAGAAAGAGTTTTGTCCCCAGATGCAAACCTTGACCGGCTCCTGCCTTGATCGCTTATGTGTACCTATTTATGAGATAAAAAGTCACTTAACTCGAGGGAATAACTAAAGGAAAAGAATAAGTAAGTCGATAAATTTATAGATAGTGATTCATACCATCGTGCACAAACATCGTTGGAATATACATAAGTGCACATAAACGCACACAAGTATACATATATAAACGCACAAAGGACACACCCTCATATTCGTATATAAAATGCTTATTAGAAATTTGGATATCACAAGAATATTCCTGATGACTTCCCAACAATTTTACTTCTTTGTCTAGGCAATCATGGCTCTCCATATATTCCTTTTCTTTATTATTTGTGAATTTGTCTATATTTCTGAGAAAAAGTATTTTAAATATTTACATTGTTCGGATTGTTGTTCTTATATTTATTGTCACATTCACGACGTTTCCATCCTTGTACGCTCTGGCCTTCTTCAGGATCTGTCTATATTTCTGAAATGAAGTATTAGGTTGGTGCAGAAATAATGTCGTTTTTTCGCATAGTAAGATATGTGAGAAAACGACATTAGTTTTGCACCAACCTAATATTTTAACTATTTACATTTTTCGGACTGTTGTTCTCATACTTACTGTCATATTTAAGACGTTTCGGACACATTCCGGCTTACTTCGGAATCTGTCTATATTTCTGAGATGAAGTATTTTAACTATTTACATTGTTCGGATTGCTGTTTTCATATTTATTATCACATTCACGACGTTTCGGCCGTTGTACGCTCTGGCCTTATTCAGGATCTGTCTATATTTCTGAGATGGAGTATTTTAACTATTTACATTGTTCGGATTGCTGTTTTCATATTTATTATCACATTCACGACGTTTCGGCCGTTGTACGCTCTGGCCTTATTCAGGATCTGTCTATATTTCGGAGATGGAGTATTTTAACTATTTACATTGTTCGGATTGCTGTTTTCATATTTATTATCACATTCACGACGTTTCGGCCGTTGTACGCTCTGGCCTTATTCAGGATCTGTCTATATTTCTGAGATAGAGTATTTTAACTATTTACATTGTTCAGACTGTTCTTCTCATATTTACAGTCACATCAACGAAGTTTCGACCATTGCGCTTCGGTACCGTCGAAGAAAACAAAAAGGTGGAAAGATATGAAGACGAATTGAGATATCCAATGGCATGGTACGTTGAATTAGAATAATCTATTCTCGTGTATGGTTCGGTTCGAAATTCCAACACATATCCCCTTAGGAAGGCCGTACGTACAACAGCCGAAACGTCGTGAATGTGACAGCAACGATGAGGACAAC
>OZ010590.1:22527780-22577780 GCA_963932145.1 Acanthosepion lycidas | reverse complement strand
CTTTTATCTTGCAAGTATCATATAAGGCCTTTAATGGAGTACTGCTGGCATATTTGGGCAGAAGCTGTCCAATCCATACGTTCCCGTTCCGTTAGAATCCAAAGCGTCTCCGCGTTTTTGTGGATGATAAAATATTTTCCAACCTACAACCCCTCTTTCAGAGATAAAACGTCGCAAACCCCTCACTGCTGTATCGCTATTTCTATAGAAAAATCTCAGACGAAATACATTTTTAGTTCCACCAGTTCTAACATTCATCGCTAAGACCCACCAGGCTAGGAAAATTGTAATGAACTACCTTCATTCCTTTCATATACTGAGAAGTAAGTTCCATTCGAGCAAACGCGATCCACTACTGTGCGGAACCGGTCTACAAGAGGATGTTTTACCATTCACTAAAATCTTAAGCTGCTTAAGTCTACGTTTATTGGTTTCCATCTCTACATATCAGCATAAACTGCATCTCTTACTCTATAAGCATCCGAGGCCTTGTACAGGGTGAATATTATTTTAAAAATTAAAAACAAAAAACATAAAAAATCAGTTGACATCTTTAGGGATATAGATGCAAATTGCCGGCAGGATTCTATGCATAATTGATGTCGCTCTGGAATGAAACCAGGCAGATTCTGCAGTAGCCTGCAAGGATTGATAATAAAACTAGATTCTATTGTTGCAGGTTTAAGATAAACTGAACTTTTTATATACATGTTTTATATACATTGGCCCATATCTATAAATATATATTCCAGTAGAAGAAAAAGCGAAGAATGCTCGAATTTTAAACGTGCGTTTTCGACTTAAACCCTTGGAAAAGACACTGCACTTTATTCTCTGTGCCCTGTTGAAAAAACCGCCAATGTCAGATCACAACGAAATTCCATAGCAATGTTACTGGGTCTGCAAACTGGCAAACATGCTTACATTTAATTCATTGGACAAAGTATCTATAAAAAAAAAAACAACATTTTTTGCTATCCTCTGCCAGGCGCAATGATGGTGAAAGCATTACCTAGCATCATCGGCAGTGAGACACGCTGCAAGAGCCACTCCCTTTCGTGTGGCTCGTCTTTTAATCGAGACGCAATCCTGCCAACGTTCCAAAGGAACGCCATCATACGAGGGCCAATAACCCTAGAAGTCTCCACAGCCACTGGAGTAAAAATAAATCTGTTCACAAGAGAAGAATATTTAACTATTTTTTTTTTTTTATCTCCGCGTCCCGTGCGACAGACCCCGGCTCACCCGAGGACCTGATCAAATTACTGGTCGAAAATGTTTCGGCACAGGTCGCATTCCAAATAAACGACTTCTCAACTTTAAAAGGGAAAATGGTAATGCCATCCGGTCGCTTTCCATCACCACAGTCGAGGCCTACGGGTTCGATTTGGGAAGGGAACCCAGCTACATCCAGACCTCTTCTGGTGATGTCGTTTATTGCTTCATCCATTGGAAAGCGGTTGAAACTACGGCGACAGGAGAGAGGATGCAAACCAAACTCATCAATGGAAGCTCCATATCTGCATCTCTGACATATAAACCAAACCAAGCACAGCAATAGAATAGTGAAGCTTTAATATGATTACAAATCATATTTATAACTCGACTCGAAGTATTTTTTTTTTTTTTTTCAGTTTTTTTTTATCTCTATTTAGTTTCGGAATTGTCACTGTCGTTTAATCTAGTAACGTTGTTTGAAAACCTAGTGAAAGTAAGCCACGGACTATTTCTTGTTTATTATCTCTTCCAGTTTCACTTTTGCGGTTTTTTGAAAGCTGAGAAAGTATTTTGTATTCCAATTCTTAGAGCCTTTATCAAACATCTACACGATCGTTTCAAAGAGTATTATAGTTATTGGGTGAGAGATAGCTATACGACAAGTAAAGCTAAGATACAAAAACACAAAAGCAATATACGCAAACATGTGGGCTGTGTTTTTGAAAATCTTCTTTTGTTTTTCTTTAAGGCATTGACTACCGGGAATCCCTTCAGTGAGTCTATAAGAACATTTCCAATCAAACCGAGGACTGCAATAAGAACTGGATCTATTGATGTCTTCATATGCCACAGTTTTGAGATTTCCACTTCAACATCTTGTATTTTAATAGATTTTTGAATTCTTATTATTATTCTTCAAATGAAATTGCAAAATATAATAAAAACACCAAATATAATGAATACATTCCTATATTTGTATAGCTACTGTATTAGTAGTCTTTTTTTATATTGTTAGCAGAATTCATTTTTTGTTATATTAATGTACAATTCAATGTTGTTGTTGCAATGGTAGATGCGATGAGTAATGTTTAATAAGGTATGTTATTGATTAAATACTTTGCTATTTGCTAAATTCCCTTTCCATCATTTTATTTATTTATGCCTTCATTCATTTATTTATTGTCTGCCTATCTCTTTATTTTATCTTCCATTACAGCGAAAATCGAATCTAGGTAATGGCGAGCAATCATTTGAGACAAAATTTAATTATGTTACGTCAAATAGTCCGTCACGTTTCCTCTTCACTTGTCTCCCTTGCTTTCATTCTACGTTTAATTGACATATATTTTCACATCAATAGTACGATACCTATCTAATATACATATATATATATATATATATATATATATATATATATATATGCCTCTCCTAGTTCATATCCCCCTATCTTTCTTTCTATCTATCAATCTAGCCGTATGTACATATATCTACATCAGCCAGTTCCTCTATCTATCTTAGTCCATATCTCTCTCGCTCTCTCTCTCTCCCTATATATATATATATATATATATATATATATATATATATATATATATATATATATATATATATATATGTGTGTGTCTGTGTGTGTGTATGTGTGTGTGTGAGAGAATTAACCTGCACAAAAAGACAATATTTATTAAGGAACAAGACAATAGGAAAACTGTAGAATTAGCCGACATGTTTAGTTCAATGTTTCAATGCCTATTGTCTTTTTTCTTTCATATATATATATATATATATATATATGTGTGTGCATGTGTGTATATGTATGTACATATATATATATATATATATATATATATATATATATATATATATGTGTGTCTGTGTGTGTGTATGTGTGTATATGTGTATATATATGTGTATATACATATGTTTATATATGTGTGTATATATATACGTATATATATATGTATATATATGTGTATATATATGTATATATATATGTATATATATGTATATATATATATGTATATATATGCATATATATAATTATTTATTTAAAAATATGATTCCAACTCGCTACATAAGAGGTCTCATGTTTCAAAACAAGAGCCGAAAACTTCAAAATAATATTTGAATTAACTTGAGTTAAAGTAGGCTCTGTTCCATCTTCAAGCGAATTTTTTTGGGAATGACTTATTTCTGAAATTGACGAGTTTTAATAGTATGGTCATAATTGAAATCAAAAATTTCCATGGTAACATCAAGGGCGGATTGTTTAGGTGTATACCAAATGATGTTTCTTTTCTTGTTTTTTTTTCTTTTGGTTATTGCAATTGTCCCTATATTTAATGTTAGCATTTTTATAACCACTACTTTTTAGAGCTAAGAACTGCCCTAAAAAGTAGTGGTAATAAAAATGCTAACATTAAATATAGGGACAATTGCAATAACCAAAAGAAAAAAAAAACAGGAAAAGAAACATCATTTGATATACACCTCCGTTCAACCAAATGGTTAGTATTAAACTAGGACAGAAGTTCTTAGCTCTAATCGATAAACACGTTCCCACCAAAAGTAGGCTTAGTAATATATTCAATAAGAACACACTAAAATTGAGTTATTGCTGCACTGAAAATCTAGAAGGTATAATAAGAAGACACAATAATAATATCCTGAACAAACCACCTTACCTGAATAGTTTTAATAACTCTACACTTAAATCAGATAATGAGAGGGAAAAACTATGCGATTGTAGAAACCAGGTAGACTGCCCATTAGAAAATAAGTGCTGCATCAAATCTGTGGTATACCAATGCAATATATCATCCACGGAGAACCCTAACAATAATATGATATACACTGGGTCCACGAAAAATGCCTTTGAAAACAGATGGAGGCAGCATAAATGCTCCTTCAACAACATAAACTTTAGACATCAGACCTCTCTATCTAAATATTTTTGGCGCCTGAAAGAAAAAAATAGGACACCTAAAGTAAAATGGAAAATCATTAACAGGACTACAACTTGCAAAACTTGGGATGACCCATGCCTTTTGTGCCTCCATGAGAAACTTCACATTATTAAGCTTCTAAACAATAAAAACCTATTAAAAACCGGCAAGAATTAACGGTTTTCTGCCGACACAACCGAACTTACGCTCTGAATAACTAGCTAAAAACACGCATACAATAAAATAAATTTTAAAATCCATAGCCCATATACATAGTTTTAATAACCTACAAAAATTGATAACTCTTTATGAAGTCGTCAAATAACAAACGTTACGGTCTTTTCATATACACAAATCCCTTTCATAAAGAGATATAATAAAAGAATAAAATAAAAATAAATAAATAAATAAATCTCCGTAGACGCTCAAGCCAGACTATGCGAAAACTTCCTCCGTCGTAAATTTAGCCACCCCCACCTTACCGTGACCCGACATCTATGAAAGTAACTCTATACTGATGCAAATTATTAACACCCCACCCCTACCGATTCCAAACAATCCGCCCTTGATTTTACCATGGAAAATTTTGATTTCAATTCTGACCATACTATTAAAACTCGTAAACTTCAGAAATAAGTCATTCCCAAAAAATTTCGCTTGAAGATGGAACAGAGCCTACTTTAACTCAAGTTAATTCAAATATTATTTTGAAATTTTCGGCTCTTGTTTTGAAACATGAGACCTCTTATGTAGCGAGTTGGAATCATATTTTTAAATAAATAATTATATTTATGCTCTACTTTCGTATCGAGCACTATTTTTTAAAAATAATTACAAAAATACTAAGGAACTTTGGATTATTTACCAAACCAGTTTCTTTCCTATTTTCTACAATATTTTCACATATATATATATATATATATATATATATATATATATATATATATATTAATCTATCTCTGTCAGCTCATCTCTCCCTCAGCCAGCACATCTGTATTTCAGTCAGTTCATATCTATCTATCTATCTATCTATCTATCTATCTATCTATCTATCTCAGCGCCAAAAATGCTACTAACTAATTATTATTAATTAATATTGAGGGAAAATGGTGATAATCATGCATCAAACAGAATTTCGGTTTCATAAAAATACCTACATACTCAGCACCTCTTCTTCTAACATAATAAACTGTATAAAATAACCTTCAACATAAGATCTAATTTTCATATAGAATCCCCGTCAAATTATATCATGATACCACTTTTCATTTGAGAAATCAAGCAGTTTAATTTGGGAAATGAAGCTTTAATTTGGGAAATCAAGCAGTTGAATTTCTTCGGTCTAGTATTAGGGTTGTCTTTTTAATAATAGCTTCTTGTCAGTTTCTAACATCCGAGGCTGCTACACAGATACATAAACAATTAGTGGGTCATAGTCATTCCATTGTATTCTTAATATATTACTCGTGTTGATATAGCACAATCGATAGACTCCAACATTTCTGGTACCAACGGTGACGGGAACGTGTTTGTGAACTTATTTTCTAATAATTACAATAAGAGTAAAACTCCATCCGTTTTAATCAGGATTTGCTGGGTAGGAAAATCAAGCCAGTTTACTATCTAATTTTGCACCAGCAAGACTTATATGTACTGACTCAAAAGGAATGTCTACACCGTTTTATGCACATTTCTCCCGTTATATTGCGCCAGAATTGAAAACTGGAGATTGTAAGAAAGGCTTTAAATCATACGGATGGTGAAAACATTTCCCAGATGGCCTCCATTTTCCCAAAACCATTTTTCATTTGAGATGCATTCATTTGCTCGTTGTGCTTAGTTTTATCTTTCAAAGAAATATTGCAAGATGCATAATATCGTTATGTAGATATTCCAATATGATTAATTTGTATCAGTAAAGAAGAAATTCGGCACCATAAAATGCTTGTTCCTTTCCTGCTTTTATACGAATTCATTGCCCCATTATTAACCAGACAACTAATGTATTTCCATGATTCATTGAAAAATACACCTGCACTGTTCATGCCTTTATCTACATATTTATTTATTTACAATATACCTTGTCCATTCATATCTAATATACATATATATATATATATATATATATATATATATATATATATATATATATATATATATATGTGTGTGTCTATCTATCTAATGAGTTTAAATATATATATATATATATATATATATATATATATATATATATATATATATATATATATATATATATATATATATATGGCTCTGCCTGTTCATATCTCTTTTTCGTTCTATCTAATCAAATTGCCCCAATATTAACCAGACAAATAAATTATTTCCTTTCATTTCTATTCAAATCAATCTATCTGAAAGTACGAACACACACACACACACACACACACACACACACACACACACACACACATATATATATATATACATAAATATGTTATAAAATCACTACAAAAATATCCATTTGTTCCAGCACCCTCGGTGTCTTATCAAGTGTTGAATGTAAAATAAATGGTTTTAAAAGTTTCAAATTAATTAATAATCCTACGCAAGGGGAAAACGTTGTTACAAATGCTAGATGGACCAATCAAAACACAAGTACAGGAAAATTCAAAAAACTCGATAACGAAGTCATGTTATAATATCTATTCAGATGTTTAGTATCAAAAAAGAATTTATTCCAACGAATAATTACTAAATTATATGATAAAATTTAATATTAAAATTTAAAACTGCTAATTACAAAATCAAAATTTAACATTTATTCGCTATTAAGTTTACAACTATAAAATTACTGAGGAGAAAAGAAGAAATATATATGTTATTCAATTTACTTTTTCATTGAAGTTACTTTAGCTATATTTAATATCCGGTCTTTTTACAATGTATACATTTTAATCCTCATGGTGTGTAAATGGGGTCCCAAACTCACGCGTAAAACAAACGCAGTCAGATTCTAATACATAAGCACCAAGACATATACACACAAAAAAGGAGACAAGACAGAGAACATCTCCACCGTCTGTCATGAAAAAAAAAGGGGGGGATGGGAGAAGGGAAACCAACACACACGTACATACATACATAATTAAAAGTGGATGCACTTTCCATACACATAGATACATATAAATACATGCACACACATCCAGACAATGACCCAGACAGTTGGATACCCCAACCGATAAATATTTAAGACAGAAAATGTCATTGCATGAATGTTAACAATCTATTGAAACCTAACTTAAGCGAGTAAATATACAAATATAAAAATGATTAAAATGATATATATATATATATATATATATATATATATATATATATATATATATATATGTGTGTGTGTGTGTGTGTGTGTGTGTGTGTGTGAACGCTGAGATATCTCTGTCTACATTACTTATTTTTACATACGGTCTATCTCGGACACACACACACACTCACTGTGTGTGTGTGTGTGAGAGAGAGAGAGAGAGAAAGAGAGAGGAAATTATACGTGTAATATGTACTATTCCCTCTTCATATGTCCCCATGTGTTAATACAGTGTAGTAGCGTTTTGTACGTTACCCATTTTCTCAAACGTTTGAAAATGTTTTTTTTTTTTTTTATCAGTGTTGTTCTAGAAACATCTAATAAAACAGAATGATTATTCTTGTGGTCCTATCATGATTCATACAGTCTCAATCGCCCTCAATAAATGTAGCCAGTATTTACAATCGATCCTGTGTAGCTAATAGAACATGATCTACTGGATACGTATTTTGAGAAGCCATAGTATAGCGGTCTTCCTAGTATTTGAATCCTAGGCTATTAACATCAGCTTTATTGTCAATGAGTTTTTAAGAAATCTACACTTGTACCAATGTTTGGAATGGTTCAACAAATATTTCTTGCACAGGAATAATCTCGTAAAGCCGAACTGACAAGCAATGGATTGTCAGGGAGACAAAATCATATTAAGTGGAAAACAAATTCATCCTGCGGTCACAATTACTACTGGATACATTTCCGATGTGGTCTTTGTGTGGACGTCAACCACTTGGGAACGATGTGCTTCCCAGCCACGTGATTATCTGTATTATGGCGGGGAGCTTGCAAGAAAATTCAGAATGATTGTAAGTATTCACCAGGTCATTCCTTGATGCAAAAGTTATTCGCCAACACTTTTAGACAAGTTATATCTCTGAGTGAATTGGACGGTCTCTTTGTCAATAAAACAAGAGTCCACTAAAATAACTGTGGGGACGGAGATACAGTAAAGAAATCATTCGTCCATATTTGTTCCTTGTAAATTGAACGGTCGTCGCTCGTTTGCGTCAGGAGAGCACAAGCAAAAAGACGTTAAAAACGAGGAAATGAAAAATAAAATGTCAGAAACTTCAGGCTAAGTAAAGCTCAAAAGAATAAGGAAAACAAATAGAAAAGAAAAGAGCGGACAAACAAAAGGATTCTGGCTCGTAAAAAAGAAGTGTGAAAGAGAGTGTCCCACAAATATAACGAGGAGAGCCTTATGGAAAGGAATAAAGAAACTATAATAAATAATTGAGAAAAGAGGAAGGGAAATGAGAAAGAACGTTGGATAAAGATTGACAGAACGAGAGTATGAAGCAATGAAAAAAGAAGGAAGGAAAAAAATCAATGTATAAAATAGATAAAGAATGAAAAATAGAACAAAAAAGAAAGAAAGAGAAGGACGAATGACGAAAAAAATAATGAAAGAAAAAAAGGATAATCAATGAAAGAAATGGAAACGACTAGGAATAAAATAAAAGAATGAAAGAAAAAAGAAAGGAAAAAGAAAGAAAATGAAAAAGAAGGACATGAAAATTGAAAAAAAAGAAAGGAACAGAAAGACATCAAGGATGAAGGAGTGAAAAAATATAAACGTTGGAAAAATAAAGGCGGGAAGAAAAAATAAGACTAATAAAAGAAATCAAATGAAATCCGTGAAACTAAAATAGCGTGAAAGAAAGAGAAAGATGATAAGAAAAAAGAAAGAAAAAATGCAATAAAAATCTGAAAATGCCAAAATAAAAAGAGGAGAATAAAATATGAAAATTGTAATAAAAAATAGCAAAGAAATACAATTAGAATGAGAATATATAAAGTAAAGGGATATAAAAAACAGAAAGAAGAGATTGCAAAAGTCAAACCTGAAAGAAAAATGATGAAGTACAAGAATGGTTAAGATGAAAGGATGAGAAAAGAAGTAATAAAGATTATCGAAAAGCTGAAGAAAGAAATGAAAAAAGTTACAAAAACAAGAAACACGCAATGTAAAGAAAAGAATTGATGAAACTCAATTCTGGCAGAGGAATAAATTTGTGCAGCATCAAGTGATTATCGATTTCCTTACATTATCTAAAAGTTCCCAATATTTTTAACAATCGCTTAACGACAAAAGAAAGAAAGACTACATAAACTGAAATTAAGAAAAGGAAAAAATGAAAGACAGAAAAAGTGTAACACTATAAGTAGGAAGGCATTAAAAAAAGAAGGGTTCGAACGAAAACTGAAAAGGATGTTTAAATGAATGAAATAAAGATGCACTGGGCGTAGTAAATAATTTAGAAAGAGAAATAAGATCAGAGCGTGTCGAAATAATATATATATATATATAGCTTATTTTGCATGGCTAAATAATATATATTATCATTTAGCTTCTTTAGTCTCACACAAATCTCATCTCAGTTAGTCTAAAGATAAGGGAAAATGAGAAAAATGGCAGACAATTGCTGAAACCACCTGATGAGTGAACTGAACACATACGGAAAACTTCGTCTACGACTCACCGGAGTCGAAGTACAGAATAAAATAGCAATCATTGACAAATTTCCTCCGTCAGGTTTTTGGAAATATATATATATATATATATATATATATATATATATATATATATATATATATATATATATATATATGACGACTACTCAAACAAACGGCTTACATTACACCTATGCGATCACGGCTCCATTAAAACTCTTTTAAACACTAATTAGAAATTAAACACTAAATAAAAATATTTAAAAATATATGTTACTTGTCCTCGCAAATTAAGGTAGATTATATGTATAATTTTTTTTTAAATATGTTTCCATGGCGACACAGAAATTACTTTGTTTTGAAGCTGGTCAGCAGTATTTAAGTTTAATTCCAATATTAAACATTAACCACTGGGTGGCAGTTTCATCCTCAAGCATTGTTTTGGGATAACTATGGTATGTAATTATTTACTCCTTTGTTGTTTTGCATGTTTTCTGGGATTTGTTTTTTCTTTATCAAGGGTTCACAGCTTTGATGGAATTAGGGATGTTTTGGGGATGTCAGGGTTTCCGAGTTGTGTAAAATTAGACAAAAATAATGAAACATTATGTGATTGTAGAAACCCTGAAAATTACCGTTTGGATAATAAATGCCGTTTAGAATCTGTGGTATACCACTAAACAAACTCATCCATCGATAATCCAAACATTGAAAAGATATATATGTATATATATAGGATCCACGAAGAATTAATTTAAAATAAGGTATAGACAACACAAAAGCTCGTTCAATAATACTGGAAATCGAAATAAGATATCCCTATCAAACCATTTTTGTAATTTAAAAGAAACAAATAAAACAACAAAAGTAAAATGGAAAATAATAAATAGAACGAGAACTTGTAAAACCCTGGATGACGCATGCCCTTTAAGCCTACATGAAAACCTACACCTTGTTAAATTTCTATAAAACGAAAATTTATTAAATCAAAGACATGAGATAACGGTTTTTTGCCGACACCAACAAATATTCGCCAGAAATAATTAGCATTTAAAAAAAAAAATTCAAAATCTATAAACGTTTAATTAAAGCAATAGGTGCAAATACACAACCCAATCATACGCTTAAAGCCCATTTAAGAAGTTGTCAACAAAAAACAAATAAATAAACACGAAAGACTATCAGAACTGCAACATCAATAATGTTAAAATCTTAGCAGACAGGAATGAAAAAGAAAAGCAGAACTACTACATTAATCAGAGTTTTAGCAGGGAGTCAGATAATATTTGCCATTGTAGACAGACAAAAAACCCCAACCCAACCTTAAACTAATCCGAAAACCTGACATCCCACAAACACCTCTACTTCCATCAAAGCAGTGACCCCTTCATGAAGACAAAACAAACCCAAGACAACACATCTATTCGAATTAAATCATTCCATGCCATAGATACGTCAAAACAATGCTCGATGATGAAACTGCCACCCAGTGGTTAATGTTTAATATTGGAATAAAACTTAAATGGTGCTGACCAATTTTGAAACAGTAATTTCTGTGTCGCAATGAAATCATTTTTTTTTTTAATAAATAATTATATATATAAAGGTTCTGGGTTGATGTATCTTATTTAGATTGTTTGCGACGAAGTATTCTCGCCATTTAAATCATTAACCTCTATATTTGTTTTTTTGTATGAATGATTCATGAATATATATATATATATATATATATATATATATATATATATATAGATGGATTGGCGTGAGTTTGTGAGCCTGGGTTTCACGCTATTTGCGATTGGGAAACTTTAATTTTTTTTATTTTATTTGGGATTTAAATATGGTTGCGTATATGGTGTTTTTTATGGTAGTGGGAGGAACAATTGTCGTCGGAAACTCACTGATACTTACACAAACATGAAAACACGTACGTTCATTCATTGACGTCCGCAGATACACATAAATGCACTCACACTCATTAGAACTCACACAAATACAAACATATGTGGACAGTGTGAGACCAGGCACATATGCGCATCCATGTGTCGTTGCGCACATACGTACGCAATTGTTCACTGTATTCAATGTTGCATTGTGTGGCGAATGTCTTTCGACAGTTGGTGTGTAATCATGCAGTTCGTTCGTCTATTTTATTCGGTGAATAATGTTGTCACGCACACACGTATGTAAAAACACCGATATACGCAACCATATATACATCCAAAATTTAAAAAATAATCAGTTTGTCTGACGATCGTAAACACCGTGAAATCCAGGGTCATAAACTCGCACCTATCCAACTAAATATATGTTGGCTCTATGACTGATATTGAACACTTTCCAATAAGTACCGCGCAAGAATGAAAGTGTATATTTTAAACTTTTTGCGGTTTCTCTCTTCTGATATATATATATATATATATATATATATATATATATATATATATATATATATATATATATATATATATATATATATATATATATATATATATATATATATATATATATATATATATATATTATGATTATACGTTCTTTTTATAGATAGAATATTTAAGTAAATTCTCTGTCTATAATAAACATTATTAACAACATTTACCGGCCTGAGTGTCCGAGAAATTTTCATAGAAAATATGCGTCCTTCGACAGCTAACCGAAACGCTCCTCTGCGGCTCAATTGATAACAGCACCTTAGGCTATCTGACGTTTCCTCATAGGATACAGGTTCGATTCCTGTCGGAGGACGTATTGTTTCTATGAAAATTTCTCGGACATTCAGGCCGGTAAATGTTGTTAATACTGTTTATTATAAACAGCGCATTTACTTAAATATATGTATCTATAAAAATAACATATAAATAAAATATATATAAAATGTATAAATATCGCACATATACTGCTGGTATCAACAAAACTGTGCTCGATGTAATAAAACAGAACTCTGAAGTATATATATATATATATATATATATATATATATATGTGGGGGGGGGAATTTCATTTTATGTGACAAACAAGAAAAAAACACCCCAACTTAATGTCATGCCGTCTCCCTTCGCGCAACCTAATATTACTGTTGTTACTACCTGTTTTGGGAACCTACCCATAATAATAATGGACTATTCTTGACATTATAAATACTGCGCCTCTCAAGAGGTATGAGGATATTGTAAGACGAGGAGAGATAATTGAGAGCATATTGTAAGGACATTGGAATAGTGATACTTTTCGAGACAACATAGTTCACTCTAATCAAATCTGACAGTCATTACTAATACTTGTGTTTCTTTGTATTATATTTCTATTGTAATATATCTTTGTATTCCATACCTGTGTTCGTGTTATTCTTTCATTGGTTCTAGCCTTGGACCATCACCATCGCACGAGGAACTTGGACCATAACACTACCCAATATATCTAATAACACGCACATGGATATTCATTCAGAAGGCACACTTTGAAAATGCCTAATTAAATGATCGAAAGCGATCGGGTGAATGCCCATTAGGGACAATTTCTACCCGACCTTAGTGCTTCCCGCAAAGACAATAAAATTGTGAGAACAGTAGAAAAATATCTATGACTTTTTTCTCATCTCTCAAATTCAGTGAAACATGTTTAAAATAAAAATTCCTTTCTGTCAAAATCAACGAAATGTGTTTGGAAAGCGATTTGCTTGACATTAGGTTCAATGAAACATGTTTAAAAATTTTCTTGACTCTTACATTCAATGAAACAAGTTTAAATGAATATATATATATATATATATATATATATGTGTGTGTGTGTGTGTGTGTGCGTGTGTGTGTGTGTGCGTGTGTGCGTGCGTGCCTGTGTGTCTGTATATGTGTGTGTGTGTGATCATGTGTGCGTGCGAAAAGAGAGGAGCACAGACATTAAATCGACCTCTTAGATCTATCAAGCCGTACGCGCCAACCGTTGAGAAAGATGGCTTCGTTGGCCACCAAGGATTATCGGGTAGATCTGCTTGCGGCCAACTCGAAGATACTTTAATTATTCTCGCTAACCTCCGCAGAGACCGAAGGCTTTCACGTGCTCATACGCATGCGCATCACAACGCAAACTTCCGTCCACACTTAGCTTACATTCTGACCACCTCATTATCCATTACATTCTAACGCCATTTTTTTTCCTTACAGTTTCTTACATTTATCATTCTTTTTCCGGGTTTTTCTTTTGCTGTCGTTCTTTTGCTGTCGTAGTCATTACAACACTAGAGCTGTTTTTACTTGTATTACTTCTTCTTACTATATCCTCGTTATTTCTATAATGTTTAGCAGTTTCCCATATTTTTTTTGAATGTTAATGCCTTACACACACACACATATATACATAAGACGTAAATTACATACCGTATATATAGTTAAAATTAAAATTGTATACGTCCGCAAAACTACAAGATTTGTGTCATGTGAGACGATCTTTATCTCCAGAATCTATCATACATCTATAACTCTAATATTCGTCCATGTTTAGAATATTGCTGCCATATATATAGTTCAAAGACCCTGCTATACACCTTGAGCTCCGTGAGAAAATTTAAAGAAGAATCAGCTATATTCCCAGTCCTGATCTGGTGGCTCGGTTTCAGTCAATTTCCAACCGCCGTAAGGTAGATTCCTGATGTTTTTTTATATAAAAAAAACATTCATGGTAACTATTCAAATGAAATCATTTCCATGGTACCTAGGCTCTTTTTAATTTAAGTGCATTACTAGACTGGCGTCGAGATGCCATCAATGTAGAGTAGAGCTGGTTAGTTGTAGTTGTGACACGTCCTAACTGCTTCTGACAAGTAGGCGTAGTGGATAATTTATATATATATATATATATATATATATATATATATATATATATATATATATTAAAAAGAAAAGAGAAACCACAAAACATTCTCGACATTAGACATTCTCTTATTTGCGTGTTAGTGACCTAAATGTCTTCCTTCAACTGGCAGGGAAAAAGTTCTTCTGCGTAAAGGGTAATAAAACAATTAAGATTGGTCCGAGAAAGGGTGGGGAAAGATATATGTACTCTTATCTTTTAATGACCCCGTGTGCTCTTAGATCTATTTCTATTTTTTTGCGTTTTATATATATATATATATATATATATATATTGCTGCATGCATGAAAATTTTATTGTTAGCAGTATAAATTTTACCTGAGTTATTTTTAATGAAGTACCGTTATTAAGACCAGCACTCAATGTGCAATTTATATATATATATATATATATATATATATATATATATATATATAAGGAAGAGATTATAAGAGTTCCAATAAGAGATAAGTGTGTATATTAAAAAAGAAGAGAGAAAAAATATGTGCAATACATACATATATATATATATATATATATATATATATATATATATGTGTGTGTGTGTGTGTGTGTGTGTATTTGTGTGTGTGTGTGTGTGTGTCTCTGCGCACATCGTGTGTGCGTGTTTCTGTGTGTATGTGTGTTTGAGTGTGTTTTACTGATCAAACTTTATATATTAGAAATAAGTATTCGTAATTTAACTGGATTTAATTAATTTTATTCGAAAATTCAACCAGTAATATGAATCGAAACAAAATATTTGTTTTTGTTAATAATAATAATAATATAAATAATAATATATGTGCGTGTAATATAAAATATAGTTTTTAAGGTATGAGATATAAATGGGCGACAAGTTTCCAGTATCATTTACCAGACGTAATTTAATGAGTTTAGATTTAGCAACACAATGCTAATTTCGACTGTTTACCTTCCCTTCTGCCTCATCGATAAAGGTCAATACGAGGGTGTTGTGTATTGGTTAACGGTCAAATGCAACGAAACTGTAACGTTGAAAATTTGTATTGCATATGTAAAAAACTCACAAGAGACTGACACGTCCAAGCCCATGCGCAAAAATATTCCCAGTCGGCTGGCAAATGTTGCTGACGGCACCAGGGGTGGCAGTACCGCCTAATCATCGAAATTGTGTTACCTCCCCTGGTTGGCTGCTGACGAGAGACCGGTATCGCATCTGCTTTCATACGTTGTCTGTAGAAATTTAAACAAGACTCTTTTGGAATTTGTAATGTAAGATGACTTCGGAAAGACGAATTGACCCCCAGAATCTGATGGGTAGCATCCTAGAAAGACAGGAATACTAATGCAAATATGACAAGAACAACAAGCTGAAAATTCTCTCTAGGTGTCCCTACCAAATAGGGAGAATACATCCCACATCTGATAGATTCAAGTGATAACAACCTCGAATTTAAACATCTACAAAGTGTGGTTGCAGCAGGAAATTCCACAGCCTGGGAGGTTTACGTATCCATAATGCACGCCGGTGCAGGCAAAGCAATTACACTACTGCAGAAGGTAAATCGAATTATGGAATTATGAATTCCAAGCAAGCCAAGAATTCAGTGGCCCAAAGACAATCAGAGTGCCACTTGGTCCCATCTCAGGTACTCTCTTTAATACTTATCAACCATCTAAAGAGCTGCATTAGCTGGCAGATCAGATCTTTCTGCGGAGTTGTGCACGAGGTTTGTCTAGAGTGGTTTGGTATGGCAACTTCAAAAGGGGATAGGAAAAAAGAGAAGCAACCAAATAAATGACGGATTCAGAAGAGTAAACTAAGAGTAGAGAGTTGTAAAGTGCCGACTCAAAGAACCTCCAATTCATGAAGGCAGACCTTAAGGACCTGCTTAAGGATATTAAAGAAAAAGATTTTAGTTTCTTGCCTCTAGAGATCACTAACAAAATGTTGGAAGAAAAAGCAGTATCAGGCATCATTTTACAATAATCTTCAAGTTTTTGCTAAAAAGCTGTTAAATGAGATTAAGAGGAGCAAACTAAACATAAATCAGGAGAAACTCTTGAACCACCTGAGGATGACGTATTCTGATGCTTGGAAAGATGTTCTAACCCCCCCTACGGATGACCTTGCTAGGCCCTCAGTTGCAGAGGTCATGTTTGGCTGGGTTGTCATCCTGGAAAGACAAGAATACTAAGTCAAATATGACTAGCACAACAAATGAAAAATGCCCTCTGGGTGTCTGTAGCAGGGAGAGAAAATACATCACCCATCTGACTGATCCAAATGATAATGACATGGATTTGAAATCAGCTGCAATGTGTGATTGTGCCAGGAAATTCAACAGCTGGTGAGGGTTTATATATCCATAAGCCATGCTAGTGCAGGACATGTAATTCCCCTATTGGAGAATGTAACTCAAATGATGGGATAAAGAATCAGGATTACACCCACAGTGTTCAGGATCCCATTGCTGAGCATTAGAGAAATTCTAAGCAAGCCAAGAATCTAGTGGCTCAAAGGCACTCAGAGATCTACTTAGTTGAATCGCGATCAGTAACTATCATTTTACAATAATCTTCACGCTTTTGCTAAAAAGCTTTTCACTGAGTCTAAGAGGTGCAAACTCAAAATAAAGCAGAAGAAACTCTTGAACCACTTGAGGATGACGTATTCTGATGCTTGGAAAGATTTTCCGATCTCTCCTATGACCTTGCTAGACCCTAAGATGCAGAGGTCATGACAAGTGGACTAAAGCTGAAGGAAATGTTGGAAGAAAATTGCAAGCTAGCTCAGAATCCAGTGGCCAAAAGCAATCAGAGATCTACTTAGTTGAATCTTGATCAGTAACTATCATTAATATTTATCAACCATCTAAAGGACTGCATTAGCCGGCAGACCAGATCTTTGTGCAGAGTTGTGCAGGAGGTTTGACTTGAGTGGAAGTTACCCGAGAAGTAGAATACAGCCTGAGACCCGAGGAGATTATGGGGTGACCCAAATCAATCAAGACACCCTAGGAAGCAGAAAGAGTTTTTACTTTTGTTGTTGTTGTTGTTGTTGTTGTTTTTCTCCAAACAGGGTCCAAAGGGAATTTTTGGATTTTTGATTTATGAAATCAGGAATTTTGGGGAACGGTAACGAACGGCAATTTTGATTTTTCATTAAAAAAAAAAGATGCGCCTGGACTACATGGAGTGATATTGATCCGATGAAGCCCTCATGGAATACTCTGATTGAGATGGGTTTGTTCCCAATATGATTCTCCCCTGTGATCTATCTACGATCTCCTATCAGTTGCGACCAACCACAAGCGGTGCAGGTACATTGAGAACGTAATCTCGGCACTTTAAGTCACGTGATCACTGCATGTCAACAATCACTGCGGATGTACTCGTGGCTTCATTAGAAAGTGCTCGAAATGGTCATGGACTTAGTCGGTACACAGTGTGAAGCAACCAAGAAAAATCATGTAACGGCCAGAGGACCTAAGATGCGTTTTCCCAATGAAGTTGGACGTCCAGGGTGGTATTAGTTGGTCTTATAAAACCACTACAATTTTCGGATGGTGTTAGCTAGTCTTAGAAAACCACTGCAATTTTCGGTATACATTCTTCAGACAGACGTACGCCTTGATATTGTTGCGTGGGTTGATTCAAAGAAGTGTGTCCTCTTAGTAGAATTAATGGTTCCATGAGAGAACACGGAGGAGACGCATGAGCGAAAGAAAAGACACTATGAATCTGCGATCTGACTGCGTGGAAAAGGAGAGAGGCATGTCATGTGCTACCTGTTGAGGTCTGGTAGCGTGGATTCTTTGGCCGGTTAATCGTTTCGTTCCGATTGAAAGTAGGTATCACTGGCCGGAGCCTGAAGCCTGCTAGACAGAGTCTACAGATCACTTCTCATCAGTTGCTTCCGATTTGAAACCTCCCAGTCTATGTCATTTATAACGGTCTCTACAAGCGCGTTGTGTATTGGTTAACGATTAAATGCAAACGCTTTTAACGCAACGTTGAAAATTTGACTCGCTGTTGCAAAAATTCGCAAGAGACTAACACGTCTACACAAAAACAATACCTTGTCCTCTAGCAAAAGCTGATGGTGGCGTCAGTTGTTGAAGCCCCACCGTAGCCATCGAAACTGTGTTATCTCCACTGCTTGGCGGCTGGCAAGGTCAGGATATCGCACATGTTTTCCCACGTTGTATGTAGAAAAAATAGGTATGAGATTGGATGAGAACGCTTTTATTAGGATCTCTGTGAATGTGCGGTATCAGTTGGATTGAGTGTCGATAAATGATCTCTTGTTGTGTATGAGTAAATTGTAATGAATGATTGGGGCGTGAACCAGATTAAGCAAGTGTAGGATAGTCAGTAACGACCAAATATTCCCCACCCCTGTTTGACCTTGTGCCACATAAAATGTAATATTTCAAAATAAAAACAGTGGATGAGAAAACACTGTTTCATGCTTAAACGCAAGGAGCTTTATACAGAGGAATATATCAGTTGAGTATATCAATAACTTTTTTATTGTAAATTTGAATAATTAATTATCTTTTACAAAGAATTATTTCGGATTCCCTTCAGCTTAATAAATTGCTTTTATGGCCAATATTAAAATGATATAGATAGAACGTTATAGTAATTTTTCAGATCAAATTTCAGCCAATCACTACGCGCAAGCTACAAATTGTCGTATATTGAGGAGAGTTCGTACGTATAAAATCTAAATTAATATTCAATTTATGGCTGTAAAATCTTTCCTTTCATCCCAGAATCTATTGTTACGTAATTTTGCTTAATTCTTGTTACGTCTTATCGAAAATTCCTCCATATTTCTTTTGTCTTCTGCATATCTTTTCGTCTTTAGTCAACAGTCTGTTTTTTTTTCCAGAATTTCTCCCGTTGTTTCATTCTTCATAAAATCTCTATGTATTATTCTTCTAATATTTATTTCTCTTTTCGTTTTCTCACTGAAACTTCGTTCACTTAATACTTTATTCAAGCTTACGGTCATATCACGTTGAAACACCGGTTCTCGTAAAATCACCGAAGATAATCTACGTAGAATCTGGTCGATACCTAAAGGTGTGACTGATTGGGAATTCCAGGTGTTATAAGCTTGGATGTGCTGGTGGTTTAAGATATAACGGCTGGCCCGGAATAGCAAATAAGGGAACAGAGTTCAAATTCCAGTTGGGTTCGTTATATTCACTTACGCGCAAATACCTTTGGGGAAAATATCTTATCTCTACAGTCATGAATTGACTGGTAAGCAAACCATTATTATCTCGAAAAAATTCTTACAATCGAAAATTGTATTCTTTAAATAATGTGAAAAGGTTGATAACCCGTAAAACCAAATCAGGGAATCAATCAACTATTTCATCTTCCGCAAATTTATCTATTATTCATTCATTTCAAAATGTGAAGTTTTTAGGCTTTCATACTTTTCTTCACCTTTTTATTCTTTTGAAATTCTCTCATTGTTCATTTATACTCAAATTATAATTTTTCTTTCAAGACTTCCAATATTTTTCATCTATTCTTAAAAAAACTCTATCTCAAATTATCTCTTTGTTTCCAATATCTTTCTTCCTTCGTAGAAATTCTCCCTTTTAGTTATAATGCCTCCAAAACAAAATTGTTCTTATAATTGTTCGGGAGAACCTTTTCTTCCATCCATCAACATGACTGATGCTAACCTTCATGAGATTAACTCATTGTGCCTTCTCCGACTAACGTCTTTCGCTGACATAAAGTTTAAAGAGTCTATTGAATCAATTGCTAAATCTATTGCTGGGAAAAGTTTAATCACTCAGTCTTGCAAGAGAGTTTGTCACGCCAGAATCTATCTTACATATTTATAAGTTTACCATTCGTCCTAACCTTGAATATATCTGGTCTTGCGCTCCTGCTAAATATTTAGAGATTCTCAATAAAATCCAATGAAGAATCTACAATATTATTGGTCCTGACGTGGCATCTTGGCTTCAGTCATTTTCCTACCGCCGTAACATAGCTTCCTTGTGTCTTTACTATAAATATTTCTAATTGTTCTGATGAAATTTCCTCTATCGTAACTGTTTAATTGGCGGCAAATGTTCCATCATTTTAAACAAATGGTCATATGTAACCGTGTTTTTTATGCTAAAAGTTCTATATCACTTATACTTTGCGGAACACTCTTCCGGCTTGTTGCTTTCCAGTAAACTTTGATCTTCAAATATTTAAATGCAATATCAGCCGTTATCTTCTGTCTTCTTGTTCTTACATCGTCATCTCTCCTTAATAGAATATTCTCTAACAGTCAGTAATGGCTTTCGTTTTAGTGGCTTTATTGCCATGTTTGGACTGAAATGTTAAAAAAACAAATAAAAGTTCCAAAAATAATGTTTTTTTTTCCTTCACGTAGTCGTATATCTTTCTTTATAAAATCTTTATTTTCTTAATTGTTTAATTGTTTTGTTTCAATCTTTCATCGACAATTTCTCGCTTTGACGTTTCACGCAGAGTTTTACGTATATATTTTTACATATTCCAAAATTTCAGATTTCTTACTGTCTTTAGAAATTGGTTTTATTAATTCTTTCTTTCTACCTGAAATTATTCCCATTCCCCCAGTTTTTGGGTGTTGAGATTTTTTTGTCTTTTATGATGTCTTCATGTTTTTCCTGACTTTCATTCTTCTCAGTATCAAAATCTCGATTTCTCCTTTTTATCTCTTTATGTTCGGTTTCTCATTCGACCGGTCTATTTTCTTGTTCTTTCTTTTCTTTTTTTATTCAAATGGTTAATATATCTTACTCTTTTGTCTCTGTTGTACGCATCCCTCTCTCATTCTTTGTTCCCTAAATTCTTCCAAACGATTACTAGCTTTTTTTTTCTCTCTTTCTCTTACTGTTCTTATTCTTTTTATCTATTTTCACTTCGATATACCATGTATTTTGTTTTCGAACCGACATTTTTTTTTCCAATTCTCAACCTAATCTTCAGCGTTCTTGCTTTTATTCCCCATCAACGTTCCTTCCTTACTATATCGGTGATCTCTGAGGAGAAGTCCCTACACGAAAAAAAGATAACATAGTGTGGTATCTCTTAAATTTCTTTAGTTGCCGCAAAGAAGAGATATTCATTATTTTTAAAGTTTTCTTTTGTTATTGTTTTCTCGATATTGGACGCGATATTTAGAAAAAAGATACCTGCAAGGTATTCCTTTTCTTTTTTCTTTTATTCATTCGAACCATCCAAGCATACACTCACTCACGCACATATACGTGGGTGTGTAGTTTATACATATATATACACACACATATATATATATATATATATATATATATATATATATATATATATATATATATATATATATATATATATATACATATATATATATATATATATATATATATATATATATATATAGGTATGTCTGTATATATATATATATATATGTGTGTGTATATAATTATATATATATGTATATATATATGTAATATAAAATTTACATACACACACACACACACACACATATATATATATATATATATATATATATATATATATATAATTATGTAATTCTCTATATAATCCTGCACATATATCTATAATCGAGTTTATCTAAACAGACATAGAAGATTTTATATACGGATGCATACATTGCATTTACGAATATATGCAAATACCGTATATAGTCGTCTAAACATTTTTGAACACGTGTTTATATATATATATATATATATATATATATATATATATATATATATATATATATATATATATATACAAACACACATGTACACACATATATGTACATGTACATATGTGTGTATACAGACATATACATATATGCACATATGTGTGTATGTGTATATATACATATATATAAATATGCATACACGTAAAAATATACGCACAAACACAAATACACGCAACAGACATACACACAAACACAAATATATATATATATATATATATATATGTGTGTGTGTGTGTGTGTGTAAAAAAAAATTCTAAAGAACGTTTGCTAATTAAACTAACGGTTATTTCCTATTTTTCTATATATTTGCACATACGCACAGACACACACACACACACACACACATATATATATATATATATATATATATATATATATATATATATATATATATATATATATATATATATTGACACTGAATAGGGGATATCGATAAATTAATCGAAAGAGACGTAAATGCACATACACACCAACATATATATATATATATATATATATATATATATATATATATATATATATATATATATATATATTGTGTGTGTGGGTGGGTGGGTGTGTTTGTGCTTTTCTTCAATCTTTCTTATCTTTTTAATTTTTTTTTCTCACTTTATTGAAACCAAACCCTGGCGTGTCCAATAAGGGAAATGTAACAGTCCCTGAAATAATTAAAATTTGCTTACCTGAAATAAGGTGGTTCGCCTCTGCTCATCTGTTATAGACACATTTTCCTGATAATCATTACGGGCGTACCGAGACTGGTCATCCATTTTGGGAATATTTTTACACCAAAGCGATTAACATACACTCTACATAACATACTCTACAATGTAACGTATTTTTTATTACTAAAAAAACCTTTATATATATTCATGTTTGCCACTTGTTATCTATGAAGTTTTGTTTTCTTTCGAACAGATTTTCATTAGTATGAATCAGTTCATCTATCAATAGATTTCTTTGCATAGAAATGCAAATAATATATAGACTATAAAAAAGCCCTGCGGTTTGATTAACGAATACCGCGACCGAAACAATGAACCGAGTTCAAAACCAGTGCATTAGTGTAGGTTTCATTTTCACCTGAGTGCCTTTTGGAAAGGTGCTAATTCATCATTTCTCCCTCCAGCTACGGATTAAATGACATGACTGACTGTATTCTCTAGCCTTGAGTGGCAACTAATCCAAAAAAGGGAAACCTTGGGACATTAAAAATAGGGATGCATGCAACTGGCCATCAGGATTTAATGAAAAAAAATATTATCAGCATTTCTTTAGGCCAAGCACCACGTGTTCTATTCTTTGTCACCAGTCTGCTAGTGTTTTTGATTCTCATTGTAATTGTTCATTTTCTAATCTGTTTTCTTCCTGTTGCTTCTTTCCTGTGTTCTTCCGTGTTATTTAAACACGTTGAAAGTGTTACCCATGAATTCAGTGAAAGTCAAATACAACGACGTTTTGATGTATTTCCAGTGCTATATTTGCGAATTTCGAATGTTACATTTACGAATAGTGTCTTGTAATGAGAAATGATCCTTTAATACAATCGTAATCGATCGACTTACCGGCGTGATCATGCCGAAGTAAGCTAACACTTTCTGAAACAGAAATTGAATCAGCTGAAGACTACGGTGATTTTCTTGTGGTACACCATTGGCGTTCTGTAACTAGGGCATCGCCGATGAAGTCTACTGACAGCAACTGGCTAAAATTTACATTAATTTAACCAAAATGCGACCGGCCCTGGTTAATCGATGATGTCGAATTCTGCTTCATGAAAATTAACGGCCACATGCTTCTAGGATGAGGCTGAAGAATCTCACCCACTTGGTATAATTGACTCTGCTACATCGACTATACTCCCTTGACATTTCGCCATTGACTAACACTTTCTCAAACATTTCACATGTTTTTAAGCCAAACGTGATTCCATTGCACGGAACATACAGGCATTTTAACACTGTTTGATTATATATTAATTAAGGAATAAATGTTAATTCTAAAATCATTCATTATTTTCTAAACTGCCTAATATTTTAGTTGAAAGCGAAGGCCTGCACATGGATATGTAATAATAATAATAATAATAATAATAATAATAATAATAATAATAATAATAGTAAATTGTATGAACCCGGTTATGGAGATAGGACGGGCTACAATTCTATGGGACTACACTATACACACTGACAGAACAATCAAAGCCAACCGCCCAGATATTGTTATTAAAGACCAGAAACAAAAACGGTGCCTCCTTATTGATATGGCAGTCCCTGCTGACTGGAATGTATCTTTGAAGATATTCAAAAAGCTGTCAAAATACAAGGCCCTTGAAATAGAAATCTCGAAAATGTGGCATATGGGAACATCAACAATCCCTGTTGTAGTTGGAGCCCTAGGACTGCTTGGAAAAGATTGCAGTAGATTAATTGAAGGGATTCCTGGATGCCCATGCCTCAAAGAGATACAAAAAATTGTTCTGACAAGTACAGCCCACACTTTACGAAGGGCTTTATCTATGTAATTTATTTATTTTTTTTATCAGTGGAATGTGTCATGATGCCATTTCTAACCTTAGGTCCCTGGGCGGGACCCGGAAAGAAATGTGTAAACGCCAGAAATCAAAGATAATAATAATAATAATAAAACAAGAACAAAAAAAAGACAGACCAAAAGTAAATAGTGGAAATTATAACTGTCTCTTAGAAGACATCACTAACTTGAAGACGGGCAGGTAAGGCTCGGGTTAACAAGCTCATTGTTGTTGTAAGAGCCAGTTAGCCTCCTTACTTTCATGTCAGAATTGATCAATTCATTTTAAGTAATCTTGGGTAATTTTCTAGAGAGAGGAAGATAATACTATTGCAGTGACTTCTATGGGTTTGTATTAAATACTGTTATCACTACTAGCTTGGTCGACATAAGTGGTGTCTTTCCAGACCCCACATCACAAGAGATGGCGACGAGGATGATCCACTGTTCGTTATAATAGAGGTAGACAAAGATTCTTTTTTTCAACTTGTGAAATCAGTACGTCGAAAAAAACACACACATCACAGCACTCATGGAATAACGTATTTTTCCAAGTTTAATATTTGTAGAACCTGTCATATGTCGCTTGCCGATGCAAACAAGCACAAAGTATTTCCCAGTCGACCTTGAGATATCATGAAGACTACCGTGCATGTAACATTCCTAATCATGACGATTATTGAAACAAGCAACGTTTGTGATCCTGTGCCGGAGTTACCACAGGCAAAGAATAAAACCCAAGAAAGAACTATCAACAAACAAACCTGTTGACGATTAATTGTTTATAACGGGATACATCATTTATCGGCACTCTTAATCTCCTTTCTCATCACTAAGGTTCATAACCTTTAGGGATGTTTGATAATGAAAAACGCGTAATAAAGAAGCGACACAAATCAGAGTCAATATTATCAGCGTGTCTCAGTTATGTCATAATCGATTTATCAATGTTTACTGCTTGAGAGTTCCCCGGGATTTTCTCTTGAAGGAAAACAAAACGATTTGGAATGAGAAGTAACTGTATCTTTCATCATCAAACTTGTTTCGACTTCATGGCATCCAGCAAATCAGTTTGATTTCTCATCTTCAGCATGGCTGCCCTTTTGTGATCGTGTCTCTGTTCTGACCCATTGCTGTTACTTCGACACCCACATAGCCAACCGGTGTTTAAACAGCCATTATGATAACATTTGCGGCAAGGGCGGACGCACAGACCGACAATGGTTGCTCATGTAGCAAAGCCATCAAAATTGGATGATTTGGCCAGAAAAACACATCTACGAGCAGTTATCAGGCGCCTCAACTTTGAGGAGGTCGAAAAAATATGCATTCAGTCAGTTATGTGCCTATGGTGATACAGGCTTAGCCGATCATCTATCTTTCGATACATGACTGACGAGGCAGATTTTTTTTTCCCGCAGTAGTTTGTGATTTCTTTATGCGGAAGACCAGTTGCCATCCAAGGTTATCGAACCTGGCCTGCTCTGCTATTTACCCATAGCTGGAGGGGTAGTAGAAGAGAATTCGTACCTTTCTCAAGCGGTATCAGCACGTAAATGAATGTAATCCGAGCCGCTATCCATTACTCTTTCAAGCCTCCTCACGCATTAATCATTACAAGAAAGCATTGTAGCTTTAGGAAATATAATAATTTATAATATTAATTCCCTTTTATTTATTATCAAACATTAAATTGTTTTATTAACACTAAATGAGTAGTTAGATATCAGTCAAATTCGGAATGATAAATAAAAGAAATTGAACATTTTGGGCATCGTTTTCAGAGCTATTTTGACTTGCTGGTACCCTACAAATCAATACGACCCCCCTCTTCTACATGGCTGCTGTTTTTTGCCAATTCCTATATACGTAGGGTACATTTTATCAACATCCACAAAGACAACCTGTAGTTTATAATGCAAACATCCCGATCTGATTTTAGTTACAGTTCAATATGGTGACTGTCTAAGCTTAGCTTAGATGTGGCACAAAGCCGAAATTATGGGAGAATCATTGAGGATCCGGCTCAATATTCAGTCATAATTGATCTACCGAGACCAACGTGCTAACCATTACACCACGTCAATGTGTCAGTTGGAGTCCAATATATGCTACATCTTAGCCTCATACGATTTAGTATTGTCCTATACAGGTTGATAACAATGGAGAGAAAGTCAATTTTGACATGCTATGTAAAACTTAGCTGAGAGGAAATGCCTTTTCCTCCAGAAAAATACCTGAACTATTTTACGTGGTTTAAAATTATCATTAAATTATCTTAACAGTTCATTTATTTCTATGTCTTTCGAAATATGACTTTTAATGAAATGTAATAGATAAGTTAAATAATCCCTCACAGGTTAATACGTCCTTAGATTAACATACTTCCCATAACCTAGCATTTATTATCGTATATTCCAAAGAAGAGTATGAAATGTTAGCAGTTATTACCTGGAATCTCAACTTCCCTCACATTCCCAACACCGTAATGTAGCATCACTGTGACTTTTCTATAGGCTCTTCCAATAACTTGGATCAATTTAAATTGAGGAAAAAAAGATCCGAGTTCGAAATCCAGTTGAATCCATTACATTAACTTACGTTCTAATAACATTGGGAAAGATATGAATCCTCTTCTTCTCCCTCAGCTAGGGGTAAAATAGTGTACACCCCCCCTCGCTCATCTGGACGTAAAATAGCAGGACATACCGGTTTTTGTTATGTGCTATGCGTGATACACGCTTAGGTGATCATCTCTCTTTCGATACATGACTTTCACGCAGTAGGTTTCATTTTTTTCTGCGGTAGACCAGTTGCAATCAAAGGCTATAGATCCTGCTATTTTACACCTAGATGGGGAGAGGAGAAGAAGAACGCTATTTTACCCATAGCTGGGTGGAAATGAAGAGGATTCATATTTTTTCCAATGGTATTAGCACGTAAGTTAATGTAATGGATTCAATTAGGATTTCGAACTCAGCTCTCCGATTCCTCAATCCGAGCCGCTATCCATAACTCCACCGCAATTAATTCCGCAGTAAATTGTGATGTTATGTGCCATGCATGATACATGCTTAAGCGATCATGTATCTTTCGATACGTGACTGAAGAGGCAGATTTTTAAGGAGTAGGTCTTAATTTTTTTTTATCTGTGGTAGACCAGGTGCTATCCAAGATAGAACCCGGTCTGTCCTGCTATTTTACACCTAGATGGGGTGGGGGAGAAGTGGATTCATACACGAGCCTGAGTGCCTGGGTCAAAAATCGCAAATAATTGGTATGTAATGTTTTACGCTAGATATAAAAATAGTTTCACGTGTTTACCCATCGTTCAACCGGTGGCTTTGCATTAAGTCATTTTTCTCTACCCCCGGTAAACCGGTAGTCAGGGATCAAAGGGTTAATATTTACAAATTTCATGACTAAATATTCTTTATTAAAATTTAAAGCGGCCCCAGAGTTTTAGTTATTATATAAGTGCTCCTTGAATTAATTAATGGTCGACACAAATTGAAACAGAGCACCAAACAGTGTACGTCGTAGCATCTATGGCTGTGTTTTAAACACTTAACCACGAAACGGAATCGAAGAAGGTACTTTTGCTATCATCTCTTAAACAGACAATAATATACGTTCATTTATTTCGATCTATTCTGAGCCTGTATTTTGTCGTGGTTTCCTGGTCTCTACTCGAAGTTAAAGCAATAAATTACAATACACGTCACTTTTTAAAAATTAAAGCGGAAAGGTTTATAGCACCCCGGCTAATAGAGTGCTTTCACCAAGTCGACATTTGTAGGGTGAAGGGGTGCAAGGGGATTTAAACAATGATGGTGTCTGCTAGAATCGACAAAGCGACATCAAAATCAGACGGAGTATTCTCGTTCTTCCGTCTTGTGGTAATTTATTGATTGGTGGTAAATGTTCTCATGGGGCCGTGAAAACGAGATGTCGGAAGCTCGCCTTTCTGCTCATGACTGCAGCCATGAATTAGATTCCCACTGAGTACAACAGTCTGAGAGAGTTCTGAATCTATTAGAAATTATTTAATGAACAATTTCCGTTAAATATACACAGGTATGAAATCTGGGGAAAATTGTTACTCAGGATGCAGCAATAACAATTAATCGAACATAAAAAAAATGCCCAAGTTGTAAAGTTCGTTTTATATTTTATGTGAGGTGACTCTAAGAGGTGTCCTAGTAACTTATAATGTAAAATTATGTGAGTCAAATAGATGTGAATATTTTAAGGTTAGGTATTAAGAAAATTAAGATACTAAAACACAACACAACCATCATTCCGAACATTACCGTCTAGCTAATTTCACTCAAAATGTCTGGGTCAACCCATGAAATTCATTCATATATATATTCTATATATTCGATGAAGTCAACACTTAGAGGCGACAGGTTGTTTCATTCTAGGCGCAATCGTGGTCTGACGATTGCGTCTAGCATTAAACAGCCTGTCGCCTCTAAGTGTTGACTTCAATTTCACTTTTATATTTACACACGCGCTATCTCTGATATTGAGCACTTTATCCCATAAATATAGCACACCTTAAGAGTATATTTCTTTATATATATATATATATATATATATATATATATATATATATATATATATATATATATATATATGTATGTATGTATATATATATATGTATGTATTGCGTATATTTTGGCAGCATGTTTTCATTGAGATATGATTCATTGAAAAATTTAGACACAAGTGTTGCCTAATTATTTTCAATTCGATAATTTCATATTCATGGACGGGCTTTTGAGTAATTTCGACATCAACACTATGTCATCATCAGGCTGTTGTATTTTTTTTTTTGTGGGGGGTCATGATAAATATTGTAGTGTTCATCATTTGCAAAGACAAAATTCCTGTGTTCATCTGAAATATCGAGAAGAACATTAACGGCGGCGTGGGACGTTAACAGAGACGTGCGGCTCCAGCGGCGGCGTTTGCTACAAAATTGTTGTTTATCTGAAAGAATATTTCTTGTGAATTTAAGAAGGCTGAGTTTAGTGCTGTGCGAATAACCTGGGTAAAATTCCCCGACCAACTAACGACCAAGATTGTATATAAATTTAACTGTCGTCTGGAATATTTTATCTCCAACAAAAAAAAAAAAATATACAGTGTAACCCGGATATAAGAGAGTTGTCGGGACCGGAGAAGAAATCTCTTATATCCAGGTTTCTCTTATATCCGGGTTTGGTCTATTTTGTTTAGGTAGGTATGGCTGTAATTTGGGACCAGAGAAAATCTCTCTTATAGCAGGGTTTCTCTTATATCCGGGTATCTTATATTCGGGTTACACTGTACGTTCACGTTGTCTCAACGTCTGAGTTTTCATTTGAATGATGCTTCCAAAATTTTTAAACATTTCAAATATCATACCTGTCCACATTCACAATTCAGAAAAAATCGTGTTGAATATACATCTATACTAAAAATTCATGAAGTTAGCTTTATTAAAAAGCTAAAACCAAACCTTAATACTATTAATTGTAAATACTGCAGATATTTTAAAAATGTTTACCATAGATAGTTTAAACTATCGAGGTTCGTAATAATAGTTTTTAATACCATTTTTTTAAAAACTCTCGACATCTTCAAAACTTATTTACATCCCCTGAGCTGTAATCTTAATCTCACAGAGCTAAACTCAGTGTTCTTACCATCTAGATACGTCTATAACTTCTAGCTTTTTCTTATTGTTAATTATTTTTACCAATAAAATAAAAATGGAAACGGTGATTGAGAAGAATGTTACGACGTAGCTGATAACAATCCCGAAATAGCTCTTTTGATAATGTTTGGAGTAAATGGGTGAATTTCCAAGGGAATAACCTTGACGGAAAACTAGTCATTCCTCTGAGTTGGATATTTTTGTAATAATATTGAATGACTCAATATATTCTGGACAGACATAGGAAAAGATGAGATTTGTTGAAAATAAGAAAATGACTGTTGGTGTTATGCCAAGAGTTTTACAGCAAATCTTAAGATAGCTATTACATTTGTTTACCACCCTGTGGTAAAAGTTTCCAATTTATCTCAGGCATATAAGATGACCCCGCATTTTGAAAATATTTTTGCAGGCCTGAAATATCGACTTGTACGCTGCAGATTTTAGTTCAATTTTCTTTGCATTTTTCTTTCTACCATTGTTAATTCCTTAGTACGTTTTTTTTTTTTTTTTTTTTTGCGATCCTTAGCTACACTCTCCCGCAGTCTTTTCATTCTTCAATTTCTTTCTTACCGCCTCGTTTCTCGAGATTCCAAGAGAATAGAATATCAAATGTTTAATGTATCGGCTATAAATCACATCTGACGTCTGCTGCTGCTGCTGCTGCTCCTCCTGCTGTCGTTGTTGTTGTTCATCAATAGAGTCTGCATAACGTAAGCAATTTTATCGGTTGGTTTGTGATATTAAACAGCGACTCCATCTTGTATGCCGAACTGCGATTGGATGAGCCTCATTAGCCACGTGATGATGCATACAAATAGGAAATCCGCGATTATATGAATATATAAAACACTCTTGATACACTCGGAATTTATGTGCCTATATAAGCAGAAATATATGTATTCACTTGTGTATCTGCTTGCTTGAGCATATTTCATAGAATTTATCCAAAAATAAAATATGATTTATCCCCACAGGCAATATCATAAAACAAACTTCCTCAATATATAGATATATATCCCTTAGATAAAGACAAATGGAGAGCGAGAGGCACACACACGCACAGCCATACGCACCTATACAACAACTATATATATATATATATATATATATATATATATATATATATATATATATAAAGAACTTACTATTAATAAACAGACGGCGTAATACCCTTTGCCACTCAGTGATTACTAAATTAGTACCGAAAACATGTGGGACGTGGAAACCGTGAACAAAGTAATTAAAATAAAATTTGCGTAAAAATTAGTAAAAATTTAATTTCTATAATATCTATAATGATATATTTCATATGAATATATGATAGATTTGATTTTAAAACAAAGCTTTCAGATGCTTAAAGAAATTATTTGTCCTTTAATATACAGATTTTCTTGCGAAATAAATCACATTGAAACATGTCAAAGTAAAAAGAAATATATTTCATATTTACCATCCTGTCTCTCTCTTTCACACAAACAGATATATATATATATATATATATATATATATATATATATATATATATATATATATATATATGTGTGTGTGTGTGTGTGTGTGTGTGTGTGTGTGTGAATATATATATGAAAAACTGGACAATATGTTCTTGTGACGGGTTTCTTCCTGTGGGAATTCATCGGACTAAATGTGTTATATTGGTGCGACTACGCATGCGCATGAATGTGGGATGATGGGAATTTTAAATTTCTTTATAATTTTTAAAATGTAGCCTATTTTATTTAAATTCTTACTGTTGTGGTTTCTATCATTTCTTTTAGTAGAAATCACATACATGATGGAAGGAGTACTAATCTAAATGAAATCAACTATATTAAAAATAAAAATGAAAAAAAACATTCGGTCTTCTGCCACATCTAAGCTATACTTATAAAACTATTTTTGGACATGCTGTAATGTTTAGAGATATACTCTTCCTCGATCAATTCCGACTGAATAGTGATTTTGATCCTCAATGGGTGCTCCACATTCTCGGTCTTGTGCCACATCTAAACTGCGCTTAGAAAATCACCATAGACACCTGGACGTGGTCTAATGTTATGCATGCTTGTCTTGCTAGAGCAATTGCGCCTGAGTAGTGAGTTTGATCCTCATTGGATGCTCAATTTTCAACCTTGTGCCACCTATAAACTAAACTTAGCAAAAAAAAAAAAATATATATATATATATATATATATATATATATATAGTTTTAAGGTGTGCTATATTTATGAGATAAAGTGATCAATATCAGAGATAGAGCGCATGTATATATATATAAAAGTGATCATTGAAGTCAACACTCAGAGGCGACAGTGTGTTTTATGCTAGACGCAATCATCAGGCCACCTGACGATGGAATCTAGCATAAAACAGCCTTTCGCCTCTGAGTGTTGACTTCAATGTTCACTTTATATATATATATATATATATATATATATATATATATATATATATATATATATATATATATATATCATGTTTTCTGTTTCGTAGACAGGAATCTAATGTTTATTCCTATACGGAAAACCGTCATTTGATTTAACTTGTTATGCCATTTAACTTCAGGAAAGCCTCTGGATAGCAATTACTGTTTATAAAAAGACAATCTTCGACGATTTTTCTCGATCGAAACTTTCTGCTCTCGAAATGTATCTTAATATTAACAATGTCAACATATCATGAAATGGATTATGTCCGACAAATATTTTAATATATTTTCTGTTTATACGCTTTTTTTATAGATACAATTAACTTAGTGTAGGTACCTCCACTAATACAGAGTTTTGCACGATTTTTAAAATATTATAAATTATTATAATTAAAATGTAAAACAAATAAAAAATTCTTGTAAAATCTAATTATTCATCAGAAAAAATTTAGTTTTTCAGGCAATAATGACCTCAATAATACTTATTTACAAAAGCAATTAAAAGCTTTCCTAATTAAGTAATATCATAGTTTTATTGGATTCATTATTTTTCAATTCACGGCAGATATTCAGTTAGTTACCACAAATTTGAAAAAAAAAGTAGGTGATTTACCATCTCTAATGACTCTTATTTTAAACAAATTTTTTTTTTCAGGAAATAAGGTTTTGAACGAAATTTCAGGACAATAACTAAGTGGGGTGTAACATATTTAAAAAAAAAAATTTTAACAAAATTTTCTAAAAAGAAAAATTTCAAAAATAATTTAATTCATTTGTGAATAAGTCCTAAAAATTTCATTAAAATCGGACAATTACTTTAATTTTACAAGAATTTCCAAATCAATGTGTTTTCAACGGGAAAAAAAGCGCAAAAAAAAAAAACAATTTTATTTTAACGGCACCGCGATGACGTAAAAAGGAGAAGATTTTAACCAAAATTTCGAACATGTTAGAAAATATTAAAAAATTTCAAAAAATAATTAAAAAATACTTTGGTCTTTCATCTTAATAATAACATAAGCGTTTCGACGATAAAAGTTTGTGGCATTTTTTTTATTACGCTATGCTGTTTTTCCGCGAAAAAAGTGGAGGTACCTAATTTAGAGTCTGTCTATATTTCTGAGATGAACTTTCAGAGGGAAAATTAGCAGGAGATAACTGATAACTGACATCCATCAAACATAGCACGTGGAACTGGAACGGTTTGCCCCAGTGATCGAAGTGAAGGGATCAGTTCGAAATTCCAACCAGCTGAAGAAGACCGGAGCGTACAACGGCCGAAACGTTGTGACAAATATGGCGACAAAGATGAGGACAATAGTCCGATTAATGTAAATACTGTACAATTTATTTAAGCAAATGGTCTGTTTTTTTTTTTTTTTTGTATATTTTTTTTGTTTTTTTGTTCTTCTTTTTTAACAGTATTAATTAAATCTACCGGCCTCAATGTTAGAGAAAATTCGCAATCATATATATATATATATATATATATATATATATGCACATATGAATGTTTGTATGTACGTATGTGCCTGTGTATATATTTGTTTATTGAATTCTGTTTTAATCTAACCCTAACATTAAAACATTAAATAATTATTATAACCAACGTTCGTTGCCAAGTTTTTTTGAATTCTCGTATACTTGTATTTTGATCCGCCATTGCAGTTAATGTAACAGCTTTTTCCGTAGCGAGGGGTGTTTGATTGATGTCGGCCTTTTAAAACCCCTTATTCTACATTCACCACCATCACTTGATAAGACACCAGAAGTGTTGAAACAAAATAGCTATTTTGTAGTGATTTTATAACATTTTATGTTATTTTCAAATAAATGATTATATCAATACACACACACACACACACACACACACACACACACACACACACACACATATATATATATATATATATATATATATATATATATATATATATATATATATATATACCTGTGCATAATTATAAACTATAACGGTAACCAGTCTGCTGATCGGGCGATTGGAGATTTTGAGGAGTAAGGAACCACGTTTTATTTTCTGTTTTTCCCAGTTTCACATGACCCCAGCTTATAGTACCTGTTAGGGACCCAGCTATGTGCGGGTAGTGAGCAGATAGTGATCCCCCAAACAAAAATCAGCTGTACATTTATATAGTATAATTACCATTTATACATGTTTTTTCATCTCCAAAATATATATCTATAAAGACACACGTTTATTCTGAAAGTATAAAATTATGTATAAAATCTTTGCCATTAAATACCCCCATAGATGTTGATATGTCGCCAAAATGAAAGAACATGACATTAATCCATATAATATGCTACATTTTTTTAAAAGAAATGAAACAGAATTCCAAAATATAACTTCAAAAACTACAGCACACACTCACACATATCAACGCCTCAAGTAATTATATCCACACAGACATGTATATGCATAAAAGCTGAGTATCATCTACCATGTATTCAACTGTGAAAGCTGAATAGCATATATCATATTTATATAATTTTATTTCCAAGAAAAGTAAATTTCCTCATCAAATGGCCCCTAAGGCATTGCTGTGCTGTTAAACAAATCAAATCAAATCAACCATAAAGTTCAACGTAAAAACAATTTCATCGTCAATTGCACCATGTGAGGATTCAGGTAAATTGAACAAAGAAAAGAATAATCGGTTTAGTTAAACATTTTTTTTTAAAACAGGATTTCTGTAATGTCATTTTTATAGGTAAATATCCATTCGACACTGATATTCAGAGAGCGTAAAACGATTACTTAATTACTTATTTTAGTGTAGCATTTACTTATAAATATTGCTACAGTTAGTGCATTACTTAAAAATTCAAGTGATAATGTGTGGCAAATAACGTTTTCTTGCATCTTTCAAATTTTTGAATAATTTCCGGTTAAACTGTCCAAACTGCAAAAGAATAACAAAAATCAAAAATTGTAACTTTAGACAGTCTATGTAAAGTTTTATTATAGTTGTACAACAACCTATTGAAGCATAAGAAAAATAAAATGCAGAATTAAACAGACATAAATTACTTGTCGAATTTCGCAAAACACGAGAGAGTTTAAAAATTTACAGACACACCTTATAATTTCTGTTAAAAATATTTCTGGGTGAAAAATAGGATGAAAAAAAAACTGTATAACCCACAGTTTATAATCGTATCAAGGACTGAATATCAACATTGAGTAACGTTCGTTTTTTTTCCCAAATTTTCTCCATCAACAATCACCTGTAATGATGGAAGACAAATCAACTGCATTCACAAAGACATGCGCATGCGTGTCCCACCACGCTTCCACCAGCCTGCTTCATTGAGCGCGTACTGTAATGACTTCTGGTCATCCTCTCATTAAAGTATGAGTAAACATTTCACATACAAAGACAAATATTAATAAAAAAAAGGGGGGGAATTTTTAACTTCCCACTCTACTACCCAAACAAATGTAGAGTGGCATTTTATCGTTAATACAAAGCGTGAACTACGCCTCCAGACTGTTCGACGCTGATATATATATATATATATATATATATATATATATATATATATATATATATATATATATATATATATATATATATATATGCATTCACATGAGTTGAAAAGGTCAGAAGTTAATGATCCATGGAATATTTCTTCGGTTTGACTCGAACACCGATCAGAAGTGATTAGAACTGTGACACAGAGAAAGAGATGATTCTTTCAATTACTACCAGATAAATAGATAGATAGAAAGATAGGTCGATAGTGGGATATTTTGGGTATGATTAACAAAGATTTTGTCATTTCATATTTTATCTCTACTATCTCAAACATTAATATAATTGGAAAGCTGTTCGTTATTCGATATTTCTCGCCGTTTTCCAATCTCTAGATCTCCAATTATTCAATGGCCTTTCATTTTCCAGCCGCTCTCGTCGTTCCATAGACATTCTCTCGAAATATTTCTGGATAAATGTATAATATTGTCATTCTCTTCTTAGTGGGCTGACCAGCGGGTTTAAAGAGATAGAAAGAAGAAATTTCTTTATTTGAAATATTAATATTCAACTGAGAAAAATGTCAGCAAATATTGTGAATGGATACACAGACACACAAAAACTTACACACTCAAACACACGCACACACACACACACACACACATATATATATATATATATATATATATATATATATATATATATATAAACTATCGTTGTGTTTCTGTGTGATGTATATATTGGTAAGGAATACCCTTCAACAAAAAATTGTCAGACAATACGGTCGATTTGGTGTTGAAAAAAGATTTCTCTAAGCCTCACGTTATCCATAGTTTATATATCTATATATATATATATATATATATATATATATATATATATATATATATACACACACACACAGATAGATAGATAGAAACGCACATACACACACGCACGCACACACACACACACACATATATATATATATATATATATACACACACACAGATAGATAGATAGAAACTCACATACACACACGCACGCACACACACACACACACACACACACACACATATATATATATATATATATATATATATATATATATATATATATATATATATATATATTAATGTATTCAATAGAAAGGCCTCAAAAATACGGTAGATTTATTTACTAGTTTTGCCCAAATATGTTATAACAGCTATAAAACTGAAATGTATTATACTTAAGGATTAATATAACACTTTTATGAATATATACATACACACTCATATATATATATATATATATATATATATATATATATATATATATATATATATATATATATATATATATATATATAATAGCTGGCCACTCGTATTCAAGTCTACTAGGTGGGGGGTTAGCTAATCCGTATTGCAGACGCTTGTCAGGCACATTTGTGTTCGTTCAACACCCACACAGCCAACCTGTATTTTATAGTGCAGTTATGCTGTGCACATTCAGTTGATCTGGGAGAGAGAGTGTTATCTAGCGTGCTCATCAATCTGGACAAGGTAAGCACACGATGATTTGTGACTCCATATGTTCCTTCTACCTAATTACACTCGCATGGATTGTTAGGATTTTTATGCACTTTGCAAAGGTGCTGCATATATATATATATATATATATATATATATATATATATATATATATATATATATATATATATACATGAATATAAAATATAATTAAAAAATAGTAGAAGAAAACTTTTAAATACATTAATTTTTTTATTTAAAATATATGACACAAAATTAAGTCCAAATTAAAAGTAATATATGCTAATATGCATTAAAATTTCAAGAATATCATATACTCAGTTTCGTTTAATAGACATTGTATTGTGTCCCTTGTCAGCGTTTATCGTTTCCCGAGACTTTCGGCTAACCTGATGATTATTTATGAAAATTCATTTATTTGAAAATATTGATAAACCCATAATTATTTGGTGTTTGAATTATAAATATTTAAAAAATAATCTTTTCGTTTGCCTTATTCAGAGGAAAAAATGAGTCAGCTAAGTTTTCCTTTTGTCTTAATTCTTATTGTCCTTTTAAAGTTATACTCTACATGCAATTATATATATATATATTAAATATATATTATAAATTAGTTGATTTAAAATATGGTTTTTCCGCTACACAGTTTTAACCCTGTTTCAAAAATGGAAGGTCCGAATTTAATTTTGCAATTAAATTAGACATAAGTTCCATTTCATCCTCAAGCGAATTTTGGAGTAATGTGACACCATTTTGGGTTGTTAGAAAGAAAGAAAAAAAAGAAAAGGCGATAATTAAATTTAGGTGATAAGAAGCCATCACGAACAGGACACTAAGCGATGTTATTTTTCTAACAAAGAAAAGAGTTAAAAATTATTTTTTCATTGTCGAGAAAGTAAGATACTGGATTTAATCTGATTTATGTTACAGGGCGGAGAATAAGATATAGCCAATTTGCCCATGGCAGTGGTGAAACTTCCAGGCTGGTAAATGGCCTTCGAAACAGAATTCTAAAGAGATAAAAATTCGCACTGACCGAAAAAACAAAATGCCCGCCCGACCTCCAACAGGCTGCTGGGAGATAAAAATTAATTAGGTCAAGCTTGACCGAAACTAAAATGTCCGTGGAACCACCTCCATGTCATTTGGGAAAAACACTATGATAGCGAAATTATTTTATCAGAACAGTTAATTAGCAACAGAATGCAAATACGTCCAATTGACCACCCACTTGTTTGGCGAATGCCCCGGGTGATAAAGTCCAAGTGACATTTGACTAAGATAAGAGTCCAAGGGTTTGTTATCGGGCAGAAGGAAAGAAAGAGAAAGAAAAGAAAAAAAAAAGAAAGATATTTTTTTTTTCTTTGAGCAAGATTTTTTTAAACCGAGGCTAGTTCAGCCACACCGACGCCGCTGAGCGCCCATTGGCTGGACAGTGGCATGAGCGTTAGGCGGAGGTAATCATGTGAAGAAGGAGGGAGGCCTGTTGCGCTCCCCTGAAGGGATAGGTGTGAGATGCCACTGTGAGAGAGAGGGGAAACCCGTTGACACCCTATGAGGGTATGGTAAGATACCAATATGAGAACAGAAGAAGGTGGGTGGACGAAAGACTTCCAAAAATGGAAAATAATAAATTTTCCAGAACGAAAACAAAGAAGTGGATTGTGGATTTAGGATTATCAAGGAACCTCAAACCCCGACAGGCCACCCTGGTTTTGGTCGGCGTCCATATAAGCAGAGTCGCAGCAAGTGAAAAGCAGTACCAGTTAGAGTTCCATTTGAGAGGCAGCTGAGTAAAGTTTGCAGTTGGAGTTGCACCCGCCTCGCAGATAGCTGACTTGAAAGCTTCCAGGCATCACGGCCTCAACTTCTAGCCAAGAACAATTTATTTTTGAAGAACGACTTAGACTCATACCACAAAAACAAGTTTTACGAATATCGCCTGAAGATACACCAAGAACCAGTTTCTTAAAGAAAAAACAACTTAAGATGTTAAGACTCGCCTAACAAACACAAAGTGTCACGAATACATATAGCAGGTTTGGGAGAAAGACGCAGTCCTGTATTCAGCAACCAGATATAAAATATTGTTATCCTTTTTAAACACATTTGAACTTTTCGAGTTATTATTTTATTTTATTTTACATATACTTGTGCGGTGTTGCCATTAATCGAACTCAGCTTGCATTACGGCCCGGCGACTGATTGATTTCGTCTGCCTAAAATCAAATCACAACGTGGGTAGGTTAGACTGGAGATCAAAACAGTTACTTCGGTAACCAGACGTTGGAGGCGAGCTTGGAACGACAAGGCTGATACCGAATCTAACCAGATTCCCATCCGAATCACCAAAAGGTTAGAACGTCACATTTCGTGGCGAGACCAATACCAAGCCAGTTGGTCGTCACAGGACAGGATAGATAGCACGACGGATGCAGCCAGGCAGACGTCACATTTGGCGCAGCGACACCAGGGGGCACGTCACAGTAACTTTTAAGATTACTGGGTTTTAAAGACACAGCGAAAATTATAATTCACGTTTCCAAGGTTACAGATAAATTCACTTCCACTAGACAGGGGTGTTTGCGTGTTCTTTATGTCTGCCTTTTGATGTATCCGTTAATACAGACATAAAAGACACGCAAAAACCCCTATCTAGTGGAAGTGAATTTATCTGTAACCTTGGAAATGTGAAATATGATTTTAGCTGTGTCTTTAAAACCCAGTAATTTTAAAAGTTACTCCAAAATTCGCTGAAATGGAACTTATGTCATTAATTTAATTCCAAAATTAAATTCGGACCTTCCATTTTTGGAACATGGTTAGAACAGTGTAGCGGAAAACCATATTTTAAATCAGTTAATTTATAATATTAATGCTCTGTAAATTTACATTGAGCACTATTTTGTAAAAATAAAAACATCTATAAGAACACAGGATTATATCTCTTACTGTTCTTTCTTTTTATTTATATATACATATATTATATATATATATATATATATATATATATATATATATATATATATATATATATATATATATATATATTTGTGTGTGTGTGTTGTAATATTTCTATTTCAAATATCAGTTTTTGAATCTAGATTAGTGATTCACAGAATAATTCGCGTGTATTTTAGCTGTAATTTTTTTAATTCAACTGATTATTTTTAACTGTATCCTTATGAAAATTAGATTTTAACTCATCCCTAATCTGGTTTGTATATAACATTGCAAGCGCCTTGTCTCTAAGGGTTTACGCAGATTATGTGAAATGATTCCCCTGTTCAGTTACAACAGTCCCTATATATATATGTCAAACGTAAATTTAATTGAGCTGGATCTTTTCTAACTGATATCTTTATCTGTAAGTTGAAATGATGATCCCTGCCCATTTTGTGACCCCGTGATCCCGTTTTCCTCTCCATTGTTCATCTATTTTAATATTATTCACAATGCTCTTGATAGTTCTTGAGTGGAATTTAAAGAAGGAAGACATATTATGAATTGTGGTACATTTGCTGAAGATCTGAATGATCTTTTTTCTCTCACCATTGCTCATTTTTGAAGACAGTGGGTCTGACAGAAAACAATTTTAACCTGATCAATTTTAATTGAATAACTGAAATAGTTTTTCAGTGATTCTTATCATAAATGGTGTTAAGATGGCTAAATCTCTTACCTGACAACATGGAATAAAGAAACCTAATTACTTCAGTGTTGTTTTAGATAATAAACAATTTGTCGGATAGATAAATGTCTTGTTATATGTTTTGGATAATTTTACTGTTACAACCGATATATATATATATATATATATATATATATATATATATATATATATATATATTAAGTATTTAAGCAGCAATCTTAAAAATAAAACACTCAATAATATCTACTATGAACATGGACACAATGTGATGACTGTGTTTTGAAAAGAAAAAAAATATATATAAATACATACATACAACAATATATTACTAGTTGACAGTTAATATATTTCATCCTTGAAAATAGCTAAATGTATAGCGGAAAAAAGTCGGAAAAATTAACATTTAGACAGTTTTTATATAATTTATTAGGTTGGTGCAAAAATAATGATGTAATAATGTCGTTTTTTGACGTTAGAAAATATGTCAAAGAACAACATTATTACGTCATTATTTTTGCACGAAGAAAAAAAAATGTAATATCATATGAGAAATTATATAAATAACTTAATCAAAGCACCTTAGTGGCTTATTTCATTTTTCTTGTGTTTGGACGCATAGTGTAGAAAATGTCCAACTAGAGTCTGTCTATATTTCTGAGATGAGGTATTATGTACAGTATTTACATTACTATTGTCCTCATCTTTGTCGCCATATTTGTCACAACGTTTCGGTTGTACGCTCCGGCCCTGTGGTTGGAATTTCGAACTGAACCCTTTATTTCGATCCCTGGGGTAGACTGTTCTAGTTCCACGTGCCATGTTTGATGGATGTCAGTTATCAGTTATCTCCTGCTAATTTTTCCCTCTGAAAGTTCTCCACTGCCTTAACCGGGTATTGAACTCACACTCTTTGTGTCTGTCACTGGATCTAACAAAGCGCCTTTACACTGTGCCATGTGTTCTTGAGGACATCTGGGTATGAATTTCTGGGTATTATAAACCTAATGTTTTCAGCAACCATTTTTACCAGTGCTCATATTGCAATTTTGCTGTTATCATTGCAGGTTTTTTTTTACCAGAGCTCATATTGCAACTTAGTTATCCTTGCTTTTCTCTGACACTCCTTATTACTGGTTCCTATATTGTATTTATTTCTATGCTTGGTCGGCTCAGGAGATTTTTGTGGCCTAGCATATGTGCTGATTCTTTAAGTTTACAAATTTTCCAATGGTGTTCCCTGTCTATGATCTCAACATGATTCCAGGGAACGGTGTTCTCCCTTCTCTCTCCATATGTGGTCAGCCACGCCTGATTTTTCTACTTCCCCTCGCGTTACAGCTTTCTGGTGTTCTTGCAGCCTTACCTTGAGGGGGCGGCCTGTCTCTCCATTATATTCCTTTTCGCAGCTGCAAGGGATAACTGACATCCATCAAACATGGCACGTGGAACTAGAACAGTCTCTACCCCAGTGATCGAAATAAAGGGTACAGTTCGACATTCCAACCACCTGAAGAAAGCCGAAGCGTACAACGGCCGAAACGTTGTGACAAATATGGCGACAAAGATGAGGACAATAGTCCAACTAATGTAAATACTGTAAAATGTCCAACTGTTTTATAATTCAGAGCGCTTTCATATATACTTTTATCCATTTTTAAGGATGATTTTATTTTTTCGGTTTAATTGGGTGTCTGCGTTGTGTGAGATGTTTTCTTTTCTGAACACAGCAAATTGTGGCCATGTTCGTAGTTAATATTATTAAGTGTTGACTCTTTCTTTTTATGATTAAGCCTTCCATTTTAAAAAAAAATAATTCATATCTTTCCCAAGTGTAAGCGAATATTACGAACCGGACAAGAATTGAAACTCGGCTATCCGATTTCCATTTCCTAGCCATTATCTATTAGACCATCCGATCTTGTGCCATGTGTCCTCAAGTTCAATACCTGGGTAAGGCGATGGAGAACTTGGAGAGGGGAATTAACAGTTGGTAACTGATAACTGACATCCATTAGCCATGGCACGTGGATAAAGGCGTTGGTTAGATCCAGTGACAGGAACGAAAGAGTGTGAGTTCAATACCCGGTTAAGGCAGTGGATAACTTGGAGAGAGGAATTAACAGGAGATAACTGATAACTGACATACATTAAACGTGGCACGTGGAACTAGAACAGTCTACCCCAGGGATCGAAATAAAGGGTTCAGTTCGACATTCCAACCACCTGAAGAAGGCCGGAGCGTACAACGGCCGAAATGTTGTAATAAATATGACGACAAAGGTGAGGACAATAGTCCGAATAATGTAAATAATGTACATAATACCTCATCTCAGAAATATAGACAGATATTAAACGATGACAACACACATAAATGCAATTAGTATCAGTTATAAAAAGATTTGTTATCAACTTCATTCTACAAAAAATATAGACTGCGATTAAATTTTATTCAAATATATTCACTATTATGATTTCAATCAATTTATCAGGCTTTTTCGATAACTTTTGTGCAAAATACTCTAGTTTTTTTGTTTTGTTTTTTATCGAAAGCTTTTTAATTGGCAGAAAGCGCAGTAACAATAAACTGGAGAGCCAATTTTTGTGTGTGTGTGTGTGTTTTAATTAACAAATCTTATGAATTGCAACCAATAGTAAAGTTAACTATTCGGTCAATTAATCCAGATTGCTTCCTGCATGGAAACTGTTAATGTCATCATTACTATTCACGAACCGAAACTCATACGATAATAGTAAATATTTATTGAAAATGAGAAAGATTAACGGTGAAAAAGGCTGCTAGTCAACTTTGTTAATAACGCGATACAGGCGGATGTATGATTCAACCGAAGACATTGAAAAAGTTGGTTTAATCTATATACATTTAAGTCATGTTAAATTAAATTGAAGGTCGAACTTACGATCTGACTCATTGTTTTGTCTATTCATATGCTTTTCAATATATATATATATATATATATATATATATATATATATATATATATATATATATATATATATATATATATATAATTTTTACCTGTACTTAACGAGACAATCTGTCGCCTACATTTCCAGATGAATATTTATGAGAATTGAAATGTTTAAAGATCTGCCTGCGAAGAAAGAAATACTGGTTTTTGTTGTCTGTCCATAATGAAAAGATACACGTCAGCAGGTGTCTTCCTTGGGTTGTTGCGTATAAATATTTCAGTTTTATTGAACAGCTCAGACGCATGACTCAACTGTGACAAACGTACAAAGCAGTAAAGAGTTCAGAAAAATTAGTACAGATCAACAGAGTGACAAACAGCTACTCATTCAGAAATTCGTCAGTAAGTCGTTCCCACCCTACACTTTATAGTCGTACTCTCTTTGAAGTTTTATAAAAAAACAAAAACCCTGAGGATCAGGCCTCAAGCCGAAAGCTAATATAAAAAGGGCCTCTGTAGAGATAAGGTTAGCTATGTATGTGGGCAAAGGGAAAAATACTAAGCCTAATGAACTTATTGATGATGACTTACATCATATAGGTTTGGCTTAAGGAAGGTCAACCGACTTCGAATGAATAAAGTAAAAGCGGAAAGACAGTTTGTTACCTGAAGCAAGGAACATGGCCGAAAAATCTCCTTGGTAAATGGAGGAGATGGATGCGCATGGTGAAGGGTTGGGACTTAGTGCTTATGAAATTGCAGAATGGAAAAGTGGGGGTGATGTTTGGAAAGAAGCTTTGTATGGATATTTACGAAGAAGATTCTTTGGAATCACATCAGGGATAGAAGGTTAGAGCAGTTTTGCTAAAAAGAAGTTGAGACAGACAAGAGAGATAGAGAAGAAAAAAGAGTGATAAACAGAGGAAAAAAAGAGAAAAAAGTGTTTTTTTCTTGTGTTTTTTTTTTTTTTTTTTTAGAATATATCTAAAAAGACGACTTCTAGACATTGTGTTATATTTAAGCCGTTAGCGCAAACTGTGGATCGGAATAAGTGATCGGTTACGCTGCCGACGCCAAACAAGGTAAATTAGACCTTTTGAAAAACCGAAGCCGATTCGCTTCCACAACTCCCCAACGCCATATTCGCATCAATTTTGCTTTCGCCTGCATCAGCCCCGACATGACTCTGCCACGAATATCTTAATGACATTTCGAAGAACATGTGTCCTGCTTCTCAGAACTTTTGACTCATAATAGGATACCATCGATTGAACTAAATATCTTAACCGCCATCCCCGTCTCTTGCCTCCACCGGCCGTTGCAGGTTGTTTGGTAAGAGCGAAGAATCGTCACGACCTTTTTGGCAACTACGCTTGGAGCGTTTTTTTCTTCTTCTATTTACGCTGTAAACACGTAAGAAGATAGTATTACGAATATATAGAGATGTAAATAAAGACAGTAATAAAGAAGATATCAAGGAAGAAAATAAAGAAAATCAAGTATGACGTATACAGAGTCGACATAGAAAAACATACGAAACAATTTATAATTATTTTTACTATTGTTCACAAAGTACAACGCCCAAGAGTAGAGTCAGACAAGGTAGTGTGTTAATAAATAGGGCTATTGTAAGGGTGTACAGGCGGGAAACAAGAGGGATATATTATAAGGTTATATAGAATAAATGATATTGAGTCAATCGATTTGATATGGTTAAGATTTTAGTGTTCGCGGCAGTATTTGCATGGTATCTTAACCATATTGCAACAGCAGTTCCGCCGAAGATGTTTGAGTGTAACTTCCAACCTACCAAAGGAATATGAAGTGAAGGATTATGATTCATGTATACAGAAACATTATATTATATATATATATATATATATATATATATATATATATATATATATATATATATATATATATATATATATATATATATATATATATATATATATACATATATATATATATATATATATATATGGTATCAAATGACAATTGTAAAAAATCTTACATTTTACCGACGGGTTTCGTCTTCCGACTTTTTCAAGGCAAAAAGAAAATCGAAATTTTTTTGTTGCTATAGTTACATTAAAAATCCAAATTTAAAAAGATAGACGCTTGAAAAAGTCGGAAGACGAAACGCGTCGGCAAAATGTAAGATTTTTACAATTGTCATTTGATACCAATCTGTCTTGTCCACAGAATTCATCTGTGAATTTAACTATATATATATATATATATATATATATATATATATATATATATATATATATATATATATATATATATATATGGGAAAAAAAAAACATTATTAAGGAGAGAGAATAATAAAATGACAGGAATTAAGAAGACAGAAAATAATCATTGACATTTAAATTTTGAAAATCAATGTTGACTGGAAAGTAAAAAGCCAAAAGAAAGTTCCACAAGTGAGAAGTGCGAGAGAAGAATTTGTTAACATAATTACAGCTACATCTAACCATTTCAAGTGTAAATTGATGAGATTTAGCCGCCAATCTAGTACTAGACCTAAATTCATCAATTCGAGGTCCCAACGTTGTGTGTGTGTGTGTGTGTGTGTGTGTGTGTGTGTGTGTGAGAGAGAGAGAGAGAGAGAGAGAGAGACTGATTCAGCTTTTTCATTTTGTCTCACTTCCCCGTCACACACAGTGCTGGCTAAAATGATGTATACACATCACAGTTTGTTTTTTTTTTATATTTGCAATAACGTTTGCTTAGCATTGTGTCTATCTGTCTATCTATCTATCTATCTATATATCTATCTATCTATCTATCTATCTATCTATATATATATATATATATATATATATATATATATATATATTAGTGGTTAATATACACATATACACGCGTATGTGTATGTATGTACGTGTAAATATAAATATGTTGATGTGTATGTGTATGTTTACACGTATGTGTTTTGGGGCATAGAAATAGTAGGTCCTTGCTAGATTAAATATTCTTTATATTTTTTATATGTTTATATTAAATTTGTAACCTGTAGTTGATATTTTTTTTGTCAAATTTTCTTGATTGAACAGCGGGATTTTTATAAATGACCTTTGGTCTTAGTTGCCCACCCCCATCTTTTTCTTTTCTTCTCTCTCTCTCTCTCTGTCTCTCTCCCATCTTCTGATATTTAAGTTTAGAATCTATCTCTTTTATTGTGCGTAGTGTCACCACAAATGTATAAACCCATTTCCGGTGTCGGTTTTTAATTTAATTTAGGTCAGCGTTTACATAATGAATAATTTATCGGAAAATAATTCATATTTATCTATATCTCACTCATTTAAACGATCTTTAACCCCGATCCTTAAAAAATCTCTCAGTTTAATTTTAATCCCCCACTTCATTAAAATATTTCCTTGGTCTGTGGTTAATAGAATGTGCATAAAGTATTGATTGCTGCCTAAATATAAACTATCAAATTACTTGACCCGGCAGCCAACATGGAAAATAACACTACTACATTAAGGAAAAACCTCGTCTTACGACAAATAAAATCAGCTCTAAATGACATCCAACATTTAAACAACGAAATACACAAACTAAACATTACAATACACTAAAAAAACACCTAGACCGATCTGGAATATAATGAAGCATTGTACCACCTCAACCATAACATCAGCCAGCACCAACTTACACACAGACAAATTACTAAAAAACTTTCTAAATTATACCAAGGAAATATTTTACTACCCAACAGTGAAGACAAATATATAAATTTAACCAACCATAAATTAACAGATGACAAGAAAAATTTCTAAATTTAGGGCCAAACTGCCACATCCAACCTAAGTTTGACTTATCAACAAGACTAACCGAAATTAAAATTCTATACCAATCACTATCCCAACTTGCTAAGCGTGGAGACATAGCAGTTCACCCACACCTGAGAGACCTACTCAAAGCCGAAGGCTTGAAGAACCGATCCCCTGGCAACAACCATAGTAATATCTTAACACTAAAACTAAAAAAGGCCGCGAAAGAGTTAAAAAAAACAACCCCGACATCGCCATCAGACGAGATGATAAATCTAACACGTACGTCATACTGGATAAAGCCGATTACCACCAAAAATTAAAAAATATCGTCGATGATCGAACTAAATTCACCAATATACATGGGTGCGTGTATGTGTGTAAGAATGAAAGAGAAGAACACACAGAGATAAAGCTCGAATAATGGTTCACCAAGTAAAACGCCCAAGAGTAGAGCCAGAAAAGGCAAGAAAGAGACTGGACACTAACATCGTGACTACACTGGGACACTCGCGAAATATAGTGACACTATTCAGAGTGCGATTCTTTGATTGTCGTCTAAATTACGTAAAAATGAACATAGCACCGATATCTCATTTTAACATATATATATATATATATATATATATATATATATATATATATATATATATATATATATATATATATATATATCAAAAAAATTAGTCAATCAACTCGCCAATGGATCAACCACATCCTCCAGACGACATCGGAAACTCCTTGATCTCTTCTGGACACTCTACTTTTTTTAAGTTGGTGAATGCTGTCATAATCCTTGCTTTCAGTTCATCTTTCATGTTACACGGAGCTTTATTTTTGTCTCTCACTCAACTACGCCCCATACATTATAATCAGGGTGGCTGCAGTATGCGGAGCTAGGTGACCATAGATACGGGTTGATGGGGTCACAGAAATTGTTTGAAAACAATACTTGGTTCTCTTACTTGTGTGACATGGTGCAGAGTCTTGTTTGCAGACATAGTGTCTTCCAGCAGCTACCACCATAACCCACGGTGGTACTACCTCCTCCAAGCATTTGTTGTAGGTCCCTGTGTTGAGTCTGAGGACTTCGCTAGGAAAGTCAGAAGTTATTTTCAGATCAGAACGATCAGAATGAGTTTTTCGAGTTGCTGTACCTTCGTAATCACCATTAGACTCATCCAACCTGATTGGCACGCAAGCACTCTGAAATGTTCGTATTGGAGATTCCGGAGTGAATGCCAATCAGTACAGCATGTCGTTTCCAAATGTCTAGATGAGTGAATTGCGCCATGGTGCTCTTTTTCTCACATACGGTCCCCAAACGATACTACTATATTGTGAACCAACAAAATCAAAAACGGACCACGCATGCGCGAAATTAAAATTATAAAATCGCGAAAATTTATTCTTCGCAA
>OZ010590.1:22510280-22522780 GCA_963932145.1 Acanthosepion lycidas | reverse complement strand
CTTTAATGATGATCGTAATAAGGACACTTTAAATAATTGTTTAATAATGATGATGATGATAATAGGGACACTTTTAAGTAAATGTTTAAAGCATTACATATCCTAATAATATACCAACATATATAAATAATTCAAAAGGTGATGAGAATAGAACATGTTATAAATAAGTATAATTATAGTATTAATAAGTGTGAATAAAGTTTTGTTGGTCAGGGCCACCGCGTAATTACCCATAAACTCCCTATCGGTGAGCAGGCCGCCTGGCTGTGCGCTCCCGGAAGTCGTTTATGGTCTTCGCCATCTTATAAACATTTCCTTTTTTTCTATCTATATTTGTATACATTCCAACTGACGGTATTAGAGTTTCACACATTTTCGCAGATTTTGACATCATTCTGGTTATTTTTTCGTTCAAATCTTTGAATTCATTTTGTTCATGCTAAGCTCCGAAAAAAATTCACTATATAAAATTCACTAATTGTATTCTTATTATTGAATATGTAAAAATAATTGAACTTTTTAACAAGAAAAATTTCAAGTTGATGTCAAAAATTGCCGCAAAACATCGTTTATTTATTTTAGATGGAATTATATTTCTAATTTGTATATAAATGCTTTAGATTTATTTATAATTTTTCTAGTTGAGTTGTTCACCTATATTGCATATGATGCAATATTCTACATAATTAGGTTACAATAAAATTTGTATTTTATATGAATGCTGATTCATGAAAATTGAGATGTAGTAGTGTGGACGATCCTTGTATCGTAGATTCAGCGGATGTAGAACATGAGACCTTTGCACGGGGTCATGTCTTTGGTATATTTACTCCTAAGCTGGTCTAGATTTCTTAAATACAAACGTACATCAGGGTAAAAAGTGTGATTCACTTTAAAGTAGCGAGAGAAAGTCGTTCTTCAAGTTTAATAATTGAATACTTGACAGAAGTCCAGATTTTTTTCCCTCGTACAATAAACTAGGCCTTGAGCAAGTATTTCTTATGATCCCAATAACTATATCCCTGCCAAATATTATTAAAAAAAATAAATCTCTTATGTTTAAAAAATTAAATAAAGAGATTTTAAAGTAGGATGTTATTGAGTTTAACGGGTTGGATGTTATTGAGTTTAACGGGTTGGCCGGCCGTAGTGAATGGTTCGCTGGGTTTGAAATTCTAATATAAACTGTTAACACTGATAGATTAATTATAGTTCATCTCCCTCCTTCTCAAGTGTTTTGCGTTATCAACATATGATTTTATGATATCAATTCGTGGTTCTATTATTGGGTTGAAGGTAAACAGGATGCGAACGAAGAAGAAAACAAAATGGCGAACTGAGCAAAAATAAGAAAATATAAAGAAAAGGGCGTTCTCAATTTCAAGTGGACTACTTTTTCGGCCTTACACCGCGTAGGAATGTCCAGTATTATTTTACAAGCGTAACGAAGAGAAACAAGGCTAATATTATGGGACACCCAATGAGGATCGAAATCACTATTCAGTCGTAATGATCTAATGAGACAAGACTACTAACAATTAAACTATGCTGATGTGCCCAAAATTGATTTTCTAAGCGTAGCTTAGATGTGGCACAAGGGCGAATGTGGTGAGCACTCATTGTATTATTCCCTATGTTAACCAAATAAAATATAAATATCGCCCCAATGCTAGTTGTCCTATTAAAGACAAGGTCAATGATTGCATTTGCCCTAAACCAGAGTGTTGTTTCTGGGGATTGATCTGAATAAACACTTTAACATACGATCTGTCCCTGATATTGATCCCTTTAACGCATAAATATTGCATACCGAAAAGGCATCGCACAGACATACAGACTGATAAGCAGACAGACACACATATATCTTCTGTTTTATATATAGAAATATTCTATGTAAAAAAAAAAAAAAAAAAAAAAAAGTCCATTTATACACTTTAACAATTCTATGTGTCAGAGAAAAATTATGAGCTAACATAAGTTGGGAACTATTGATGCGATAAATGAAGGCTCAGTATTGGAAATTAGAAACAGGGTTCCAGTTCCAGTTAGGTTCGGTATATTCACTTACGCGCAAATAACCTTGAAAAAGGCATGAATCCACCTCTTCTCTCTGTAGTTTAGAGTTAATTAGGAGGTGTTGTATCAGTAAATTGTTATTATCACCAAAATAAACTTTACCCTCTAAAAATATCTGGCTTTAAATAACCTGCAAAATGCAGATAAACGGTAATAAATATCAATAGATCAATCAATGTTGTGTGAACTTATAAATATCTTTGATGCGTGCTCCAAGCAAATACAACAAGCGATATATCCGTATCAGGGCGACCATTACTAGTAGTAATTCTAGTACAATGAATAATGTATAATTCTAGTACAATGATATTAGCAGCAAGCTGTCTCGATTTCAATAGGAAATATAAAGGCTTTGTTTTCTGAATATCTAAAAGTCAAATACTGAGACAAGAAACTATTCGTTACGTTTCCTTTTCATTTGCATTATCAACGAAGCCATTTTAAAAAGCCCGGATGTTAAAAAGAAGGACAAATAATAAAGGTGCCTTGCATTTTGAATACCCGATTTCTGAAATATCACTTATAGGAAATGTTCTTTAAATATGCTTTAAATATCTTAAAGAGTCCAATTTTAAAGTGCTTCTAAGAAAACAGTGTTGACGGAAAAAAAGAGAGGACTGGAGGGAAAGTTGTTGTTAGTTTTCATTTACGTCTGTGTTAAAAGAAGGATACTGGAGTAGAGTTACTGGAATGGATTCTTTTCACCTCGAGGATTCGAAAATTGAACAGAAAATTGCAATGGCGTTGAGATAAAATGAAAACATAAATAAATACATAAAAACAGACAGACACAAGCACATATATGTGTGTGTGTCTGTGTGTCTTTGAGAGTGTGTTCTTGTGTGTATATACTAACGTTTATCTTGGAGAACATCAAAGACAATATAATATATCTGGCTATCTTTCGTTCCCTATCTTTCTTCATATAAAAAAGAGAAGAAATGGAGAAACAGAAATATATATATATATATATATATATATATATATATATATATATATATATATATATATATATATATTTCTTTTCTCCTTTTCTATCATTTCTGTGAGTTGATCAATTAAATAGGTCAGTGTGTGAAACTTACACCCGTCCTCCTTAATATTAATTATTGTAATAAAAATGAAAATAAATTTTAGGACAGTCCCTTCCCTCTCTAAATTCGACCATATCTCTCACACTATCCCTCATCACCCTCTGTGTCACCTTATATAAGCTTGCTACTGCCCTTCAAAAGTGTAAATTTTAAATCCATTCTTCACCCTTAAAAGTGAAGTCTGAAGATCTAGATAAAAATAAAATCGCTGGTGAAATAAATTATAACTAATGGAACCCTAAAGTGGTCTGCATTTATTTAAATAAAGTATATACATACATACATATATATATATATATATATGTGTGTGTGTGTGTGTGTGTGTGTGTAGTGTATTGGGGCAGCAGATCATTATTCAAACATGTGTTGTTAAATATAACAGACAACGAATGTCTATTATAATGTGTCGTGAGCCGTTCTAAGCTTCGCATACTGGCAATAATTTCGGGAGATAATACGGTCAAAAACTCTGCAACATTTGGATATTTTTTTTAGTATGCGCTTCCTCGATCTAAGATTTACGACCGGCATCTGCTATTCTGTGACAGTTATCGTCGCATTGCAAACTTCTATGCAAACATTAGACGATTTGATTTTGAGGGTGAACATCTCCGTTGTAATGTCCATATAACCACTCCAGTAATGGCACAAGTAAGGGGAAGTTTAGATCAAGGAACGGCATAGTAAAAAATATCCAAATTTTGGACAGTTTTGTATTTATTTTCACCCAAAACTAAAGCCCCTATGCGAATCTTAGATCGGCTCATGATCAAGCATAACAGACATTCGTGAAGTCTGTTATATTTAACAATATATATATATATATATATATATATATATATATATATATATATATATATATATATATATATATATATCCTTTCAAACGTTTTTATACGGAATTCGAATCAAATGGTAGGTTCTCCAGAAAAGCAGATCAGGTTCATGCCCTGGAGTCGTAATCATTGTATTTACCAAGATATATCGAATACTGAAGTCAAGAAGCGTAATATACTCTGTATAATATTTAAAAATAGCGTCTATTTCAAATAAGATTTGCATACTAACATTAATATATGACGGATAAAAACATGTTTTACACACAAAATATTTAAAGCTTTCCCCATATATATATATATATATATATATATATATATATATATATATATATATATATATATATATATATATATATATATAAGAAAGAACAGTAAAATATGTAACCTGGCGTTCTTATTGATAGGATGAAATGGTACTAAGATTTTTAATTTAATTACAAAATTAAATTTAAAGTTTTTAGCTTCCATTTTTGAAACATGGTTATTACCGTGTAGCGAAAAACATTTTAAATCAGTTAATTTATTATTATTATTATTATTATATATATATATATATATATATATATATATATATATATATATATATATATCAAATTTGACAAATAGAAAACATTTAATCGAAACTAGATTTGATTACACCTTTTTTCCTTTCTAGGTTCCATCAGATTCCAAAACGACAGAAAAAATGTACAGCATGCCGTTTCCTTATATATATATATATATATATATATATATATATATATATATATATATATATATATATATATATATATAGAAAACGAAAACAAAAAACCCGAGAATATGTAATCCTCAAATAACTCATACCTTTTTTGTCTACATGAAAGTTTCTTAAAAATAATGAACTATTACATAAGCGAAATGAGTTTACTGTCATTTGTAGACGGTGTAAAATGTTCACCTCAAAAAAGTCTATATATTACAATTACATATTCATTAGTTTATTATGTATTATGGTACATGTAATACTAATTTAATTCCTTGAATTTTAATTTTAAATTGCTTCGTATTAAGAAGAAGTAACGAATAAAATATTAATTACATTTTTGTTCAAAACTATATAAAAATGTTTTGATCATACCAGAGTTCCTTTTAATATGTCCAAAATATGTTAAAAGATTTATAAAAAAAAAAAAAAAAAAAAAAACAGAAAGTAACCCATTATCAGAGATATAAATGTTTTTAATATTTTTTCGCAAATGTATACTTTTTGCCGGAAATAAGGTGTCGAGTCGCTAATACGACATTTCCCCGTGACATGTATGTATACCACGAATCTCCTACCATCTAACCTATATTTTTAACTTTTCAAATTCAGCGTTTATCTTACTTCTGATCAGTTAAAAGAGACACACGCATAAGATCTAAAAATCCGGATCCCTCTCCATATTAACTCTTTAAGAAGCGAATGTATTGTTGTCTACATTCAAATGTCAATCATTTTCACCAAAGTTACTGAACATTGTCTGATGATGAGCTAAAAACTTTAGGTCTCGAAACATAGTAATTTCCCTGTCGCAATGTGAAATATTAGGTTGGTGCAAAAATAATGACGTAATAATGTCGTTTTTTGACGTATTTTTAACGTCAAAAAACTACATTATTACGTCATTATCTTTGCACCAACCTAATATTTTTAATAAAAATATCATGAACAAATATTATCCCTGCGTTGTATTGAACGCTTTTCTTAAAAAATTAAATGCCAGAGAACGGTGGATTCTAAATTTGTTTGTTCTTTCTCTTCATATATATATATATATATATATATATATATATATATATATATATATATATATATATATATATATATACGTGCGTGTGTGTGTGTGTGTATGTTTGTGCGTATGTGTAAAATTATGTGTGATTTATTTATGTACATACATAGGAATGTAGACATTAGATCTGTCCCACCAAAGTAATGTTTGGCTGAAAGTTGATTTGGCTCCTGATGGCATGTTTGATATTTGACGAAAACGAATATCTTTATTTGGTGTTATCAATTTTCCAAGATTGTGTACGAAAAATATTCCATTTCTTCCTTAATTTGCTGCCCACTTCTCATACGGGCATTTTACGTGTCAGGTCTTCAGTATGAATCATATTGGCATGGATAAAATAGCTCACGAACGTTGATAATGTATTTTAACACCAACGTGCATGCTTGCAATAAATATATATATATATATATATATATATATATATATATATATATATATATATATATATATATATATATATATATTCTAATGCAGCTATATGAATGATAAACAAAGATATTTACTCTAGCTTTGAATGGCATGAGAATAAATAATAGCCAAGCAAATGTAGGAAAATATGTTTCGAAAACTTCCCCAGTACATTAAAATTTAGTGTCCAAAACCATGACTTTGAAACAAAAAAATTCGAATAATGTCCATTGGCATAACCGCAGTGACCTTAATCCCACAGAATATAACATCAGAATGAGGTTGATTAGTTTCGTTAATTTAGTTCTTTAAGCAAACAAGGAGGAAGCTTATAGTAAGAGGCAGCTGAAATTTCTGGGACGCATAATGAGAAAAGAGTCTCTGATATCGACAGGTCGAATAGAGAGATAGAACGACAAGGGAAAGCGACACATGACATATCTGGCGGGTTTTAGCAAGTGGATGACAGAACGTGGTCTGGGGGAGGAGGCAGAGTGACAAAACCTATTGAGAGCTACAAATGATAGGGGGAATTGGAGAGCCATGGTTGCCTACGACCTGAAGGGACACGGCAGATAAAAAAGAAAAAAAAAGAAGTGAGAGGTAGCTTATATATGGCACAAGGGCACACGTATGGAGCACCAGGTGAGTATGAAAATCTCTACTCAGTTATAATACTTCTCGAGAGACAAGCTTGCTATCATTGACGCAACTGCTTTAGTTTTTTGTTTGTTTGTTTTTTTCTTTTTTCGACATATCGACCCCTGGGTTATTTATCGTCGAATGAAAGTGGTCAAAATGTACAAAGGATTTTTAGGTAGGTAGTAACATAGGTATGCTTTATACTTGATTAAAAATGGTAGACACGTAATCCATAAGAACGTGGGTCTAAGATTTAAACAGATGTGCGGTTTCGTTAAAGTTTAAATGGTAGATATATTTCCTGTATTTGATTGATTTATTTGTTTGTTTATTGGCATATAATCTCCTTATGGATCATTTAATGCCGAAAATGAATTTTCTTGAAAACTTTGAAATAATAAAAAATATATATTATTCTGTTTTCACAGTTGACACTCACCTTTTATGCATATACATATGTGTTTTTTTTTTATGTTGTATATTTGTTTAGGTTCTGTTTTGAAATATTGTTTGATTTAAGAAATTGTAGGATATTATATGGATTAATGCCAGGAAAGAGTTCTTTCATGTTGATTGTTTGGTAGTATTTTCAGAGGATTTGGGTGAAGTCACTAAAATTTTTTAGTATGTGCATATTGTTGGTAATTTTATTATAAATATGTATTGCCGGTAAATTTCTCTAAAAAAATATATTGCTGGTATTTGACTACAAAAAAATATTTTTATACTTTCGTATTTTTTTGGGGGTGGGGTCATGATTTGCCTAGGACCCCGCTAACAGGAGTTACAACCACAGATGAGGGTGTAAATAAGAATAGCAGCAATTAATAGGTGTTTCTCCACTCCTCAAAACCTCTAATCCCCCGATCAGTAGCTTTGCTAGCAGATGTAGTTTATCGTCATACACAAGATTTCCTGTATTTAACAGTGTCCGACATTATCCACCCGAAAGGAGACATATTTTCTTAGGAATGCATTTTCTCCGACGGTTTATCATACAATTTGCAACCCGAAACGGCCTCATACTAAGGTAACGAAGCCAATCTACTGTTAACTGGGGTAAAGTATTGTCTGTTAGTTTTAACGCCCCCAAAATGAAACTGCTCTCTAACTGAGAGGCCCGTTTCAATCTTCCATCAGCATGGTCAATGCTAACATCCAAGAAAGCGACTCGTTTCACCTTCTTGGGCTAACGTTCTTTGCTGACATGAAGTGGAAAGATTATAGTGAATAAATGACTGGGGAAGTTGGTTCACTGTGTCGTGATAGACAATTTCTCTCTCCAAAATTTTTCTACATATTTATAGGTTTACCATTCGTCCATCTTTGAATAGCGCTCATAAAAAAAAAAAAAAAGAATCCGCAATGTTATTTGTTCTGAGCTGGCATCACGCCTTCGGTCACTTCCCCGCCCCCTGCCTTAAGATAGCTTCCGTGTCATTTTCTATACTTTCATAGTAATTGTTCCCATAAACTTGCCTATACTTTACATATGGGATCTAGGTATTATGGTGACTTTAGTAAGAATTGTTAGTACGAATATGGGGTTTTGGTGTAAGCTATGCTATAGTATGTTTAGTCCAGTAGTTGTAGCTACCTAAGTTAAAGATAAAGCAGACAGATGACCAGCTTTCTCCCATCCAAACATTTAACTTTGTCTCACATTTTTTGTAGTTTCAAAATAAATATTACTTTATTCTATGGCACGTATCGGCAGCCTTTTGCTAACTATTCCTATAAAGGAAATAAAAATTATGTTTGGCGCACTCGAACGAATATATATATATATATATATATATATATATATATATATATATATATATATATATACATATATATATATATATATATATATATACATATATATATATATATATATATACACACACATATATATATATATATATATGTGTGTGTGTGTGTGTGTGTGTGTGTGTGTGTGTGTTATTGCGGAATCTCTTCTCGAAATTCATTCGAGCTGTGTCCTCAAGCACAATATGGTGCCAGTCATAAACGATTTCCTGAGATTAAAAGAAGACACGCGTTGGAATCCTATCAAGGATATTAGATTAATAATCTTTCGTTTTTAAAACAATCTGAGCCTTTGGCTATGATAACTTCATGGCTTTAACCTCATTTAAATGACAACTATATTAATCTCTGAAAAGGTCTATCTATATATATATATATATATATATATATATATATATATATATATATATATATATATATATCCGACTTTCTGTATGTTTTTAGTAGAATAATTTTCATGCTCGAACATGAAATATGAAACCAAAGAGTTTCTGATTTTCTAGGATTTCAAAATGGAGGTAAAATCAAATTTAATATTACACAGAAGCGTATTTTAATATCTATTATCTTTGAATCAATTTGCAACTTCATGTATCATATAATAAATAAATATCTCGTCGCACGTATGTAATTGGTGTGAAAAGAGCATACGCGACCTCCATCGATGCGGTGTAAGCGTTTAAAAATTTGTCTTTCTAGGTCAATTCGGAGTTCGATCCTCATTAAGTTTTGCCCTCCCGTCACATGTGAGCTATGCTTACTAACACGCTAGAGTACTTAGACGTAGCGTAATGGTTAATATGCCTGACAGAATAGTGATTTCGGTATTGACCGGGTGATCCATATATTCGTTTCTGTGCCACATCTAAGTTACGCTTAGTAAAACTTTAGAAGAGCGTTCCCACACTCACACACATAAAGAGTGACTGAAAATTTTCGGCTTGATCAACTTTAGAAGATATGATTAAATATTAAGGTTAAGAACTTGTTTGTCTCGGCAAGAAAGGTTTAAACTTTCTTTCATACGACGAGTTCGCGTTAAGTTCACAAAATCTAAACTGCTATAGTCGTACCATTCGAAAGAAAAGACTGCTCTGTTAACACTCACTGTTATCCACCTTCTAAGGTTGTGATTCAATAGGCACGACGATATCTACATGTGACCACTAACATGCCGAATTTTTTGTAACATTGTGTTCGAAAGTCGTTGCAATCTGTACGATGGCTGACGAATTAATGTACAAGATTTTGAGTAAAGAATTTTAATCTGCTACTAAGACTGACATTCAAAAAGCTTCTTCAGTCTTTTAGGGGAAAATCTTCAGGTCATACAGAAGCTTTGCAATGGTTCACTCGAGAAGACTACCACCTAGTCGAAGTGTATCATAATGTAAATAAACAACGTCATATATTATTAACAGTCCGATAATTTGTAGTTTAAAAGCAGTAAATCAACCTTGCCAACCAGATGCTTCCTTCGTAGCTAAACTGGTTTAGCACGTCAGTTTAGCTACGAAGGAAGCGTCTGGTTGGCAAGATTGATTTACTGCTTTTAAACTACAAATTATCGGACTGTTAATAATATATGACGTTGTTTATTTACCTTATGATACACTTCGACGATTCCGTGTAGGATACAGGTTCGAGTCCTGTCGAGGACAAGTAAATTTTGTTAATACTGTTTATTATAAACAGAGCATTTATTTGCATGTATATGTATTTTGGAGGAGACACAGCGGACTAATGTTTAGCGGCTTGGATTGAGGAATCGGAGAGCCCAGTTCGAATTACAGTCGAATCCATTACATTCGCTTACGTGCTCATACCCTTGAGAAAAGTAGGGATCCTCTTTTTCTCCCGCCAGCTGTAGGTAAATAGCAGGAGAGACTGGGTTCTATAGCCTTGGATGGCAACTGGTCTTGAAGAAGGACAATTCAAAACCTGCGGAGGGTTGTTTGGGGAAGATTTGGCACGTAGTGCACCAGGTCTCTGCATTCGGTCCTTCAAAAAGTGTCGTAAAAATCAATGAAAATCCTATTGATAAATTTAAAATCATTTTGATTCAGGCCCAGTATGACTTACAAGTGAGCAATGGTGAGTCTCCAAAAAGATCATTTACGCCTCCAGTAATGGTCCCAGCATCCAAACACTTGCTTCCATCTTCAAAGACAATTCAAGAGAATGGTGAATAAGATTTAATAAAGAGAGAACAGTAGAAAGGAAAATTTAAACAGGAAGTGGGGTTATCATTTCTACTTAGATTTAAAGAGACCAATTAGAAAGAATCAGTCTCAATCCAAAGGACGTTTAGCACATGACAGACGAGTTTCAGCTATGACAATCCAAAGAGCAGTGAAAAAAAACTTGAAAATGAAACCGTACGTGAAACCCGCCAGGAAACGTGTTACATCTGGACAGAAAGTTTGAAGGTTAGATAGGGCGAGGATCATCTTGAATAAGCCAAAAATGATCCTGGAATAATATATATATATATATATATATATGTATATATATATATATATATATATATTATTATTATTATTATTATTATTATTTTCAGTATATTTCAATACTTCATGAGCTTCATATCATTATCTATGATTAATTAATGATGGACATGTTTCTTTCGTTTATGATCGATTTAATCACGATTCTTCTATTAAGCTTAGGGAATAATTATACATTCTTATTGCTCAAAGTAGAAATTAATAGTGTTTTGAAAACCTCGGAGAATTCCAATAAGATATCTTTAAACATTTCTAAGATACAACGATTCCAAGCTTAATCTAACAAACTTGCTTTTACACGATTGGGAGAAATTTTGTTGTTAGACCAGGTATATATCCATACCTCTCTCTCTCCCTCTCTCTCTCTCTCTATATATATATATATATATATATATATAATTTTTTCTATGAAATATATATATATATATATATATATATATATATATATATATATATATATATATAATATATATATATATATAGATATATTTATATATATACATATATATATGTACATATATATTATAAGTTAATAGACTTAAAATATGGTTTTTCGCTACACAGTTCCAACCATGTTTCAAAAATGGAAGCTAAAAGCCCCTAATTTAATTTTGTACTTAAATTAAAGACATCACTTCCATTTCATCCTCAAGCGAATTTTTCGAATTATTCGCTTATTTTGAAATTTGCTGAGTTTTAAAAGCACTTACATTTATACTATTTGTTTCGAAGGATACAGAGAAATCCAATCATTTAGACAGGGGCGGTATCGTGTTCATTTTTATTAACAATTATTGTATCATATATGATTTACTTTCGAAAAGTGGTTAAGTCTAGGTAGGGTAGGGGTGCATTTTCCACCGAATTCGGACATCCGTTCGACGAATGCCGTCTGATTTTTTTTTTTAAACGACAAAAACTTTATCGGTGTTTTTATCCGTTAAATTCGTACTTGTATACATAAAGATTCTTTCTAAAAGGGGTGTTTGGGTTAGAACATGTTATATTGAACTACGATTTTACAAAACTATTTTTACTTTTACTTACTAATAGACTATATTTCATTTTAAAACAAATAAATATGATAGAATTACTTAAATTATTTGAAAATTATTATTAAATATCAGATATAAGTATGCATATTACTATTATTATTAAATCTCATATATAACTATGTATATTACAGCTCTGTTTTTAAATATTATTTAAGGAAAATCTTTGCCAATGTCGGCAAAGAATAGCTATTTCATTTCCTTGATTCAGTAAATTTTTATTTTTTATAAAACTAGTAATATATAGTTTCCCATGTATGCAAAAAGGACA
>OZ010590.1:22505280-22507780 GCA_963932145.1 Acanthosepion lycidas | reverse complement strand
CATGCTATATGCAATCGTCAGGCCACGTGGCCTGACGATTGCATATAGCATGAAACAGACTGTCGCCTCTAAGTGTTGACTTCTATGTTCACTTTTATATTTATATTTACACACGCTCTATCTCTGATATTGAGCACTTTATTCCATAAATATAGCACACCTTAAGACTATATTTCTTTATATATATATATATATATATATATATATATATATATATATATATATATATATATATATATAGAGAGAGAGAGAGAGAGAGAGAGAGAGAGATTTCTGACAGGAGGTATGTTAATTATTTACACTATGTACATTGTTCGGACTGTTGTCTTCATATTGGTTGACATATTCACTACGATTTAGTTCGAAATTTCAGTCACAGGAGGAAGGCTGGAGCATACAACGACCGAAATTTCGTGAATATGACAATCAAGATGAGGACAACAGTCCGAACAATGTAAATAGTTAAGTTTTGATCATCCCTCGTATATGCTTGCATAGATATATAGATACACTCACACACGCACATATGAATATATGTATACTCTCTCTCTCTCTCTCTCGCTTTCTTAAGCACCTATTAAATTGCCCGATCTGACATATACATACAGATATAGAAAATTTCTGATATTGAAGATGGAGCGTCACGTCACAAACTTATCTGCAAGATTAATAATCAGCGTTTATAATAACGTTTTGTAGATTAAGACCGTCCTCAGCGGATTCCGTTTACCAAATTATTTGTTGAACCTTAAGGTCATAATCATCATTCGACTTATGCAGTCGGTGCGTTTCGTCATTTCATCAAAGCCACATGAGGATGCTAGTTTTTAGGTAAGCAATTTGTCAGATGTGAGCAGCGATTTGATCCGGGCCATGAAGCAAGAGCGAAAGACATTTTTTTCCTAAACTGCAGACTGTCTTTTCTGAAAACGGAGGTGATGTATGTCAGCGTTTTGCTAATGTAAGTCTACTGCTTACAATTTAAGGTTCAACGTTTACTTACTGTTGACGGACGCGACCGCTCTTGTTCGTGTATGCGCGTGTGTGTACCCGCGAGTGTGGGTGTTTTATTGGCTATAAAGACACTAAACGGGGTTTGTAAAATGAAATCATGCTAGCAGGAGGCGAAGAAGGCAGAGGAAACACTGATTTTGGAATTATTGATGTTGCCCAAATCGAAAAAAGGTGTTTGATATTGCCTGTCATTGCTGAAAAGGTCGGAACGGAATGGAAATAATCGAAACAGAAAAAGGAAATTGACATTTTGCTCAATTTTTTTGCTAAAATACGTATTTATTCTGTTATTTCCTCTTCGAATAATCTTTTATTCCGATATTCTAGTATTCCTATCCGTGGAACATTTTATTACGTTATTCTTTCTTTCTGTCACTTGGACGATTGATATACTTCGATCATATCCTTTCTTTTGTTCTTTTTTCTTTTATTCTTTCTTTCTTTCTTTTTTCTTTCTTTCTTCTTCCTAATCTGTTTCCTTTCTTTTTTTCTTTTTGCATATATTTCCTTTTTTATTTCTTTTTTTCTTTATTTCTGTGTATTTCTTTTTTCGTAGTATTAATATTTTCCATTGTTTATCCATGTTTTCTTTCTTTGTTTCTTTGTTCCTTACTTTCTTTCTTTCTGTATTTCTCTCTTTCTTTTTTGATATTCATCAGTTCATTCTATCTATTGCCTTCTTTCTTTCGTTCTTTACTCGTATTAGTAGCTTCCTTTTGTATTGTTTTCTTTTTCTTTGTGCTCCTGGCTTTCTTTTAAATTTTTCTTCGTAGTATATCCTTATGTGACGTCCCTCCACCGGTGTCCCTGCGCCAAATGTGACGTCTGTCTGGTTGCGTCCGTCGTGCTATCTTGTCCTGTGACGACCAACTGGCTTGGTATTAGTCGCGGCACCAAATGTGACGTTCTAATCTTTTGGTGATTCGGATGGGAATCTGGTTAGATTCGGTATCAGCCTTGTCGTTCCCAGCTCGCTTCCAACGTCTGGTTACCGAAGTAACTGTTTTGATTTCCAGTCTAACCTACCCACGTTGTGAATTGATCTTAGGCCGACGAAATCAATCAGTCGCCGGGCCGTAATGCAAGCCGAGTTCGATCAAGGGTAACACCGCACAAGTATATGTAAAATAAAATAAAATAATAACTCGAAATGTTCAAATGTGTTAAAAAGGGATAACAATATTTTATATATGGTTGCTGAATACAGGACTGCGTCAACTTCCCAACCCGCTATATGGATTCGTGAAACTTTGTGTTTGTTAGGCGAGTCTTAACATCTTTAGTTGTTTGTTCTTTAAGAAACTGGTTCTTAGTGTATCTTCAGGCGATATTCGTAAAACTTGTTTTGGTGGTGTGAGTCTAAGTCGTTCTTCAAAAATAAATAGTTCTTGGTTAGAAATTGAGTTCGGAATTTGCGCGAATCTTTGTCACCTTCTTCGAGGCGGATGCAACTGCTTGCCTGTCTGTCTCCAACCCCAACTGCGAA
>OZ010590.1:22467780-22500280 GCA_963932145.1 Acanthosepion lycidas | reverse complement strand
GAAAAGAATTAATTTTAAAAATATATATTAACAGAAACAATAATACAAACATGTATAGCGAAGAGAAGTGTTACAGCAAGAATGTTCGGTCCGACTGTCAGAACTGACTGCTGGAAATCTCCCTCTCCTATTTATAGCTGGGAAAGTCCATGCGTGTTTGGGTAAATTACCGTAACACACACGCACTGACACTCTCACTCATTCACTCACACACACACACACACACACATGTATATATATATATATATATGTGTGTGTGTATAGGCATGTAAATGTATATTTATATATATATATATATATATATATATATATAGAGAGAGAGAGAGAGAGAGAGAGAGATAGATAGATAGATAGATAGATAGATAGATAGATAGATAGATAGATAGTAGATATTAAAATAAAATGATGTGTTTAAAACAAACACAGAAATACTAGAGCACATAATGAGGAAACAGTCATTAGAAAAATTCATTCTCACAAGACAGATTGAAGGCAAGTTTGACAGAGATAAACAACGAATTACGTATTTAGTAACTTTGAGTAAATGAATAGCGGAACAGAGTTTAGAAGAAATAACAAAAAAAAATTAAATTACGATTTACGAATGACAGGAACGTTTGGAGATCCAAGATCGTCTACGTCCTGAGGGCTCACGGCACATAGAATAATAAATATATTACTGCATATTCATTTGAAGAAGGTTCAGAATTTAGATGTTTTACGACATTCCTTTCCTGAAGAACGGCTTCAAAATGCGTAAGGAACGATCCACGCAAATCCTTAACCGTCTTCATAGGAAAGAAACCCCGTTCTTTGTTGCTGAATTCTCACACCCCATGTGTCGATTTTTCTGTCGACCCCATTTATTCTCTCCTGTTGTCTTGTATTAGACGGTACTGAAAATTGTAGCCTGAGTTAACCAAAAGTCAAATCCGATGGAACATCCACCCGACAGTTATATGCAACACGATGATCCATCAAACAGAAAAGGATAGCTTTCATTCAAATTTGCTATCAAATCGGCCATTAGCAATTTTTTGGTAGTATTCAAATACGGATTTGCTATTCAAATTATTGAGCCATTATTTTTTTTATTAATTTGCTTTCCTGTAATGGTGATTTTCTAAGCGTACATTAGTTGTATCACATCCAGTGAGGATCGGATTCACTATTATGCCGTAATTGATTTTGGGAGACAAGCTTGTGAGCCATTTCTCCACAGGTCACACTGCCCAATTTTCGCCTAGCTTAGATGTGGCACAAGGTCAAAAGTAATAGGTTACCTAGTGAAGATCAAACTCAGTACTCCGTCGTAATTGATCTCGCGAGACAAGCTTGTTAACCATTACATCGAGTCGAAGTGTTCCTGCGTTACCTGAATGTATCGTGCGAGTAATTTCGCTGAATATTATTCAAAGAATATGTATACTAAATTACACGTCTTTGCGACTGTTCTTGTTTGTGGACATTTGTTTCTTAGTTGCTATCATATCATTACAATGGGTGGGTAGCGTGACGGTTACTGGCGGAGTAAATGGAATTTGTATGACGAACTGATATTCCGACTTATTGTGAAAGACACAAAATACATTATTCGGAGTATTGTCCTCATCTTTGTTGCCATATTTATTACAAAATTTCGGCCGTTGTACGCTCCGACCTTCTTCCAGTGGTTGGAATATCGAACTTTGGGACTTGTCACTGGATCCAACCAACGCAATTATCCACTGTGCCATGTGTCCTTGAGGACAAAGTGGAGTTCAATACCCGGTTAAGGCAGTGGAGAACTTTCAAAGGGATTTTAACAGGAGATAACTGATAACTGACATCCATTATACATGACACGTGTAACTAGAACAGTCTACCCCAGTGAGCGAAATAAAGGGTTCATTTCGACATTCCAACCACTTTAAAAAGGCCTTCTTCAAGTGGTTGGAATGTGTGCTATATTTATTACAACGTATATATATATATATATATATATATATATATATATATATATATATATATATATATATATATATATATATATATATATATATATATATATATATATATATACATACACTCTCAAGTTGTGCTATATTTATTACTACGTTTAGGCCGTTGTATGCTCTGGCCTTCTTCAGGTGGTTTGAATGTCGAACTGAACCCTTTATTTCGCTCACTGGGGTTGACTGAAATGCAATATATATATATATATATATATATATATATGTGTGTGTGTGTGTGTGTGTGTGTGTGTGTGTGTGTGTGTGTGTGTGTGTTTACAGAGAGAGACAGATTGAGATGGTGGGAGAGAGAGAAAGGGAGATATAGGGAGAGTGTACAGAGACTATTTTGAAGGTTTTTATCGTTTCTTTAAAATTATTTTCCATCCAAGAAGCGTCTTCTAAATTGTGCAAATGCAGGTCCTTTTATTATACCTTTTAATTTTGGAGTTGGGCGTAATAAAGAGCGAAGGAGTAGAAGAGCTGAAATTCTTTCGAGATCACCTTTCCGCCCTAACTATGACCTGAGCAATTACAATCTGCAATCTCAAGGTTATAATTTGGCAAATCTCCCTCTCTTTTTTTTTCTTTTTTTTTGTTTGTTTCCGCAGGAAATGAAACGGGATTGCATGACATTGACCTCCGCGACCCCACACCCCCAGGGAATGCACGCATATTTCCGAGGGGGGAATCGTTACATCACTTTATTGTCCGGATCTTCATGCAAAAAGCAATTTTACCCTGATCGAATATTGCATCCTTGATTTTAATCGTTTGATTTTCGATTTTTGTTTTTTACAAAAGAGCCCATCAACTACAGTTATTACCTCAATCGTCTTCCACAGGACGACATAATTGAATAAAATTCTAATTATTAACTTTCCTTTTTAAAAAAAAGAAAAAAAAAGAACGGCATTATTGGCAATTTATTAAGTTTTATTACATAAAGTCGTAGATTATTAAGGCAAACTTCTTTAAAATTTCCTCCATATTAATATATATTTCATTGTTATAAATCCTTATTAATGTAAAGAAAATATTACAAATTATCACCGTTATATCTCTTTCCCAATTAAAATGTTTTATAATTTTAATTAATTTTTGAAGTGAGATGTGAGGTTCACGAATATTTATTTTGGGTTTTATTTTTGGGTTTTCTTTTTTCATTTTTGAGATCAAAGCTGAAGAGTTAAAAAAAATACATGACGTACGTACCGCTTGACGAACCTCAGATCAAATTAGTTGATCAAAAATTGAATGGATTTAACGTGTATATATATATGTAGCCTAGATTAAATTTCTCATTTGTTCACATTTGTGGCTTTTTTGACTTCACCGTGTAACATGTCTAGTAGTGAATTTAGTGAGAAGTGTTTCGTTTAATCGTGACAGGATATTCATATCGTGAGCTGGCAGATATGATTTTTATATACGGCTGCGTGAATGGTAATGGACTCGAGGCTGAATGGCTGTATCAGAGTCCATTACCAGACCGAAAGCAGTCTAGGCATCCAACATTTGCAGCTGTTTATCATCACGTCAGGATCAGTGGCACTCCAATGTTTATAAATGTATTTTGGAGTGTATTCTGGATTGCACACTTAGCATCACCTACCATAAACTTACAAAACACATAAAGGAATGATTTGAGGACATATATCTATGTTAACAACAATCCATATAAACATATGCCACCGAATCGTTCGTTTATGTGTTTTGTAAGTTTATGGTAGGTGATGTTAAATGTGCAATCCAGAATTCCCTCCCAAAAACATTTATAAAGATTGTTGTTCTTGGTGTGAAAACACGCTTCTAAATTTTGTAAATTTGTTTTTGATACGCCCCCCTCTCTCTCTTCTCTCCCTCTTTCTTTGTGTATATATATATATATATATATATATATATATATATATATATATATATGTATAAATGTATATATATATATATATATTGATTTTTATGTATTCTGAAGAGATAAGTTAGATTCATGAATAATGGATCTGTAGAAAAATTGTGATGCGATATAGTCTTTTAAACGTGTTAATAGTTGTTAATGTTGTTATATATATATATATATATATATATATATATATATATATATATATATATATATATATATTCATATTTTATCTTTAAATAGTTATGTTCTTTTTTGATAAAGCTGGCATTGGTAAAATTAATGCTATGTCCTACGTTCTTGTGGTGTAACAAGAGAAAATTGAATGTTTATCTAAACGCAAACCTGTCTTTTGTGTTCCTGAATGTACGTCTTTAGATCCCGTGAAGTCTCCCCAATGTACATGTTATTTCACTGTAGTCATTGTATTTGACTAACCCCAGTAGTTCAATTGTCTTTAATTTTATTTTTTATCATGATTATATCTAATATATATATATATATATATATATATATATATATATATATATATATATATATATATATATATATATTTCAATTATAGGTGCAATTTTAATTTATTAATTCATGAATCATTCATACAAAAAAAGGGGAGGTTAATGAGAAGTAAAATCAAGAACAAATCTATTTCCATACCTGAGGATGTCTGTAGGAACAGACGAAAGCTTGTAAAAATTAAGAAGACCTTATGCAACTGGAATTTATAAACAGGGATCATATCATTCATATACAGGTTCGGGGTTGGTGTATCTTATAGATATTGTTTGCGAAGATGTATTCTCACCATTTAAATCTTTAACCTCTATATTTGTTTTTTTTTTTTTTTGTATGAATGATTCATGAATATATATATATATATATACATATATATATATATATATATATATATATATATATATATATATATATATATATATAGTGGCTGGTCATTATATATTTATACATATATATATATATATATCCTTGTGCAGGTATGCAGAAAATAGAAAAGAACACGTTGGGTGCATAATCCGGGGTTCCTTAGTATTTTTGTTTTTATTTTTAAAAAACAGTGCTCCATACAGAAGTAGAGCTTATATTATAATAATATTTTTTGTTTAAAAATATGATTCCTTCGCTACATAAGAGTTCTCATGTTTCAAAAACGTGAGCCGAAATCATCCAAATAATTAATAAAATTAAGTTGGATTGAGGTGTTTAGTCACGTTTCATCTTCAAGCGAAATTTTAGGAATAAGCTATCTCTCGGTTTGCGTGTATTTTTACAGAATTTGTTATTGTGGGAGTGGCTATACTATTTTCATTCTTTAAGTGGTCAGGGAGTTAATTCTTATCAGTAGATTCATCATCCTCTGAGAGGTTTTGCTAAGGTTGGGTAGGGTATCCATTTCAAAGGGTATCCATTTCAAGGCTAATGTTTACGGTCATCCTTTAGTTGGTTCCCAGTGAAGAATATTTTTATGGCGCGCCTACGGTCGTTCTGTGTCTGGAGAATTGTCTCTTATTCTTGTCTATCTGATTATCTATTTATTTATTTGTTTATTTAAGTGGGTGTTTAATATACAGATCGCTTTGCATTGAATTTCGTTTTTTTTTTTTTTTTTTTTTTTTTTTTTACGACGACAAGAAGGGGTTTTTACTATTTAAGGGTTTGGCTGAGCTTTTTAGAATTTTACTTAGCTATGTTTTTTTTTTTTTTTTTTTTTTTTTTATGCTAATTATCTAATGCGAAAGTCTGTTGATGTCGGCAAAAAACCGTTAACTCCTGCCTATGGTTTAATAATTTTTCATTATTTAGGAATTTAATGATGTGTAGTTTTTCCTGTAAGCATAAGAGGCATGGGTCATCCCAGGTTCTACAGGTTCTTGCTCTATTTACTATTTTCCATTTTACTTTTGGTGTTTTATTCGTTTCCTTTAGATGCCAGAAATATTGGGATAGAGATGTCTGATTTCTATTTTGAATATTGTTGAAAGAGCTCTTGTGTTGTCTCCATCTAATTTTAAAATTATTCTTTGTTGATCCTATGTATATCCTATCAGTGTTAGGGTTCTCAATGGATGAGATAGTGCATTGGTATACCACGGATTTTGTGAGGCATTTATTTTCCAACGGGCAGTTTTTAGGGTTTCTACAATCGCATAATTTTTCGTTATTTTTATCTAGTTTTAGTTTATGTGTTTTATTACTGTTTTGGTATGCGTGTTTTTCTAGGATTTTCTTATTGTGTCTTTTTATGATTCTTTCTATATTTTCAGTGCAGCTGTAACTTAGTTTCAATGTGTTTTTGTTAAAGATGTTGCTAAGTTTGCTATTAGTGGGAAAGTGCTTTTCAATTAAAGCTAGGAACTTATGGCCTAGTTTGGTGCTGACCATTTGGTTGTACGGTGGGGTATACCAGATGATTTTTCTTTTCCTGTTTCTCTTATTATTGGTACTAACGTTTCTATAGGTTATGTCAAAGTTTTTGTATCCGCTGTTTTTCAGGGCTGTGTTGTAAAAACTACTGTGCTGTTGGAATATTTCTTTATTTGCTGAGTTCATACTTATTCTTTTCTCTATTGATGTGGGTATATGCTTAATTATAGATGGGGGGTGGTTTGACTTAGGGTGTACGTACAAGGGATTAGTGTTAGGTTTTCTATAAGGTAGGTGAACGTTGTTAGTTAAGTCTAGGGTTACGTCTAGGAAGTTTACTTTTTTTAATTTAGTGTTGACTATTGTTTTTAAATTTAGTTTCCCGAATTCATTGTAAATTACCTTTCTAATTTTCTCTGTTTTAAAGCTTGTGGAGCTCCTCACTACCATGAGCCCTTCATCTCTGTACAGCCCGATGTCCCCCACGTCCAGTTCACGGTGGGCGGTTAGGTTGTACAGTATAAATAGACCTACAAGGTCCGAAGATTCTGCAGAGTCTAGAGATCCCATGGTAATGTCAAAGTTGTCATTGGTGTTTTTTATCCACTGGTCCCCATTATGGATGAGGACAGATTTCTTTGCATTGAGAATAATGTTTGTTTCTTCTTCAGTTAAGTCTGTATATACCGTAGCAAACTCCAGGGCAGTCGTGAAGAGGTCTTTTGATATTGACTGGTAGTAATCGACAATATCGAACTGGATTAGGGTGCATTCGGGCTTATTTTCGATGTTGGTAAACCAGTTTATGACTTCTTTGGTGTTGATCCAGAGTGTTAATCCAAGTTGTTTTTTAAGTTGGCTAGTGATCCTTTCCAGGATTTTTTTGCTTATCTTTCCTATGTTGGGTCTAGTAGGGTTTATCATTCTGGTAGTAGGGTCTTCCTCAAAACCGTGTTTGTGGTAAGTCAAACCTAAGTCAAACCACCCCCCATCTATAATTAAGCATATACCCACATCAATAGAGAAAAGAATAAGTATGAACTCAGCAAATAAAGAAATATTCCAACAGCACAGTAGTTTTTACAACACAGCCCTGAAAAACAGCGGATACAAAAACTTTGACATAACCTATAGAAACGTTAGTACCAATAATAAGAGAAACAGGAAAAGAAAAATCATCTGGTATACCCCACCGTACAACCAAATGGTCAGCACCAAACTAGGCCATAAGTTCCTAGCTTTAATTGAAAAGCACTTTCCCACTAATAGCAAACTTAGCAACATCTTTAACAAAAACACATTGAAACTAAGTTACAGCTGCACTGAAAATATAGAAAGAATCATAAAAAGACACAATAAGAAAATCCTAGAAAAACACGCATACCAAAACAGTAATAAAACACATAAACTAAAACTAGATAAAAATAACGAAAAATTATGCGATTGTAGAAACCCTAAAAACTGCCCGTTGGAAAATAAATGAATAAATGCCTCACAAAATCCGTGGTATACCAATGCACTATCTCATCCATTGAGAACCCTAACACTGATAGGATATACATAGGATCAACAAAGAATAATTTTAAAATTAGATGGAGACAACACAAGAGCTCTTTCAACAATATTCAAAATAGAAATCAGACATCTCTATCCCAATATTTCTGGCATCTAAAGGAAACGAATAAAACACCAAAAGTAAAATGGAAAATAGTAAATAGAGCAAGAACCTGTAGAACCTGGGATGACCCATGCCTCTTATGCTTACAGGAAAAACTACACATCATTAAATTCCTAAATAATGAAAAATTATTAAACCATAGGCAGGAGTTAACGGTTTTTTGCCGACATCAACAGACTTTCGCATTAGATAATTAGCATAAAAAAAAAAAAAAAAAAAAAAAAAAAAAAAAAAAAACATAGCTAAGTAAAATTCTAAAAAGCTCAGCCAAACCCTTAAATAGTAAAAACCCCTTCTTGTCGTCGTAAAAAAAAAAAAAAAAAAAAAAAAAAACGAAATTCAATGCAAAGCGATCTGTATATTAAACACCCACTTAAATAAACAAATAAATAAATAGATAATCAGATAGACAAGAATAAGAGACAATTCTCCAGACACAGAACGACCGTAGGCGCGCCATAAAAATATTCTTCACTGGGAACCAACTAAAGGATGACCGTAAACATTAGCCTTGAAATGGATACCCTTTGAAATGGATACCCTACCCAACCTTAGCAAAACCTCTCAGAGGATGATGAATCTACTGATAAGAATTAACTCCCTGACCACTTAAAGAATGAAAATAGTATAGCCACTCCCACAATAACAAATTCTGTAAAAATACACGCAAACCGAGAGATAGCTTATTCCTAAAATTTCGCTTGAAGATGAAACGTGACTAAACACCTCAATCCAACTTAATTTTATTAATTATTTGGATGATTTCGGCTCACGTTTTTGAAACATGAGAACTCTTATGTAGCGAAGGAATCATATTTTTAAACAAAAAATATTATTATAATTATTATATATATATATATATATATATATATATATATATGTATATATATATATATATATATATATATATATATATATATATATATATATATCCTTGTGCAGGTATGCAGAAAATAGAAAAGAACACGTTGGGTGCATAATCCGGGGTTCCTTAGTATTTTTGTTTTTATTTTTAAAAAACAGTGCTCCATACAGAAGTAGAGCTTATATTATAATAATATTTTTTGTTTAAAAATATGATTCCTTCGCTACATAAGAGTTCTCATGTTTCAAAAACGTGAGCCGAAATCATCCAAATAATTAATAAAATTAATAAAATTAAGTTGGATTCAATCCAACTTAATTTTATTAATTATTTGGATGATTTCGGCTCACGTTTTTGAAACATGAGAACTCTTATGTAGCGAAGGAATCATATATTATATATATATATATATATATATATATATATATATATATATATTGGCTGGTCATTATATATATATATATATATATATATATATATATATATATATATATATATATATCATGATCGGACAATTTTTATTAAAAACCTGTGCAACGTTGTTGTTCATACTGAAATTACGCTGTGTGAAACTTCGATACAGTTTCCAGTTGAAATATTATCTGTTATGATCAGCGGTTCGAATAATGTCAGTGTGTTCAAACTCGAATCTCCTATCCAGGCCGACTACAACTTGAAATCACAATTCCTGACAAATCGACCACGAATGAAAGATCAAATGCAGATAAAATATGGATCGGAATCCGACTGAATTATAAAATAAAAATATGGATCGGCATCCAACTGGATGATAAAGTAAATGAACAAATGGGAACGTTATATCAATCTAAAATGTTTCACTTTTATTTTTCAAAGAGAAGCAATTCTGGACAGAATTATTCACTCCCACTATCATGTTTACAAATAAAGCTGTAATACCTCAATTTTTTATGGAAACTTCATGTGCATTTGTTCACAAATGATAAAATAATGCATTTGAAAGAATGTGCAGTGATGCACACAACATTTTTCTTTTTTTTAATTTCAAGCAATAATACAAAAACCTCAAAAATCATTTAACATTGGGCATAAATATTGAGCCTGCTGAGTCAATAATCAATTTTGTATCTGTCTATATTTCTGAGATGAGGTATTATGTACACTATATACATTATTCGGACTACTGTCCTCATCGTTGTACCCTCCGGCCTTCCAACCACCTGAGGAAGGCCGTAGCGTACAACGGCCGAAACGGTGTAATAAATATGGCGACAAAAATGAAGAAAATAGTCCCAATAAATTAAAGAGTATTAATTTTGTAATCTTTATTCTTTATTATTGACTTTAATCATTTTAATAGTTCCTTACAATATCATTACACAGACTGATAGATATTTTGCTCCATTCTTCCTTGGCAATGGCTTCTATTAGGTTGGTGCAAAAATAATGACGTAATAATGTCGTTTTTTGACGTTAAAAATACGTCAAAAAACGACATTATTACGTCATTATTTTTGCACCAACCTAATACTTCCTGCAAATTCGTAGGGCTTCTCCCTCTTAATCTTTTTCAAAAATGCCAATAAATTTTCAATATGGTTTAGATCAAGGCTTTGTGCAGGGTACGCCAATATCTTAATGTTGCTGTCATCTAAGTATTCTATAACAATTCGTGCCGTGTGTTTCGAGTTATTGTCTTGATGGAACGTCTAGTGGCATCTGAAATAGAGCTTTAATGGGCTTCGTTTTATATTATTTTTAAGAATATCCAAATATTTCTCTTAATCAAAGATGCCCTGCATTCTCGGCAGTTCTTCTGCTCAAGAAGCTGCAAAACATCCCCAAAGCAGAAGGCTACCACCACCGTGCTTAAGTGTAGGGAGGGTACTTTTGGTTTGTAAACTTCATTCCCTTTTATCCATCCGTAATGAGAATCTACGTGGCTAAATATTTCTAGTTTGATTTCATCAGACCATAAAACGGAGTTACAGTATTTACTCCCATGTTCTAGATGCCTTCAGGTAATCTGCATTTGATGTATTTTGCCTTAAGCAAAGGAGATTTCCCTGGACACCAATCTCTAAGTCCTGCTCGATGAAAGCTTCTAGTGACTGTCTTCAACGATACATTCAACCCTGATGTCATTACATGATTGGCAATATCCTTTGTCGTTAAGCGAGGATTCTTCGAAGTATCTCTTACAATTTTCTTTTCCATTCTTTCAGAAATTTACCATTTTCTGCTCGTCCTTAATTAATTCTCAACACAGTGAATGCTATTGATAATGTTACGAAGTGTCTTGGAACACTTAAACACTTGAATTTGTTGTATTTTTATCACCTAGTTTAGTACACATCAATTATCTTCATTCAGAGCTTCTTATCTTGTTCAGCCCTTTTTGCCATGGCTGCAGAACGAATTATTTACCGTGAAGTGGCGCTCATATATGGTCTTTTGCATTAATTTTTAGATAATTTTAGAATCATAATTCATATTATTCCATAATTTCCATAAGAGGGCGAAAAAAATTGGACTGTAACAATTTTTAGTAGCATACATAACTATGAAAATAATAGATCGAAATTTCTAAAATTTAACGAATTATTAAAAACTAAATACGGAATCAACTATGCATGGTAAATTCATTGAGAACTAAATATGTCCATTTCCATAGAAAATACAAATAAATATTTAAAATCTTTAATAACTTTATTAATTATTGATCTAATTTCATAAACTATGTCTTATTTTGAAAATTAAATTGGTAGAGATAATATATGAATATACAAATAAAAAGAAAGAAAAGTAAGATATATAATCCGGTGTTCTTATTGATATCTTTTATTTTTTTACAAAATAGTGCTCAATGTCAATTTACAGAACATAAATATTATAAAATAACTGATTTAAAATATGCTTTCTTCGCTACACAGTAAGAACCATGTTTCAAAAACTAAAGCTACAAAACTTCAAATGTAATTCTATAATTGAATTAACAGCATTAGTTACGTTTCATCTTCAAGCGAATTTTAGAATAAATTATTTTGAAATTTACTGAGTTTTAAACGCACATATAAATTCATAATTTCCTGTTTCCAAGGATAATAAGAAATTCAATCATTCAGACAGGGGCGGTAGCGTGTTCATTTGTATTAACTATTGTTGTATCGTTACGTTCGAAAAAGAGGTTAAGTTTAGAGAGGGTAGGAGTGTATTTTTCAACGAATTCTGACATCCGTTTAACGCATATCGTCTGTTTTTTTTGTTTTTTGTTTTTTTTATTAACGACAAAAACTTTTTTGGCACGTTTTTTGTCGGGACTTTTATAATGCTTTTATTTTAATTATATAATTAAATTTGAAGTTTTTAGCTTCAGTTTTTGAAACATGGTTATTACTGTGTAGAGAAGAAACGATATTTTAAATCATTTAATTGATAATAGAAATAATATATAGTGTAATGTTTCTATCTTTTGCGCATTTTATTGCGCATTTTATTCCGATCTAGATGTTGAAAGACGGCCGCTTCTCTATTTACTATAAATCCCGTACTTATCAGCATTAAATGATAATGAGTGATGGTCTTGGCATCAACTAAAGCACTAGGCCTATAATAACTGTGCCACCACTTCTGCATTTATACCACGCGGTGCCACTATACGTAGCAGAACGCTAGCTGAGCATGTTCATGTAGTGCCAGGATCGTTCCATTCTACGATATAATTGTCACTCTGGAATAAAAACAGAAATTAGCAATTTTGGGATGACAATATAATTTGTGTCATGAAAGTGTGATGATAGTAATTGTTTTAATTATTTCACCCGAGCAAGGCAATTATGACCCCAGACCGTTCTCAGCAGACATGAGGTTGAAATACTACATCGAATCCATCGCTAGATCAGCTGCTAAAAAATAGGTTAACTGTGTCGGACGAGGCAGTTTTTTTTCCTCTCTGGAATCTATCTTGTATATCTACAAGTCTACCATTTGTCCTTGCTTAGAATATTGCTGCTATATATGCTCAAGTGCCCCTCCTATTTTCATGGAGCTCCTTGATAAGATCCAAAGAAGAATCAATATTATTATTGTTCCTGATCTGGCAACTCGGCTTCAGTTACTTGCCCATCACCATAACGTTGCCTGTCTGCGACAGTTTTTTTTATAAATACTTTCATGGTAATTGTACAGATGAGCTCTTCTCCATGCTAACTAGACGGAGTGAATTTAAGCGTAGTTCTCGAATAGCGCTGAGATCTCATCAATTTACAGTTCCGCCAGCTAGATGTAGCCGTAACAATAGTGTCTGAGCGTGATAAAATCATATGCAATCACGGCTGACGTAATATTTTTAAATGCCAAACGAATTTCATCATTCATCCCAAAAACAGATTCATATTACTGCACACCACTGGAAAGGATCAGAGGAAAAAAAAATAGAAATCGATTAACCCTGTCAATCCAGTGGGTCTAAAACTAATGGGATGTTGAATGAAAAATGAGACTAAAGCGGTTGTTTCAATTAATTTGCACAAGAGTGTGCAGCAGGATCACCAGACAAGAGATGTCAATAGTATTTAATCCAAAAAAGAAAACCCTTTTTCGAAGACAAGACAAGAAGAATAAAATAAAATGCTTAATCTTAGTACCTTGTCTGTCGTCTTTAATAAAACATGTATAAATGAAGAATTTCTGCATCAATACACAATATATATATATATATATATATATATATATATATATATATATATATATATATGAAGAAATATAGTTTTAAGGTGTGCTATATTGATGGGATGAAGTGCTCATATATAATAAAATATAAAAGAGAACATTGAAGTCAACACTGAGAGGCGACAGGCAGTTTCATGCGGGACGCAATCGTCAGGTGGCCTGATATATATATATATATATATATATATATATATATATATATATATATATATATATATATAGGACGAAACGGCCGTCCAGTATTTTCTGCATTCTGTTGAGGTTTCTTCTAGACTCGATGAATTATGATTTATATATGTATAATACTATATAATAATATAATTATTATATGTATAAGACTATAATAATGATAATACTATATAATAATACTATTATTATATGTATAATACTGTAATAATAATAATACTATATATATATATATATATATATATATATATATATATATATATATATAGTGATATTATAAACAGAGCATTTACTTAAATATTTGTATCTATAAAAAGAACGTATAGACATGAACAAATGTCTCAAAATAATTGTCGGACTTTGTTTACATTTAAATACGCATCGAGCAGATATGAATATATGAGAGAAAATCATGGAGAATTGTAGTTTAAAAATAAAAAAATCGACCTTGCTAAGCGAAACTCTCCTTTGCGGCTTAATCGGTAAAAGCACATCAGGTTATATGACGGTTCCGTATAGGATACAATTTCGATTCCTGATAGAGGGCGCATATTTTCTATGAAAATTTGTCGGATATTCTCGCAGGTAAATGTTGTCAATACTGTTCCTTATAAACAGAGCATTTACTTAAATATTTGTATGTATAAAACGAACGTATAAACATAAAAATCTCTCTCTCTATATATATATATATATATATATATATATATATATATATATATATATATATATATATATATGTGTGTGTGTGTGTGTCTGTATGTATATACGAATAATAATATCACCATATATATATATATATATATATATATATATATGTGATAAAAACATCAACACATATTAGACCATCGAACCTAAAGATCATCGTTAAGAAAATTGGATTAAAGCCTACTATCCCATCCCATCGCTTCAGGAGTCTACATTTCTTAGTTACTAAGGATGCTATCTCTTTGATGCCGTACGGCTTCATGCATTCATAATGAAAAAAAATATCGTGCAGAAGACCAGCTAATAATAATGAACAATACAATAAAGATAATAAAGTGGAGATAAGTAAAAAATTATTTAAGAAAGATAAAACAAATTACAATAGAAGAAGATAAGAAACTAGAACAGAACGATCCGGACATATTGGTGAAAGATAAAACATAAAAAAGAAAGTATAATCATTGATCTTTTTTATACAAGTATAGAAAAAAAAATATGAAGAGAAAATAATCGACTTTTGCAAGGTTTTGGGAGTTGAAGAAATTTGCAATCATACCAGTTGTCATAGTGCACTTGGTACCGTAACTGACAGATAAGAAACATGGATAAAGAAATTTGATATTGATTCCGCAGTGGAACTGTTAGAGAATGGAAGTCTATTAAGTATGGCAACAATAATACGAAAAATGATGAACACTTAGAGGAGAATTTCATGGTAGCTAAAACCGCTGGTTGTGGCCCTCTACCCATGCTTTAATTAATTAGATGGTAAAGCGTTATCGGAGACAGACTAACCTTAATATAACTAACTTACTAACTAATAATAATAATAATAATAATAATAATAATAATAATAATAATAATAATAATAATATACCGACAGACATAACAAGTTAGCGACATATGTGCACAGGAAGATATGCAAGAAGCACAAATTCGAAATCACTGAGAGATGGTATGAGTACCAACCAGACCCAAAATAACAATGTAACTATCCTCTAGAACATACCAATTCAAAGAGACCTGATATTATCGTGAAATTCAGGAAGTGTATGGTTATTGACATAGAAGTGCCATCTGAGAGAAAAACTTGCATGAAAATCATCGAGGAATTATCCAAGTACAAAGACCTGAAGATCGAGATTAACAGGATGTGAGGAATGAAGATTGAGACTGTAACAAGAGTAATCGGATCTCTGGGCCTCGTGAGAAAAAGAATGGACAATTTTACAGGTAACATCAATATACCGGTTGTGTAGAATATCGTCCTAGTAGGAAAATCTTATATACTAAGAAAAGTACTATCTATTAAATGACAATTCTCCTATAGGGCCTAAAGTCTATAGTTTAGACCCAGCTCTACAGGATACAAAGCAAGAAACATAGCCTACACAAATAATAATAATAATAATAATAATAATAATAATAATAATAATAATAATACTTCATTCTACACCAGGCATGAAGCTTATGATCTAAATTGATTGCAGGTGTTGTGATCTACATTTATTGTCTAGATAAGTGAAAATGCCAGACAGTAAATTTTTCGTTCAGTACCATAGATTTGCTTGTCATTTGTTTGATATTAATCGGTAGGGTATGTCTTCACCCTGTGATATTTTAGTGAACCTTTAATCTCTGTTCAGGAGAGCTTGCACAATGGCCGGGTGTTGAGAATTTTTTTTTTTTTAAATTTGAAGTATGAGATAAATTTCTCGATAATTTTGGGAGCCCCTTAGAGACCGTCGCAGTGGATTTGATTCTCTCACATGGAAGTATTTCTGAGTCCCACTTTTAATACTATGCGTTACCATTTATCAGATCATCTCACCATATCGTGCCAATTTGGCTTTGATGCATGTCCCTAGTATGCACATCAGACTGCGAGACATCATGTATAGATTTAGCTTCATATATTTGTAAACTCAGTATCGATCTGTGGCGTGATGCTCTCTTAATAATAATTGTTATTATATTAATAATGATGTATAGTTGGCCACTCGTATCCGAAGATACTCATTTATTAGGGTGGCTAGACATTCCCTATTGCAGAAGCTTGCTCAGGGGCATTCATGTTTATTCAACGACCACAGAATCCACCTGTGGTTTATACCGTAGCTATACTGAAACCTTAGTTACACTTTCTGGGAAAAGAGCGTCATCAACAGGATGACTTGTGACTCCATGCTGGCAGGGGTATCGACGGTTCCCAAGGGGTCTGTCTACCCAATCTCACTCACAATGATTGGGTCAACCCGTGGCATGGTTTCCAGGCACTTTCCAATCCCTCCAGTCCGATAACATCAGAAAGGAAACTTCCGGACAAATGGACCATAGTGAGATTCGAACCCCGTGTCTCATTATCAGAATGCGAACATTCTAACCGAGTCTGGATTATTTTTATTAAAACCACTCGACCACGTGCACAAAAAAAAAAAAAAAATAAAAAATAATAATAATAACCCAGACCCGGTTACAAAGATAGAACTAGTAACAATTTTATGAGCCTTTACAATATACAGACATAACAATCAAAGCTAATCGTCCAGACATCGTGATCAAAGACCACAAGAACAGAATGTGCTCTCTTATTGACATGGTAGTCCTTGCAGATTGTAATGTATGTTATTTCCTCTCTGTGGTAGCTCTTAATGCGATGAAATTGTGGAGGACCATGATCGCCAACGTCCTGAAGAGATACGCCATATAGGATAATAAAAATAACAAAAGAAACGATGCAATAAATGATAATATCAGCAACAAATACAGTACCAGGAGATGAAGAAGGAGCAGGAAAGGATCAAGAAGAAGAAGAAGAAGAAGAAAAAGAAGAAATACTAGTAGAAGAAGTAGAAGATGAATTAAACGAAGAAGAAATAGAAAAAAGAAGATTAAGTAGAAGTAGTAGAAGAAGAGGTAGAAGTAGAAGATATATTAGAAGAAGAAGAAAAAGAAGAAAAGGGAAGAAGAAAAGGAAGAGGTAAAAGAAGAAAAGGTATTAAAAGAAGTAGAAATGATGAAAGTATCAGAAGAAATAGAAGAAGTAGAAAAGAAGTATTAGAAGTAGAAAAGAAGTATTAGAAGAACTACTCCTAGCAGAAGAAATAGAAGACGAATTAAAAGAAAAGAAGATGAAGTAGAAGTAGTAGTAGAAGAGGAAGAAGTAGGAAAAGAAGATATATTAGAAAAAGAAGAAAAAGAAGAAGAAGAAAAGGAGAAAGAAGAAGAGGGAAAAGAAGAAGAGGTATTAAAAGAAGCAGAAATGGAGAAAGAAGAAAAAGGAGAAGAAAAAGCAGAAGAAGAAGAAGAAGAAGAAGAAGAAGAAGAAGAAGAAGAAGAAGAAGAAGAAGAAGAAGAAGAAGAAGAAGGGGCCAAACAGAAAAATGGATAAAATGCTAACGAAAAATAACTGGAGTTTTCATTATTATTCCCCCTACCTGTTGTTAATACAACGTGAGGCCAAGTATAGTTCCCTCTCTCATCACCAACCAACAACGACGGACATTTTATTCAAACGAAATGAAACCAATTAACCACAATTGGCGACAAGGGCAGATGTGAAGATCAACATTTTAATTAAGCATATTTTTTTTCTTTTACCCACTTTTCATGCAAACGTCTCTCTCTCCCTCTCTCTATCTCTCTCTCTCTCACTTTTTCCATTCCCCTCTTTCTTTCTCCTTTTCCTAACTTTGTTTCCTTTCTTTTTCACTGATCAGCTTTCAAGACAATATCCTTGATTCTTTTAATTTCCCTATTCTATCAATTCTTACCCCTTCTTTATACCATTCTTATTATTAGGTTGTTGCAAAAATGATGACGTAATAATGTCGTTTTTTGACGTTAAAAATACGTCAAAAAACGACATTATTACGTCATTATTTTTGCAACAACCTAATATGATTATTCTATCAAACCCTTTTGTTTCCTACAGTAGCATTAGGTGTTGGTGCAAAAATAATGTCGTTTTCTCACATATAGTTGAACGGCAAGAAACGACATTATTTTTGCACCAACCTAATATCATTACTCCCTCTCCTCAGAGTTTTGTGTTCCCACGAAAATATCCAGTCTATCTATCGTCACCTTCATCTATCCTAATCCATTTATTCTCACTCAACCATTATCCAGTATTTTCCATCTCTTATTTGTTTTTTTTTTCCTTTCGCCCGTCACTATTCTTATTTTATTTCTTACTTCGTCTTCTCCAGTTTAATTAATATATCCATTCGTTCTATACTCATTGGTTAATTCGCTCTCAATATACCTTCTTTCCCCCTCTTTTTTCTTAACTTTTCAATCGTTTTTATTTATTTATTATCTTTTCTGTTTATATCCCTTCTTTTTCCGCGTTTTTTATCATTATTTTTTTTTTTATCTCAGTGACAGGACTTTTACACATCTGTCTTTCTCTCTCTTCATAATTCTTAATACTTTTTTTCCTTTAAGTACTTTTCTTTTTCTCCAATTTTATCCCTCGTAAAATCTTCGTTACATATTCTTCTTTCTGTCTTCATCTCTTTTCTTTGACGTCATTTAAACCAGTCTCTTTACTTTTTCGCTCCAACTTACTCTGTCTTAACCTGTTTCTCTCGCTGACTTTTTCTTTTCTTCTCTTTAATCTTTCATTTACTCTCTCACAGTTTTTTTTCTCTCAGCTTCCTGTTCTTATTTCTTCTGTCTTTTTTAGTTTTTGCCTTCTAGAAACTCTCTGTTTTCTTATTAATACTCTTTTATTTATTTTTTCTTTCCTTTCATTTCTACATCTTTTCTCTTCCTTTCTCTTTCTTCCTCTCTCCTTACTTTATTGTTCTCTTCTTTCCTTTCTCTTTTCTCTATCGTTCTTTTCCTTTCGCTCTCTTTTCTCTGATGTCGCCATAGTGTGTGTAAGCATGAATGACTAATAACATTGCCGGTTTGGGAATAATTTGAGCCGAATTGGCCCTTAATTGAGGAAATAACATGGCTCCCAAGAAAAAAAGATCAATTGGAAAAAAGAGCGGGAAATAGCAAAAGATTCAATGAAGCAGGCGATCCCAAAAACTCTCAAAGGGAAAAAAAGGATACAAAATGAGAGAAAAATTAACAAATACTATCAACAAAGTAGCTTTTAATCTGACTGCTAATACGACAACTACATTGCAAGAAAAGAAAATGAATAAAGTGTATCAGTTTTAATAATTTGAATGAAAGAAATGCTGTAAGGCATTCTACTACTATTAGTACTACTACTACTAATAATAATACAAAGAAGATGAAGAAGAATAATAAGAAGAAATGAGAGAAAGAAAGAATAAATAATTAGAACAATAAAAAGAAACAACAATTTCAACATGAAAATAGAACTGAAAATATAAGCGTGCAAAACGTGATGTCACTTAACTTAGAAGAAAACTCAAACATTTCTATCGTAAATAATTCCAATAGCAAGCAGAGCTGAGCGATGTTAGCAGTAGTATTAATAAGGACAAAAATGCTTCTCTTTTTTCTAATCTTGCATAAGTAAATAAATAAATAAACGGAGGCTATCAGAAAACGATAGAATTCTGTGAGATCTTTAGTGTCATTTGACATTTAACAAGACCCACGAAAGAACTGTAACAGTATTACATAAATAAGTAATCGATAATGGCATCAAGAATCAATGCATTCGTTCTAATAGATCCAAGAGAACATAAAAGCTAAGATTTCAATACTATTTTGAAAGCCTCATTGATTATGAATCGAAATATTTTTGCGGCAATTCATAATTCCTGAATTTATCGAAAGACATACGGTATATTTTCCAGGTTTGACATTCTTTCCAGCTCATCCTAACTTTGTTGAATTTGATAGACTTGGGAGTTTTGACCTTTCGATTATATATGACTCTCATCATATATCTATCTATCTATCTATCTATCTATCTATCTATCTATCTATCTATCTATCTATCTATCCCTATTTATTTTTTGCATTTCGTTCCTATCTACCTATCTATCTATCTATCTATCTGCCTGCCTGCCTGCCTACACACACACACACACATATATATATATATATATATATATATATATATATATATGTATGTGTGTGTGTGTGTGTGTGTGTAATACTTGGGGCTCATTTGCCTTTATAATGGCCTCAATTGAACTTTTTATTCCTATCTATCTAGCTATCTCTCTATATATCTATATCTCTCTATATATCTATCTATACACACACACACACACACATATATATATATACACACATATATTTATATATACGCACACACACACACACACATATATATAAAGAGGGTCAAACTCGGTATATATATATATATATATATATATATATATATATATATATATATATATATATATATATACCAAGTTTGACCCTCTTTCCCTTGATATAGCCATGGTTCAATTCTTCTCCAGAATGACTCCACGATGTCTGGAAATAAAAATTTGATCTCTACCCTTATTATGATATCTAGTAATTGTTCTAGATTGTTGCAATGGATATCCAGGATTCAAACCTTCCTTTCCATCATATGAGAAAATGGCTTAATTTAATATGTTTTGCCTTTATAATCGCACCGATTCAATTTAGATTTTTTTTTTTGTTTTCCTTCAAATCTTCAATCACTCTTGTTATTAAATCTCCTTTTCTGTGATAATAAAAGATCTGCCAAGAAAGGTAAAACGTTGTAAGAATTTAGATGCAGATGGATTCTTAATCATAATTGGTTTCACTCTCGTAAGGGTGAGCAACTGATACATTTAATATGTGGTTATGTAAAAGATCACTTTTGTGTTAATATAACTGTTTATTTAAATTTCTTGAGGTTTCACCTATGTATTTTGTGTGACAATTAAAATCATATTTAATTCACTACGACCAGAGTTTACTGTTATAGGTAGAATGATATTTGCTGCCTGGCAAATTAAGCTTGAATACGTTGTGACAATGTCATAGATAAATTCTACAGTGAAGATATCATCCTTGTTGAGGAAGAAGGACAAAATGACTCTGTAGACGATAACGGTATTGGAATTGAGCAGAGACTTCTAAGACTTTGAAAACGTAGATATAACTCTGCTAATATCTATTTTTAACAATCACTGGGTGATTATCTATGTAAATGATTTTAAAAATAAAAATGCGAAAAAGCTCTTTCTCTCCTACTGGTTTTTATGGACCAGAGCTGGTGCGTACTACACGTGAACACCCAATCGGTGAGAGGAGGCGAGTCTTGCAGTAGACAGTGCTTTGTGGCCGTCGCCATCTTATCAGCATTTGCATTTTTCTACTTAAATTTATATGCGTTACAATTTAAACCAGGCATAACTGATGATTAAAGGATGTAATTTTTTCACGGATTTTGATGTCGTTCTGGGAGGCGGGAAAAACCATGAATTTGTTTTGCTCAAGCTAAGTCTAAAATAAAACACTATATAAATATCCGTTTTTATCCATAATATTAAACAAAAAAAAAAAAAAAATCTCACGTGGTTGTTAAAATTTTCCCAAAAGTTTGTTGATTTATTAAGGGAATTATATATTATGACATGTCTATAACTAGTATTTATATGTATTTATTCTGTTTCAGCTATATACCTATATTGTCCCTCATGCATTATTGTGCGTAAATTAATTAAAATCAAATTTGTGTCTTATATGGATATTACTTTCTGAAAATTCAGATTAAGTAGAAAGGGGGCCTTCTTATAGATTCAGGACGTATCATAGTTTTGGATAGAGAAAGCACGAAAGAATTACAACGGCTGTGGTTTGGAGAATTAATATTTTTAAAATTTCTTTACTTTTTTTAAACCAAGACAGAATGCAATTAATATATATATATATATATATATATATATATATATATATATATATAGTTGGATTGATGTGAGTTTCTGATGCTGAGTTTCAAGCTATACGCGATCGTCAATGTTTTTTTTTTAAATTTTAAACCAAGCAAAGCGGGAATGCAACTAATGGATGTTATTGAGAGTGAAAGTTAAAGAGAAGACTGAGAATAGGGTGGATTGCGGAAAGGAAAAAAAAATGATGAAAATAATTCTAGATAGAAAATGCCAATTGGCGAACCATTTACATTTTTGAAAGTTGTAGTTATCAGGGAAGCAAGGAAAGGGAAGTTAGTTCCACAGTTTGGAATTTCGCGTAAAGAAACTTTTAGAATTAAATATAGGTTATACAGTTCCAAATATTGTGACGAACGTGGCCGGGAGATGTTTAATAATTGCTTTTCGTGTATGTTTCGCACTTGTAACTTTAAGATTTAAACATTTATAGAAAACTGTCCATCACACACGTACAATTATAGCATTGATTTCGATGGTATATAAGAGCTTAATTAAACACTGAATGACCAGCTGCCTGTGTATGTGTATTGACTTTTTGATATAATAATAGTGGGTGTTTGAAATCCACGTTTCATAGTCAATATTTCAAATGCTGATTTAAAAAAAAAAAATGTAAGCTCTGCTATTCGGGGTAACGAAATCAGTGTGCGCTGTATTTTTTAAAGCTTTGTAAACGTCAGTTTTCATTAACACATCGTGTTTAACACAGGCTAAAACAGCTTGACCAATATTTTAAAAGAAACTGTCTGCGTTCATTTTCTTGAGAAGTCGGTAGGAGTTGGTCGAAGGTGTAATTTAACGGTAAAACTCACGCGAGGAGAAAATTTTCCTCGGCATTAAGCCAATTACATTGCTAAATTTGCTTCGAATTGCGAATAATTAAAAAGCGATTTATGTAAAAGAAAAAAAAAATATCCTAATGTTGAAAAATACTCTGAAGGAATCGTCGACAAATTGAAAAGCAATTAAAATTTCTGGGATTGAATTTTATCTTTTCTTGTGCGAAAGCCGCCCTCGCAAGTGATTCGGAATTCGACAAAAGATTTGGTTTCTTCTGTTTCTTCCTTCATTTCATATTAAACTGGACACGACTGTAATTTCATTCGAAATATTTATTAAGCTTCTTTGACTGTTCTTGTGATAATGAATTGACGTGCGATAGGGCTGTAATTCCAGGCGACGCTTAGGCGACACACACACACACACACACACACACACACAAACACGCACACACAAACACACACTCTCTTGCATACACTCACACATATGAAAAGAATCGGAGACCCGAGTTCGAATTCTAGTCGAATCCATTGCTTTCAATTACGTGCTAATATCATTGGGAAAAGTATAAATCCTCTACCTAGCTATGGGTAAATATCAGTACAGACCGGATTATATAGTTTTGTATGGCAACTGGTCTACCGCATAAAGAATTGACAACCTACTGCGGGAAGAAATATCTGCCTCGTCAGTCATGTATCGAAAGATACATGATCACCTAAGAGTGTATCACGCAGAGGACATAACTAACTGATAGAAGGGACGGGAAACACACTCCTAAACATGATGTGTGTGTGTGTGTGTGTGTGTGTGTGTGTGTGTGTGTGTGCACGCTTGTGTCTGTAAATTAAAAGCGGTATTTAATACAATACTAGACCAGGAAAAATTTTTAAAATTCTGCAACGTTCTCATTTTCGCTTTTTGCTGTGTATGAAATCAAGGAAAGTACATGTCCCAAAACGTAAAGAGTGCAGAGCGGTTTCCCGTTTTGGCGGCGTTCTCCGAACTGAAGAAGGCATTAACTGGGCCTCGTAAAACACTCAAGTAAAAAAGAGGAATTATATTAACTCAACAGGGGCTTAATGTGTTTGTAAATATTGTAACTGATTCTGCTTATAGCTTGCTCAGCTGAATGTCACTTTAGGTATCATCTACATAGATTGAACATAAATGCTACCATGAGGTAGAGGACTAGGTCAGTAGCTTTTGTTATAAGCAATGTTAGAATAAGTTTGATGTTAACAATCACAGGAAGGTATTTAATATCAGTCATGAAAATATGAAGGAAATACACGCGATGATAGCGGGCCACAAGCTTATGTCTTTGGCTGGCAGAATGGGCAGTAGGGCTGGGGTAAAAAAAAAAAAAAAAAACATGACTAAGTGTTATCAAGGATAGGAAGGCGAGGAGAACCAATATCCCCAACGTCTTGAAAAGTGAAGGCACATAATAGAAGAAGGCAAGAGAATACATTTATTAAGAATTTATAGATTTAATACTTGGTACAAATTCTTTGATATTTTGGCAACTAATTTCCCTGAGGTAAAAAGTGATGCAGGTCCGATTCCTGTCGGAGGGAGAATTTTGCTTTAGCATGACGTTTAATAAAATAGAATACAAAGCAATGGTAACAACTCAAATACCATCCACAAGAAACAGCGAAGAAAAAGTTCCTTGGATTGAAATATGGGATGGACGTTTGAATTATACATCTCCAAAAGTTGAAATGGTGTATTCAGCCGTTTAAAGACGCTTATAGAGATTCAGCAGGTTAATTGAAATTGTCTAGCATTTAAATCATAGATTATGTCATTTAGTATATTCAAAAAAGAAAAAAAGAAAAAAAAAACTCTTTTTTTATTCTTGAAATTTGGGATGGACGTTTGAATTATACATTTCCAGAAATTGAAATCAAGGCTTCTCTCGTTTTACTTTGATTTTTCAACCCATTTCTTTTGTATGTTGGTCTGGGAAAGTAGCAATTCCTTCAGGGAAGGTGAGATTGGTAAAAAAAAAATCCTGGCTGTACATTGATATTTTGATAATATACGATGGCGGAACACTCGAGGATTTTTTCTTCTTTTTTTTTCTCCTTTTTTTTTCTATTTTCTTTTTCGAGTATGCTAAATGACGTATTCTAAGGTCTAAATGACTATACCTTTTTTAATCTATTATTGGACGTGTTTAAATTTAAAAATTGCCATTAGAAGATGCTATATGACGTAAGCAGGTATCTGTACACCGAAATATTTTCAGTTAACTTGAGGAATATTTATGGGCGTTCTTAAATTGTGAATAACTGTAAAATATATTAATTGTTGCAAAATAAAACCATTACATTTGCCTTGATAAAATCAGTCGTATTACAAAACGCGTTGTCGGCTAAACTATGTAGAGTTTTCAGTTTACCTCTTGTCTTTAAGTAAATGCTCTGTTTATAACACACAGTATTAAACAACATTTACCGGCCTGAATCTCCGAGAAATTTTCACTGAAAATATTCGTCCTCCAACAGGATTTGAACCTGTATCCTATAAGGAATCGTTATTTAGCTTGACGTGCCTTTATCGATTTGGCCACAGAGGAGCGTTCGGTTAGCAAGGTCGAATTTACCGTATTTAAACTTCAACCTTCTATGAATCTCTCACTTACATTCATGTCTGTTCATTGCGTATCAAATGTAAACAATTGACGTCACACACTATGAAATGGACAAAGTCCGACAATTATTTTAAGACATTTTTATGTTTAACATTCTTTATATATATATATATGCATTTTTTTATATATATTAGATATGCGCGGTACTTATTGGAAAAAGCTCAATAACAATGGCAGAACTAACAGTTAGTTGGATTGGAGTGAGTTTGAGACCCTGGGTTTCACGCTATTTACAATCGTCACACAAACACTGTGATTTCGTTACGCCAAATTGGAGAGCGTACATTTTTTAAAAAAAACAGTATTTGAAACATTGACTATGAAACGTGGATTTAGAAGATCCCCTATTATTATAGCAAAAATACAATACACATACAAAGGCAGCAGGTCATTTAGTGGTTAATTGAGCTCTCATATACCATCGAAATCACAACTATAATTGTACGTAAGTGATGGGCAGTTGTCTATAAATGTTTAAATCAGAAAGTTACAGGTGCGAAGGATACACGAAACGCAAATATTAAACATCTCCCAGCGAAATTCCAACTTGTGGAACTACCTTCTCTTTCATTGCTTCGCGTACAACTACAATTTACAAAACTCTAAATGGAACGTCAATCGACATCTTCTGTCTTGAATTATTTTCATCTTTTTTTTTCCTTTCCCCAATCCCCACCATTCTCAATCTTCTCTTTCACTCCCAGTAACCCCTAGCCATTAGTTGCATTCCCGCCTTGCTTGGGTAAAAAAAAAAAAACGAAAAAAAAACAAAACACTGACAATCGGAAACTCACATCAATCCATATATATATATATATATATATATATATATATATGTGTGAGTGAGTGTATATATATATATATATATATATATATATATATATATATATATATACACCCATTAGTCTCATCTAAATACAAATTACAGACATATATACATATATATATATATATATATATATATATATATATATATATAATTCTTTACACGCAATTCAAACATGTGAAACTCCCTTTCCTTTCCTTGCTTCCCTGATAGCTACAACTCTCATAAATGCAAATGGAACGTCAATCGCCATTTTCTGTGTTGAATTCTTTTAATCTTTTTTTCCTTTCCCCAATCCACACTATTCTCAGTCTTCTCTTTAAATTTCACTCTCAATTACACCTATTTGTTGCATTCCAGCCTGGATTGGTTTTAAAAAGAAAGCACTGACGATCGCAAATAGCCTGAAACCCAGCGTCACAAACTCACATCAATCCAACTATATATATATATATATATATATATGTGTGTGTGTGTGTGTGTGTGTGTTTGTGTGTGTGTGAAGCCATCATAAACCTAATAACAGCTTATTGATATTTGTTAGCCAAAGACAATTCTTCAAAAGGCCACATTTATAGTCTGGAGGGAAGCAAGAATCCGCTTGCAATGAAGTAGGTACTTCTGGAGCGCTAGACTATTTCTTTTCTTCTTTTTCTTCACCGCCTCGCCCACTAATAAAGACTGGAGACGCGTGTTAAAGGCTTAACACAGCCAATCAGATCAAAATAAATACAAATCATATATGAACGGTAAACTTTGCTGCAATTGGTTCCCGTTGACAAGTAGGAACTGAGTCAGTACAACACGAAGCATGTCGTGGGTCCTTGCGGGATACGATGCGAAAGGCACGGTCTTTAGAAAATACGGTTGAATATCTAATGATGTATTATGGATGGAAATATATGCGTGCTGCACTGCGACGCGGACTGGGAAAAAATAGAGGAATGTTGTTATGTAGCATAAGCATGTAGATGAGCCAGTGCGCTGAATAGTAATTTGGTATGGGACAGGTATTTCGAAGTTGGCACCCATAAATGAGAACTGAAAGAATATGCGATAGAGATACTGATAACCAGACTGTCGGTAATAGGGTTTGCCTGGAGTATCGGTTGCCTGGAGTATCGGTCTTATAATGTTCTTTAGATTTTACAAGTACAGGAAATATTCAGCGAGATAAAATAAAATACTATGTTGGGTCAATATTACACGTTAATAGGCGATTCATACGCAGAAATTCCAAACTATATACGTTAATGTATCTGAATGATAAAATTATATCGCTGCATTGAATAATGCTGCTATATATGGTCTGGTGCTCCTGCTTTTCATCTGGTGGTTCTTGACAAATTCCAAAGAAAAATCTGCAATTTAATCGATCCTGTCTAGGCATCTCTACTTCAGTCACTTTCTCACTGATATGTCGTGGCTTCCCTCTGTCTTTTTCTACAAATATTTTCATGGTAACTGCTCAGACGAACTTCTTTTTATCCTGGTGCCCCAACTCCGTGAATACCTGCACGGTACTAGATTGTCATCTAGGCCCACTCTTTTACTGTTGAAATAGCTAAATGCAACCACCGCTTCTACTCCGACAGCTTATTTTCTCGCACCTCCCGCCTGTGAAAGTCTCTTGCGCTTACGTGCATCCATGGTAACTAGAATCATCAAGAATTTAAATACAACGTCACTCCCTATCTTTTGTCTTCTTGAATCCAGTTTATCCTTTCCGCAATCTTTCCTATAATCTGTCATTTCTTTCACTTTCACTCCCTGTAACCACTGGCATAGTAATGCCATTTCCGACTTGCTTGGGGTTATATCATTATATATATATATATATATATATATATATATATATATATATATATATATATGTATATATATATATATATATATATATATATATATATATATATTAGGTTGGTACAAAAATAATGTCGTTTTTGACGTTAAAAAATACGTCAAAAACGACATTATTTTTGCACATACATATATATATATATATACATGCACACACACACACATATATATATATATATATATATATATATATATATATATATATATATATATATATATATATATATATATACACACACACACACACAGGCGCGCGCACACACACACACAAACAAACAGACAGACAGACAGACAGAAAGACAGAGTGGAGTAATGGATAGCGGTTTGGATTGAGAAATCGGAGAGACGAGTTCGAATTCCAGTCGAAACCAGTTCACTTACTGAACGGTGTGGATCCTCTTCTTCTTCCTCCAGCTATGGGTAAATAGCAGGAGAGAGTGGGTTGTATAGCCTTGGATAGCAACTTGTCTAGGAGAAGGACAACTATAAATTCAAAACCTGCGGGAGGGTCGTTGGGGGACCTTGTGTCACTTAGTGCACCAGGTCTCTGTATTCGACCCTTAAAAAAGTGTGGCGCGTCCCGCACGAAACCTTCATCACTATAATCAAATCTCATTGTCCTGTTGGAGGGCTATCCGTTTGCTAGGAACTCATATACTTGACCCTCATACGTCGAATTCGACGGGAGAGTGGAGTGTATATATATATATATATATATATATATATATATATATATATATATATATATATATATATATATATATATGTATGTGTGTGTGTGTGTGTGTGTATATATATATATATATGTATGTATATATATACGAAAAAAGGGTAAAAAGAATATTTATATATATACATACATATACATACACACACACACACAGACATATATATATATATATATATACATATATATATACATACATATATATTTATATATATATATATATATATATATATATATATATATAGATAGATAGATAGATATCACTGTGAAAGTAAAGTTAACTGCTCTGGCCGCTATCTTCTATAGCTTCTCATAGGGTGCAATTTGAAAGTAGAAGCAGATAACATTAACCAGAAAAAGAGAATAATTCCAGAAAGAAAACTGTCAAGATTCGAAGCAAGTTTCCTAATTCCCAAAACAACAATTAAAATCTACAGTACAGTTTTTTTTCCATTAATATCCAGCTCTTCTGGTCTCAGTTGCGAATTCCTCCTCTGTATCAGTTCAATATTGTTTCAGTCCCTTCTTACTTTTAAATTAGCTAGTTTTCTATTCTAATCCTATTTCCTCGCACTTCTCGCCCGTGGAAGTCTCTTCCGCTTTATTTCTTCATTGCCACATAAATCTTCAAATAGTTAACTATTTGAAGATTGTATTTGGCAAAGTCAATCGGCATCTTCTGTCTTACTAAACCCCGTTCATTTATTCTTTTTTATTCATATTAAAGCCTTCTGATCTTTTTTCACTTAAAGTATTTTCAATTTCTTTTAAATCTGTACGTCATAGTAGCATTATCGTCTTGTTTATGGTGAAATACTTTTAAAAAAAAAAATGCTTACGGCTATAAGTTTTCAGCACTTCACCGAACTGTTTGTGTCACTCAAAACACTCGTTTTCTTCAAACAGTGTCCACCACAAGCCATTGCGATAGAATTTCTATTTCTTTAGAGGGTTTATCAATTCTTTATAAATCTTCACACAAAACATGATATTAATCCAATGATTCCTTTCACTCAGTTTCTCCTCTATATATAGATTACAGTATCTGATTTTTTTCTCTTTATTCTTTTTTTATTATATGCAATTCTATTAAATGGGCCCTTTCTTTTCTTTTCCTATTCCCATATCTGTTTTGACAACATGGTGTTATCTTTATGTTTTTTGTATTTTAATGGCAGCACAGCAGGGAATATAGCGACCGTTTTGAAAAATTGCTATTCAAGAAAAAGAAAAGTTACATAAATAAACAAAGTATTGGTATTATAATATCTATTTTAAATTGTTAAAATTTAACACTTGTATATAGGTAAGAAAAGAAATATATATGAACAATCTGAAAGTAAGAATGAAGCAAAGAAAGTGCTTATTTACATAGGAAAGCATAGATGTATCAACTGCCAGTTTGATATATTTTTGCCAAAATCGGTAAAAGCTATGATCTCGTCATGAAAATTTTTTTCTAGAAAAATATTTTTTTAAACCTAGACAGAAGTTTGTCCAACAAAGAAAACATCTCTCAAATGTTTTTCAAACATTGAAGAATATAAAGTAAAACTATAAAAATGTTCTTAAAATGCCTAACTGCTCTACTGAATTCATTGGAATATGAAATGTTAAGGATGTTAAAAAAATCGGGCAAATTTCAAAACGTAATACCAACATTCTTATAACATGAATGAATATTCTTTCTACATACAATCAATCTATTTGGTCATAAATGACTGCAAAATTAAATTGGACGCTCTATATGACATACTTTGCAAATGAAACTCTGAAGCCCTTTTTGCATTTTATATATCTTTTAACTACACATTCCGAGTTTTTGTTTTCTCCTCTGCTGTAGCCAGGAATTGAACGTACAACACTTTTGGTCAAATCACAGGATTCGACAAACGCTTGAGGATACAAGGCCAAGTGGATAAAACGGGCAAATAGTTATAACCCTAACATACTGGGATTAAAACACTAAGAAAATATAAAAATACACTTTGATAGTAAAAATACCAGCAATACATGTTTGGAAAAAAATAAATTATTACAAGGAATACTCTCGTTAAAAAAAAAAAAAAAAAAAAACTCTTTACAAGACTACATCAATGAAACCTGATCTAAAAACTGTTTTCTTACAAAGTATACATATTCTATTCATACGAATCTATCCTAACAATTTTGTCGCCTTTTACTAACCCATTGAAATTGATATGCCGTCAAACAAAATATATCAAAACAAATTAGGTTATTTTACAGAGATAATATTTGTTAAGTAGATAAAAGATTTGCTTGTATAAAATAACAGATAGATGAATAGGTTATAAGAAAATGTCTTATAAAGATTATTTACATATCCGGGCTCTTTAAACTTACATCACTCAATTCCATAAGTCACCTTTCTATTAATGATTCAATCCATCACAGTCGACATTTTAAAATACGTTTGTCACTGTCTAAACTATCTATCTAAACTCTACATCTATTAATTACGAATTGGTTGAAGCAATATCCCTGTCTGCTTATTTGCTTATCGATACCAACAGAACATCCGGTGTGTACCTAACAAATTCTCCATTCAAATCTGTTCCTCTATATTTTCAGCTTATCGATATAATTCCTTTTATAATTCTTATATTCATGGGAATACAAACATTCCTCGCTTAACGACTAACACATAAAAGAAAAACTAAAATAATAAATTAAACCCAACCAGATGTTATTGTATGTTGTAAGAAAACTTTTGCCGTCAATGGTCATTGTTTCCTCTTTCTTCAAAATGATTAAAGAAACGATAAAATGACTACAGTGAAAATTTACAGTGTGTGCGTGTATGTATGTATGTCAGTGTGTCTATGTGTCTGCCTGTAAGTGTGATACCTTTTCACTCGAGATCAATCCAACCGATTTTGACCAAACCTGACACATGCATTGTACAATGTAAAAGATAGGTTCTTAGCGTAAAAAAATGTTAAGTTAGAAAAAATCAATGATCGATAAAGCCGATCAAAAATCGATAAATTCAACCTTTTTCCTCCGATTTCATTCAAACTCGGTATATAGGTTACTTACATCATGATGACCTCAACGATACCTCATTTTTTATTTATTTCTACGCCACTACGTTTAATGAAAAACCGCGAAAAACCAAAAATAGACTTCAACACAAATCAATTTCAACACAAATTTTAAACTAGAAACTCCCTTATTTTTCAAGGGATCTAATACAAATTTCACTCAGTTGTAGCCAACAATAAGTTGTTTGTTTAACAGTCATTTAACTTGATAATTGAGTCCACCCATATAGTGAAAACCCGCGTAAATAGCGAAAAATGGCGATGTTTACTTGTTTCTTTATTACATTTCGTTTATCTTTCAACCAATTTT
>OZ010590.1:22460280-22462780 GCA_963932145.1 Acanthosepion lycidas | reverse complement strand
TTGTTTTTATTTTTTTCAAGTACTTTCGACTCACACAGGCGAAAGTACTTTAACAAAAATTACAAAATATATACTTTGGACAGTTTATACACAACCTCTAGTACAATACTCAACACTCTATTTTCAAATTGGAAAAATGCAATAAGAAATTAAACAAACATTGTCAGTTCGTTTTAATCAAACTTCCATGGGTGTAAACTTCCTGCTTCGATATAGATAGATTCTATTCGTATATATATATATATATATATATATATATATATATATATATATATATATATATAGATATATATACAGAGAAAGAGAGTGAGAAAGCGATAAATATAAATATACCCTACTCATATATACAGAAAAAAAAATATATATAGAAAAAATTGTATATACAGTGGGACCTCAAATCACAAATTTAATTCCTTCCTAAAGATCTTACCGAAGTCACAGTGCAATAAAATTTGAAAAGAGAAGCACGTCACATACATCATGGCGATCGACTCAGAAATTATTCCGTTCGTGTTAACTCGGTTCGACTATGTTGTTCGAGTATCATAATTTTACATCCCCGAACCTAAGTTACACTATATATATATATATATATATATATATATATATATATATGTATATATATATATATATATATATATATATATATATATATATATATATATATATATATATATATATATATATATATATATATATATATATGAATGTATGTATGTGCGTGTTTGGGAACGTAAAAAAAAAGAAAGAAAGTAAGCAAGACAGTAAGAAGGTAGGTTGGAAGAATGTAAGTGAGGAAGGAAAACAAAGAAAGAAAGAAACAAGGAATAAATTACCAAACAAAAAAAAAAAACAAAAAAAACAAAAAAAAAACAACAAAGAAACAAAACGGAAAGTCTGAATGTACGAATGATCAGAAGCGTTAAGCAAATGTTATATAAAATCCGATGTTTTCTAAAACACGCCCTACGATCAAATTTCTTCAAGCATTGTTTTATTTTAACACTTATTTTGGTAGCCTATGCATATCCAATAACCGTTGTGGTACTCCTCGTTCTCTTTTTTGTTCTCATCTGTTCTTTTATGAAATCTATTTTATACTTCGTTCATTGTATTTGTTTTTTTTTTGTTGTTTTTTGGGTTTTTTTTTTAATTTCATATGTTTATTTGTTTTCTGTTTGTAGTTATTTCTTTCTCAAATGTTTTCCCCTACGAAACCAAACGTTTTTCTTCTTTACATTCATTCATTTACATTTTCTCCTTTGCATTTCTTCGAGGATTCCTGTACGTTCCTATTCTTTTCTCTCCGTCCATTCTTCGGGCGGACATAAATATGTTAATTTTAGGTTTGTTTCTGTAGGTTTTCTCACGATCTATACTATTTCTCCTCGGTGGTTGAAATTTCAAGACTAAATGTACATAAAAAAATAAAAAAATAAAAGGAGACATTTCTAAATATTCGTAAACGTTGGGAAAAGTGTAGCAATTTTTACCTTTAAGCATAAAAGTTGTACACAATTTACAAACGATCTGCTGCCTGCAAAAACAATTTCATGCCAACTGATTTGAATAAATTCTTCAATGGAAGTGAAGAATAGTTTTTCTAAAACTTAGCTCCTGTCATCAAATCGTCACAGTAATCTTTGTTTAGATTCCACTTGTAGAGTCATGTTCTTCCAATTGTTATTCGTAAGTCAAAAACAATACCTAAAATTCTCGTAATAATATTAGCTCTTTTTTAAATAACGTAATGCTTAAGGCTGAACGAACCTTCAATTTATGACTTGTACATTCTTGTAGCTTTATTTAATAACCAAATTATGGGTTATTTGAGAAGTCGTTTAATGAAATATATTTTCAGTGCAATATTGCGTTTGTCATGTTTTTCCTGAAATCTAGTGTTGAACATTTTAATGCAGCATATCGTAATTAAAATATGTATTATTTCTTCACTAAAATGAAAGCTAATCTTAATCGACGTATGAGTAATGGTCAATGATGTTACTCTGATTTATCAGATAATTCCATCTACCCTGGGGACTAAATTAAAGATTTGGCATTAAATAAAGCACTAAGAATGTACGTATCATAAAGCCAACCTAAAACGTTTCACTTATGAAAACAAATCCGTGATAATTAAGTAAAATAAATAATCACAATCATTTTTATTCAGACGTAAATATGATTAATCTTCTTTTTCTGACTTATTGTAATTTTTTGTTCTAAGTGCCGTGTCTCTTCAGGACGTTAGTAATTATGGCTCTCCACAATTTCCTGTTTTTTGTAGTTATTATTAGGTTGGTGCAAAAATAATGACGTAATAATGTCGTCTTTTGACGTATTTTTTTAAATCAAAAAAAGACATTATTACGTCATTATTTTTGCACCAACCTAATAATATAGTTTGTTTATGTTGTTATCTTTCTTAAACCCTTTTCCGGTCATCCATTTAAAAAAGCTTTCAAGGTGAGTGAAACGGGGTCCTCATCTGTTCTTCTTG
>OZ010590.1:22455280-22457780 GCA_963932145.1 Acanthosepion lycidas | reverse complement strand
GATAGATGCGAAGACAATAAATATATGTGAAGAGACTTAGATATATAAGTAGAAACTAGATAGATAGATAGATAGATAGATAGATGCAAAGAGACTTAGATAGATGCGGAGTTTAGATATATATAGATAATACTTTATAGGTTGATAGATGTTAATTTAATGACAAAATCTCAAATAACTGAAATTTATTTATCCTTGCATACATACAGACATAATTAATCGCATAACTAACTCTATAACCCAATGATGAATAAACATATATTTGAAAGAACAAAATTCATTTTCTGCTAAATCTACGTCCTTGTCAACGTGCATAATTAAATGGTGAATATTAATCATATAAAATTAACGGAGCTCTGTGTCATGTCACAACCAATATTCAGCTAAATTGTATAAGTGCACTGTCAGTCGAAATGACGCACACTCGGAGGCATAAGTATTGCCTGACTGAGAGACAACCAGGCGGTTATGATGACAAAAGAAGAGAACACGATGAATGAATATATAAAGAAACAGACAAAATAAGTAACAGCGCGGAACATTTATTCACTTAGGCTTTCTTTTGTTCGTTGTCTTATATTCATATTTACATGCACAAGAAAACAACACATACACATATATATATATATATATATATATATATATATATATATATATATATATATATATATATATATATAATGTTTATGCACAAGAGGAATATAAAAAAAATTAGCCGCTCTTGGAATTCTATTGTTTGCTCGCTAAAAGAACATTTTGGCAGATAATCAGAATTCTTTTTTGAAACGAAAAAACAAACATTTATATTTAGTTAAGATGTTTATTTCTATGCATCCTTCAAACTCATCCATCAATTCGATATTCAAATAATGTCAGAGTCTTACGGCCGCTTAACAGCCGACTCGACTTTATTTTTTTCACTTCACTTCCCGCCTACATGCATCCCACAATGCAGCTGTTGTGTTCCTCTGCAGAATTCTTTTATGCTTTCATTTCTTTTCTTTTTTTTTTTTCCTGCTTGACAATTATTTGACCTAGCCTAATGATGACCTTGTCAAGGGCAAAGGTTAAGTTACGTGCTGTAATAAAAATACTTCTCAGTTCATTTCTATTTATTGTTTGTTTTTTTTTAGGTGATATTTTTTGATTTCTAAAAATATTACATTTTTCTTTCGAAAAGCGAGGTTAAAATAGGTTATCACGAAAGAGAAGATAAAATTTCGCAGAGAAGTTTTGTGGATGCTGATACTACTTAAGTGACTTTTACGGTTAACATAAAAACTAATCAACATCACATTGTCCAAAACAAAATTAAAATTTGAACTTTATGCACTTATTATTTCAGAACCAGTAGAAAGGAAAAAAACGTATTAAGCACTAGTTTTCTAATTGTTTCAAAAATATGTTTATTATTATTATTATTATCATTATCATTATTATTATCAGTATCTTTATCATTATTATCGTTACCATTATTATCCTTATCATCATTATTATTATTATTATTATTATTATTATTATTATTATTATCAATATCCTTATTATTATCATTATTATCATTATTACTATTATTATCATTATTATTATTATTATTATCAGTATTATTATCATCATTATCATTATTATTATCAATTTCACTATTATTAGTAACATCCTTATCATTATAATTATTATCATTATCATTAATATTATCATCTTTATTATTCTCTTTATTCTTATTCTTATAATCATTATTATTATTATTATTATTATTATTATTATTATTATTATTATTATTATTATTATTATTATTTCCTTTGATTTCTAATGTGTGCTCAAGGCTTTTCGGGTCGTAGCCAGAGAACTAAGGTCAGATATGGCATCATGACATTTTCCACTGACAGAAAATACCCATATTTTACATAGCCCTTCATAAGATAAGTTCTGTACTCGTGAGAACAATTTTTTTTTGTATTTCTTTAAGGCATGGGCTTCCAGGAATCCCTTCAATTAGTCTACTGGAATCTTTTTCCAACCAATCCGAGGGCTCCAACTACAACAGGGATTGTTGATGTTCTCATGTGCCACATTTTTAAGATTTCAAAATAATATTATTGAAATTCATTTATTTTAACCAAAGGCGAAGGATCTTACTTTTTTGTTGTTTCCACTTGATAAAACAAAAGAAAGCAAATTATTTAAAAAAAAAAAAAAACAAATCTCTTCAGAGGATATGGTTTGCAACTGTTAGAAATATTTATTTTTAATACCTGGAAAGATGGGGCACCGGAAATTTTTTGTTGAGCTCCTTTCTTTTTATTGCCCAAAACACCATCCACAATAGGAATAGTTTTGTTTTATAAATGCCACATATTTTTTTTCAATCTCCGGGATTTTGTATTAGTTTACTTTTTCAAAAAATATTCGCCGAGAGCTATTTGTCACTTAGCATACTTATGTCAATCAGCGTGCAAACTTCTGCGTTTTATAGTTATATCTGGTTGAAAATATATTGTTCGAT